>OU744339.1:69591349-69925349 GCA_916610165.2 Gymnosoma rotundatum
TCCGTGAATCCTCATGGTTCTCGGCTGGATAAGGGATTTCGCGCCGCCTTATTGTATTGCTTTCACTTGAAGTGGGGTCATCTGAACGACTTACTATATGCGCCGTTTCGCTCCAGAAAAGTTGATGCTCCTTGTAGGAATGAACGTTTCATATTCCTAAAAAGGCGTTTAAACTGGTTCAAAGCGTTTATTTGCAATTTCTTTGCCGTTGCTTTTAAAGGTTTCTATAAGTTAACTATTTATAAAATGTCCTCTTTGTATTTTGTCTTTTTCAAGGGTTGTTCATCACAATAGTTTTTTAAACCGTGGTTAATGGTTGAAAATAGTCTGATAAATCGATCAAGTATACAATAAGTTTAATAATGTTTAACTTAAATATAGTTGCAATTAGGAAAAAAATTCTTAACAAAATGAAAAAACGAAATTTTTTTGCCGTCAAATTATTATTTTGTAACAAGTCGAACTACATGTCGAATGAGAATTTTCGATACAATTAAACCGTTAACAGCAACAAAAATATCGATTACTCGTCTTTCGCTAAACGTTTAGTTGTCATTAAAATTTAGCGCAAAGGAGAGCTGCTCAATATAAGCATCAGCTGCAGTAAAAATCTTTTGCGCAAAGCACTTCTGTATGTATTCGTCTTTACATCATAAGGGCTAAAACTTTTCGTATAGAAATATATTAGATTTTCAATAAGCCAATCAAGACGATCGATATGTCGTCGCGCCGTTTAGCCTTGCAACTTCCGCTGCACAGTGGGAGATTTGGTTAAAATGGATACTAGTCTGGAGTTTTTAAATGGCTAGCCCAATATAATGAAAATTTACCGGGCTATATTAGAGGTGTAGTGGAGTTTAAGCTTTCTTTTTCTTTATACAAACTTTTTTAACAATGTAACGCGATTTCAAAACAACAAGTTGTAACATTTTATTGCAGTAATTTGGCTTCTAAAATAGGCAATGTTTGCGAAATTTACATTTCCCTGGAAAGATATTTTCAATTTTCACGAATTAAAAAATTTGTAGAAGACTTTTTTGCAAAAATTGGCAAGAAATATTTTTAGTTGAGTTTTTGTGAGAATTACAGTTATTTTTAAAGCAAATTTATACAGCAAATTAAGAAGTTAATAAAAGAATATTAAGATTGACTAATGCAAACCCCACGATTCCCATAAAGGTTTTAAAATTGCCAAAAATTATATTTTTCTGTTAATGTTTTATTGACTATAAAACGAACTAGGGGAGAGAGGACACTTTGAAGTATTCAGTCCAGGTCTTGGTCTTGTGATTCCGTTTAATCCATGAAAAAAAATTTAATTTTTCACTAAAAATTTGGAATTAAAATTTTTAAATAACATTTTGTATAAAAATAGCTTTCAAAGCAGTATAAAATTTTTATACTTTTGTTTATAACCTTTTCAATAACTAACAAATACTACGTTCATACGCACGAATATGCGTAAATAAAAAATATTGTGAATAGAAAATTTTGCCGCATAAAGGGTAAATAATTTTTTTATTTGCGCATGGCTTATTCACAAAAACTATTCCTGAATAACTACACTATTTGCAAATATGTTGTAAAATGCTGCCACAATTTTTGAGGTAGCTGTAGTCAAGGTGGTAAGCACGTTGACTACAAACCGGCTGCCCTGGGTTCAACCCTTGCTGCAGTCAAAAAATAAAAATGTCATTTCTGTTTAATGGTATAATACATAATCAGATCTAACATTAAAACATGCAGCATCCTTCGTCGGTACTTCTTCATAGCATATTCCCCGGCGAAGTAAAATAAACCACCTGTCTAAAGAATGTAGCACGGTTACAAACTAAGTAGGTATGTATTAATGCCTGAAGTGCTACTTCTCTTTACATTTCAACACTAACACGGAAGGATAGACGGATATCGCTCAATCGACTTCGCTATGCATAACAAGTATAATTATTAAATGCTCAAATGTTTTCTGTCTACATTTTACCAGTTTAATATAAAAATGCTATGCAGTACAATTAAAATATCGAAAATATTCTTGCCGAGTTAAAAACTAGATATAATTGTTATTTGCAAATAGGGTATGTATAAAGTAGTAAGAAAATACATGCAACTAAAAAAGATAATTCATATGTTTTTAGCGCTTAACAAAAGTTGTCGTCAGAATTCAAAATTTCCAAAATCCGAAAAATTAGGCATTTTGGCGCTGGTTCCATAAGGAATGCAACGTCTTTGATTAAAACTCTAATATAGGCCTGCATTTTTTGGATAGCTACATCCTTCATCAGATCCATAAAGTGCAGCATTACATTCTGCTGGTAAACGTAAATTATTTTTCTTTTAAAAAAGGTTTTTAGAAATTAAAAAACTAAATTAAGACAAAATATCAATTTCAATTTATTTATAATATCCACAGTTCAACTCCTAATTTTATAAAAAAACTAGTTGTTCCCGGGGCGCTTTGCTACCCTAATGAGAATATGTAATCGTACCTCGACCACTTTTCCAAGCAAGTTTTTTGTTTGATTAATATGGAAGAAGTAGAGCCGCTATACCGAAAACATGCAATTTTTATAAGAAAAAAATACATTTTATATAGGGAAAACAGACTATCATATTCGTAGAAATTTTTCGATTTTTTTTATAAACCATAAGTAAAAGTAGACCTTTTCAACGCATGTACTCGTTTGAAAATCGGTTGAGCGGTTATCGAGTTATAAAATCGCGAACATAGGACAACTAATTTATATATATATATATATATATATAGATTTAATCCTTCCTTTAAAGATTTTAAAACTCGGTGAATCATGAAAGAAATCAGATTTTTTAAACATCTTATAATTGGTTTATTGTTTACCACCTATATCACAATAAATATTTTCTTTTTTTCCAATTTTTACTCGAAGTATTTTTGTTATGAAGCTTTTTGCAATACTCGTTCTGTTTGTTTTAAAATAAAATTTTACTTTGAATGACCAAACAAACATCACATTTAATTTTCATAAAAAACTTTGTGCTATTTTGTAAATTATCCCGATTAAATTAATTACCTATTATGAATTACCATTTATTTTTATTGAATTGATGGCAGTTCCAGACAATGCAAACGGCAAAACTATTAAAAGAAAATTGCCTTAGAGTTACTTAAGGTTGAGAATTCAATGGACATTCCTGGGATTATTATTTTAAAGGTTAATTTAGTTTTGATTCCATACACATTCTTTGAAAAATTAAAAAAAATTTTTTTGTAATGGCGATTAGGGAAAGCATTTCTGAGATTCTGTAAGAAAATTAAACAGAAGAAAATAGTTCCTATTAGTAGTGAGGACTTAAAGCTTTAAATTGCTTTCTGGAACAGTCTTTGAATTATTGAATTTAAATAAAGCCTTACAATTTTAGATGATGAACTTTATTCAGAAGAATCGGTAAAGTTTAGAATGAAGTTTGAAAGGCACACACCGACTCATTAAATGCATACGTTAACATTTACTCTTAATTTTAAGCTTTTTACTGGCAATCCTGAAGGATATCTTTACAAAAAAAAGTGACCTAAACAAATTATCCCTGTGAAATCTACTCGAAACAACCAAAGCGAAAAAAATTTATAATATGATTTACCATAAAGGTGATAAAATAAGCTAACTTTTTAACGTCCAAATAATTGTATTGATTTTTATACAGAAATATTAATATGAAAATTTATTATTCGGAATCTTTTAAAATTTAATTTACTTTATTTGTGCTTGATTCCTTTAAATATAAATATTTCATGATATTCTCATGAAATATTTATTATTTTAAACTAAACTAAAAAATGAAATGTATTACTGCGGGGAAAGCATATCCATATGACCATTTCACTACTGCTCAAATAGCTCATCAGTGGATTTTACAATTTTGTGTTTTAAAATCATTTATTAAAAGTTTGTAAAAACTTTGTCGTACAAGAGCAACAGGAATAAAAACTTCGTTTTAATACTTGATTTTTTTGTTGCAAGTTTTTCCAACGAAAAAAGTTGAGAATTTTAATTAAACTTTTAATTCATAGTGCAAAAAGCATTTTCAAAGTTTTTACAATGTAATTTTACAAAGTAAAAAATATATTTAAATTAATCCAAAATTTTACAATATTAAATACCTGCTCATATATGTATACAATTTAAAATTTAGATAAAATATTGTGCATGTATTATAAACAGTATTTACTACGGGAAGTACAAAAAGCAACCTAGAAAGATACGCATGTTCAAACTAAATTATATACGCAACATACATATTTACGTACAATAATACATACATACATACATATACAGACGTATGTATACGTATATACGCACATACATTGATGCAATACATATATTAAGTGGTACATACAAACATTAAGCAAGCTCTATACATTTGCAGAAAAATAAATAAATTAATTCTTTCGTATAAAATATTTTGCGAAATGAGCTTCAACATTAAATCTTGAAATAAATAAAAATGACAAAAAAAACCTCACGTTCCCGGCATATGTCAAGTCACTGTCATATTTACTATCTTCAAAATATTCAACACGGTAATTTAGACAATTAGAAAAGTGTACATGTGTTAATGAAAAAGTATGTATGTATTGTTATTGTCATGTAAAGGTGATGTAAAAAAAAAATTTTAATTTTATTAAGTAAGAAAAATTATTTGCGAATGGTGTGGTAGTTTTTGTAAAGAAACCGGAAGCAAATGAACACTAGCTAAATTTAATGCATTTTCTGGGTCGTTTTATCCGTGATCAGCATTCTTCACATCTATCGTAGTATACGCACTAAACATTATTTGTTTCGTCAACTGCTTTACTTTACATTTGAACTTCGATGAGCTTTATCCATTAGGTCAACTTCAACTATTGTCTTTTATATTGTGAAACAATTCTAGAGTGCGCTTCGCTGCCCCAAACCAGCCAATTTTTTATTTGATTATGCACGCTAACATGAAAGTTGCTTCCGGGAAATTTTAAAACCCTACCCCTCACAGTTTCCTAGGTGTTTTTTATAGGGACAAAATTACATGTTGTCATGAAAAGTCGCAACTAACCAACGCGTCGATCGATTTCGTGCAACCTTTAGATAAACCATCTACACGACCATGCGAACAAACCCTTTTTTAGAATTCGGCTTGACGGTTCTTGAGTTATAATGTTGCAACAATTATATATACTACACATATTTATATAGATAGATTGTTTAATCCTTTCACTTTCGCCAATGTTTTTCGATAGATTGCTGTATAAAGATATTAAGAGCATCTTTAAACGTTTTCTTAAAGTGCTCCATTATTAGCTGAATTTCGTATGCTCCTACGTATTTCTTCAAATCGAACATGTAATTTAAATTGGACTGCTATTATTATCAGAATTGTCGCAAAATGTGATAACCCTTAACCAAGTTTATACCAAGAAATGTGATTTTGATACTGAAAACTCGTCAGTACGTGATTGTTATGTTAAAAGTTTACAACGTGAATGTTTTAACCACTTTAATATCAAGATCACTGTCGTTATAGTATTTGTGCCTACAAGGAATAACAACTATACTCGTTTTCACCAAGTTATCAACAGTATTTTCAATTAATTAAGTATCTTTTCGCTAAGTCAGGGAGTATAGACCACAACTGTTTAGATTTTAAGTTATAAAATACTCATGTTTTGAGCTACAGTGAAAAAAGTTCCCTGTTTCCAGTAGCAGCGATTATACAGTAGAAATTTCTACAGCAAGCCTCGATGCAACTTTTAACATAACGCTGTTTTGTTTGTATACTTTGTAAGGGAGCTTAAGTGAATTAAGTATTGATTCGTTCGAACATTATAGTTCTATTTCAATTTTTAACACATTTATTAGAGAGAAGGCTCATGTTAGATAGTGATCATTATATAGCATTTTTTCCTTATAGTTAAACAAAATTATTTTAAACAAATTTAGCCCTTAAAAATACTGGCTGGGCAAAGAAATTATTAAACAATCAAAATAAAGACGACCTGTAAGGCTTATTGCTGCGTCTGTTAGCATACCGATGTTGCATGTTTAAACAAGAAAATGTGTCATGACTTAGTATAACCATTTGTAAAAGTATGTGTACGTGATGCAGCTTGAAACTTTAAATATGTAAACACGCAAATTGTTTACGCCAATATTAAAATAATAGTTAAGTAATTGATAAAACTTTCTATTTCTAATTTTATATTGGTGGTCGATTTTATAGTTTGAAATTTGTTTAAATATTAGTTCAAACACACATATGAAAAGGAAAATTTGTGAATGCAGATAAAAGTGTGAATGTAAGTGGCCATTTATAAAATCAGGTATCATAACTACTGAGAGTAGGCTGGCCCTCCACGCCAATTTTAGTAATCTGTGACCTATATAAACTAACTTTATAAAAAGATCGTTTAAAACTAATATAATTTCCAGCAAAATACTTTGAAAATAATTCTCTTAAAAACAATTGACATTTTTTAATAAGAAAACTTAATTTGTTTCTGCCATAAAACGTTTTATAATTGTAATTGAAGATATACTTAGCAAATTTTTTTTGCCAATTTTTTTTTTAGTCGGAACGTTGTATGTCAAACATTTTTTTAACAGCGCACAGAGGAGTATTTGACCCAAAAAGCTGGCCAAAAAGGCAAAAATTAATTTGATGAAATCCTAAGAACAATTTACGCAGATCGATAGAGAACAAAATTCTACATCATATCGTGCATTTTAATGGGTCTAAGTTAAGGTTTGTAGTTGTAGGACACTGTTAAAGTCAGAAAAGTGAAGAAAATTGCATGCGTTTTTATTGAATTTTTTTTTTTTGATTTCATCAGCAGCTATTTTCAATATTTAAAAAGAAAAAATTATCTCAAATATTTATTTATAAAATTTTAATTATAAAAATAAACTATGTATTTAAAATATAAATTCTTACCAAAAACAAAAAAGGAAAAGCTTTTTGAAAGTGAAGGTAGCTGTTGTACAAATAATGTTATATACCACAATGAAATATGAGATCTCTAATTTAAGAAAAAAGAAAAAAAGTTTACGCAAGTTTGCGCCATTATTTTTGGTGATTTTTTGAAAATTTTACCTTTTTTCTATTTTTGCTCATATGGCACTTTTTCTTATACTTTATTGTTGTTATAAACTTGTGTTTTTCGAATTATTGCTGTTAAATATTATTTAATCACTTTTAGCAACTAGCAACATGATGTATTACCTGCCCTTAAAAAAGGAATTTCTTTGAATTCAGTTTTTACTTTATAAATTCAAATTTACTTACTGTAAGTTAACCCACGCATACACACCTATTAAACTGTTTTTGTTTACCTGCGGTCTAATAACACTTCATCGTCTTCAGGATACTTTATTTCTTCTAAAAATATAGTTAGATATAAAATTATCTAATTTACAAGGGTAACAAATGAAAATTACATTTTAAAACGGTGCAGGTATATAAAAAATGAACCCAAGTATCAGGTTATTCACTAAGTAACGGAAAAATGCTGCGCAAAATTCTTATTATAAGACTTTTGCAACTTTGAGAGATAACATGGAAAAAATTTACACAAGATTTGAGTTATTCCAAATAGTACAGGAATCTAATGCTAGAATCATTGACGAGAAGTTGCAGTTTTTAGCTAGTAAATTGTGTGCGATTTCAAAATGCCATATACAAGCAGTAAAGCAGTGTGTTGTAAATTTCAAAAATTTTTTAAAAAGATATTGGGGTTTAGCACAACGAAAAGAGGACCGATTTTTAAGCACGTAAGCTAAATGGCTGGAAGGAACTACGACAATACCGGTATTTGGCAGTTCATCTTCAGGGCGACCAAAAAAAGAATTTAATGAAGCAAGTGAAAGAACAAAACGAAGAAAAACGCAAGAAATTCGTCAGCAATTAACAACAGGGGATATCAAATTTGCTGCATCAATGAGCCAGAGAGCAGCGGGACATAGTGATGCGGCTAAATTAATAATGGATATAACACGATCTCCAAGAAAAGCAAAAATTTTCAAGCGATCGTTAACAACTTCCGAGGTCAACCCAGTTAATAAGCTTTCAGCGGAGGGTGCTTTAGCATTGTTTATAAATGCTGATCTCACGAAAACCCAATATGAATATTATATAATGCCAACAAAAATGTATATCCATGCTACTCATTGCTAAAAAATGACATTAGCGGAAGTGAAGCTGCAATCTTTCCTCGACCACACAGCAACACGGTTATGTACATACCTTGATGATGTATTACAGCAGTTGGATTATGAAGAACTTCAGTTTCTGGAAAAGTTTTTAAGCAGTGACCCTTTTTTAAGCTGCAATACACAAAAAACCTTTTTTATCAGATTCTATTCAAATACTACTTCCTGATACAGATGATGATGCCCATGATAATATACGTATGACATTATCATAATTTTGAATTTTTAAATTAGTTTGATTCTTTCATGTGATGAGTATTTAATAATATAAAATAAATATTAGAAGTAAACATGTCTTTGCTTATTTGGTTGTTTATTCCTTATAGAAAGCCAACCTACGAGACCAATTTTTTTAAATATTTAATATTGGATAAATTATAATTTTGAGAAATGAGACATTGTAAAATCCATAAAAAGCTATGTTTTATTTCCCTGATTCTACACAACTACAATAGTTCGACTATCTAAATTTAATTTGACTTGCTCTTAGAATAAAGTACAGTTGCAAACGAAATTTTGGCGGAATACCAGGAGGAGACCGGCATACGTAATAATAAATATTTTTTCTAAAAATACACAACATATATATTAAAATAAATTCTCTTCAAGATGAAAAAAATAAACAAAGTTCTAAATGGTAAATGGGTGGGTGGTTGGTGGGAGGGAGGTGCCAAAAATAACACTAACCCAATAATAATCTGCCACTACCTTTTTTTTATCAAACTAAAGCTAAAACTATCAAAAAAGTTAAACTTTTAAAACAAAAACCACGCTTAATAATTTTGGCCAGCTTTTTGGGTCAAATACTCCTCTGTGCAGCGCTAACTAGGACAAAATTGTGGGAGCGCAGACTTGTCTCAATATAAGTCAATACCTAGTTGCTATAAGTAAGAAATACCTTCGAAATATAATTCTGATGAAGGAAACCAATGAGGAAATGAAGCAGTAAAAAATAATAGGAGGAGTTCCGCAAGGGTCTGTGCTAGGACTGCTGTTGTGTCACGTTAAGTACGATGGAGTCTCAAGACCCAATTTACCAAAAAAAGTTAAAATTGTTGGCTTTGCGATTGTCATAACGCTAGTAATTGTCGCAAAGAATTTAGGCAAAACAGAGGTCCGCAATAGCAGTATTGAAATTTTTTGGTCGTGGCTTATCTCATTGTTGCTATTCCTGACCTCGATTTTATTCAGTAGTCGCAAAAGGTCGCCTACGCGTTGGTAATCGTGACACTAGAACCAAAGTGATGATCGATAATCGATTCAAGCAAACGCAGGAGTTACATTCGCAGCACTGTGTTGAATAATACCAAACAGGACAAGTACAAAATATCTTAGGAGGAAAATCTTTGCTAGGGTTATCAAAAATGCGTCTCCCATAGCAACAAAATCGACTAAACTTGCAGAAGCAAGATTGCTTCTGTCTACAGACTAGATTTTCTTACAGAAGAGTTATGAACATTGCTGGTATGATACCCATCAACTTGTTGGTTAGGGAGTCTGCAGCTGGCGCCAACTGGTAAAAGTTCCCAAAACTCTGCGAGAAAGGCAAGCGTTCCCAAATGGCAAAGATGATAGAGGCTGGATGGAAGTACGAACTGATATCAAATATAAGCGAGGTAAGGCTCATAATCAAAGGAATCAAAGCTGGCTCTATAACTGAGTAGTGCCACTTAATAATGTGTAACTTGGGAGCACTCAATATGACTCAGACATCATTCCTTATAACTTTTAACTTGAATTTTACTAAACTAAATCGTCTTGTAAATTACCAACACAGAATTTGAAAAGCAATCTGCTGTGAACTTAAAAAAATATAACAGTAAAAATTCTTTTTAGAAGTCGTTATTTGTTAAAATAGCTCTCCAGTTGTTTACTGACAAACTTTAAATTTAATATAAAAATTAAGTTTTTTTTTCATATAAAATCTTTTTTTCTTTATCAAATTCATTACCGAAAATTGCACATTCGTTTTAGTTTATTTAAAGCAAAGAAGAAAGAAAGTAAATGTTTATTTAATACTCCACAACAGTGAAGGCAAATGATATTTTCATTTAGGTATCAAAAAATTTTTCTGAGAGTACTTTTTTAACATCAAGAGTAACAAATCGTTCATTTTTTTTTTTTAATTTTTATTAAACAGAAGAAATATCTTAATGAAAATGAAAAGCTAACAAAAACCATAAATATTAATAGTTCATTTTTAAATTTACTTTGAACTTTTTAAGGTATATCACTTTAAACTGAAATAGCCTCTAGATAAATAGCGCCAATAGAATGGATTGGTGCTTATTTCAAAAATAATGTTTTCATACATTTTGAGCCCATTTCCGAAAAACTTCCTTTATCACATTAAAGACAAAGTCATTGGGTATTATCTTTCAAATAAGCCCAAATCTATACCAAATCAATATTGCATTTCCCATCACTGAAATGTAGAACCAAATTTTATTATTTTTTAATTATCTGTCACCCTAATATTTGCTTTTATGATTGGAGTTACTTCACTAAACTAGATTTACATATGTAGATGGTGAAGGGTATATAAGATATGGCATAGCCGAATATAGCACTCTTACTTGTTTGTGTTAAGATGTACAATTCTATCAAAAGAAACACAAAAAACGTAACAGCTGGGGCCAAATTGTCGCATTCGTGATCGAGAGAGGTTTCGTATCGAGTAAAATTTCGTAACGTATCGAATAACCGGATTGCGGCATTCGATGGCGTTCGAATCGAGTTGCCATTTTCGTAAACTAAAAGTGATAAAGGGGAAATGCTAAAACAGATGAATTTAAGAAAACCAATGGTTTTAAATTGTAGACGTATCACTGAGAGTATCAAATGTTACAGAGGAGTAACACGGTATTTTTTCAAATCAAATAGTATCAATAAAAGTACGATCGTAACAACTTTTCCATCACTGCTCCACAATACTTACTAGAATATCCTGCATTGTTGCCGGTGAATGGACATGGATAAATAAATGCTTATCCAATGGAAGTTCCTTTAATATTTTTATATTATACTGTAGTGTTTCATGTGCCTTTATATGTGTCACCACTTGTAACAATGAATTATCGGATGGCTTAACCTTAAAAAAAAGAAAAAAAACAAAGGCACTTAAAAACATAAAAGCGAACAAATAAACGGAATAAATCAAAATTGACTATAATCCCATTAAAATACATAAAAAATATTTTGGAATATGATTACACATATGTATGTGTACTTCAGTTATTGTTGTTATTATAATCTATTTTTGTTGTTCAGAAAACAAAAGTTAACAAAAACGCCAAACGCAAACTAATCGTGTAAAATTTCTTGATTAAAGTAGATTTTCGTACTACACAAAATATAATATAGGATATTTAACACAGTAAATTCTCTTTCACTATATTACAAAAGGCACTCGTATTGAAATTAAGACTAAAATAAATTAAATATTTAATTGTTAGGAAAGATAAAGCGGTTTTAGATAAATGTCAAAAGGACGTAATGCTATTCTAGTTACAAAGGCCTTATTTTACTTGTTTAAAATTAAGATTGTAGAACAAGTTCAGTTTATCACATTATCCAATAAATTAATTAATTAAAAGGTCTAATAAAAAACTATATTTTAAATCTTTTATATTTAAATATAGAATTAAGGTATTTTTTCTATTATTTTTTTTTTATTAAGCACAAGAGAAAAACAATAAAATTCAAGAAGTAAAATAATGCAATTCAAGAATTAACTAAAGTACCGTAATAATATTGTCAGATGAGTCAATACAAAAATTTTGCCTTTCGTACTATTGGACATTCGTAAAGTTGCCTTTATACTGCATGCTTCTTACATATGACTTTTTCATAGCACAATACATGTGTGTCGTGTAAACGGTTCAAAACTTTCCTTCTGTTAAATATATGTGCATGTCTATTTTTATATCACAAGGCATCTGACTTTTAGCGGCGCAAATTTTTCTTTTTTTACCTTTACCGCTTTTCAATTATTAAAAAAAGCATTAAAATCGATGAAAGCAAATTAGACTTGACAACTTTAATAGCATCAGCTGCGAAGTGCTGTCACGTGTACCATTTAAAATTTAATAAACGTTCTATCGAAAACAAGAAAAAATATGTATTTATATAAATGACACAACATAAACAGCACTACAGGGGTCGTGTAGTGCAATTAATATTAATTTTTCATAAAACATTTAATATGCAATTCAACCGTTTGAGTGTGACTGGCCGGTAGCTATGTTCAGTATATAGCGCTTTAACTGTTTCCGTGGCGGTCGTTAATCGTTCACCTCGCAGTTTACTATTGATATTCTAGAACAAGAAGAATTAATTGGCTGTTTTGTTTACCATTTTTTATAATGTACTGCACAACCGAATTATGTTATTTAGTAACACGTCGGTGAATGAAAAGTTAGTTGTGAGGTTTTTTAACCTTTTTTAACTATTATGTTTTCTTTTTTAAGGCTTAGTTCCGCATTTCTTTCCGCTACATAGAAAATCGTCAAATAGGCACTAATTTTGAATGCCATTTGATTCTTACTAATACTCCTACCAGAACATCTTGCGTTACAGAGCAGACACGTGAAACAAATATTTGGTGTAAGGAAGGTTTCTCTCGTTTCGAACACGTGTACTTTTGTGCGTTGTCAATTTTAAGCAAAATGAAAGAAGAAAACAAACAAAAATGATCCTTATGCCTATAATCTAAAAATTAATAAAGTTTCCTATATAGAATGTATTTCAAAAACAATAATCAATATAGGGAATAAAGCACGCTTAAATTTAACTAACGTAAATAAAACATTCCCGTAATTTAACGTTTATAATAATATTGTCAGATGAGTAATTTCTAAGCAATCATAAAAACAATCGATAAAGTTCTGCAAAAACACCGTGAATCTAATTAATTATGGAGAAGATAAAAATTTGTCAACTTTGAAGACTTTAGCTGTTATTTGGAAGACGAATAAAACCAAGCTTTATTTTTAAGATTGTATTTTAGTAAATTTAACCCTTTGGGACGGAGTTTTATTTTGAAAACCAAATTATATATGGTGCAATTTTTTTCATATTCTAAAAGGTATAATAAAAGTATTATTTTCCCCATACTTAAAAATTTTAAATTCGTCCTTTTTTCCTGGGACATATAATCCCAACAAGTATTTTCATGGGACATAAAACCCCAATCAGTGTTCTCGAAGAGCGATTCGAAATTAAAAAGATAACTAAAATATAACTATTATTAGATTAAGATAAAAGTTTACATTTATTTTTAACATTTTAGGAATGCAATTAGGTATTTCTTTGTGGAATGGCCCAAAACACTTGTAACATAAGGCGTTGTTACAACCTGAGCATATCATATTTGTTCGCTTTTCTATGCCAAGTGAAGAACAGCGGCCACAGCGACAACGCTTCTCTTGCTCTACTGGCAAGTGGTCTCCAATATTGAGGCTATCCTTTTTTGGACGTTTGGGAGTTCTACCTCCCTGGCGATTGCATTGAAAATAAAGAAAAAAAGACAGTTTGAAAATTGCTGGGACGTATTATCCCAGTAGTCCCGAAAGGGTTAAGGAATATTTTTGACAAATCCAGAACAAATTTTAAATTCGTTTACTAAGTAATAAAAAACCAAACAAATTTATTTTCGTTGAACTTAATAACAAATTTATATTTCAAGTTTAAAAGTGGCTGCTATAAAATCTGACTAATTTCGTTTGCATTGAGATTCAAATTTCAAAAACTTTCCTGGAATACTGCATGTGTTTAAATTTTAATTTGTTTAAATATTTCTGGTTGAAATAACGAAATGAAAATCGTCATTAAAATAATCTCTCTTTTATAATAATTAAAAATAAAAAACATCATAAATTTCATTTGAATAAAATGTGCAACAATTGTGCAAATATTGACATGGAAATTGTTTTTTTTTTTATTTTTATTAGAAAAATTTATTTTTGAGTATTAAATTACAATTCTATAAATTGAATTTTGTTTACCATGAAATTTTAAACAAATATAAATTGTTGATGTTTGTTTAATTTAAAAACAATTAAAATAATTGTCGAAAACAGGCAAAATAGATGTTTCTGTAAAAAAGTAATTATTTAAATACATAAATAACAGAACATTTTACTTTAGAGTTACGAAGGCAATATAAAGAACAATAAGTATTTGAACCAAAATAGTTTACTTTAAAAATTTACAGCTTGTAATGAAGGATAACACAAGCAATGTTTTGAAAGTGTATTCTCAAGTCGAAAGATTTATAATAAAAAATAGATTCTTCTTGCAGTTTCTTCCACATAAAAACGTAATGTAACAGAACTCTTTTGAATGGCTAATACCTAAACTTACATATATAAATATAGGTGTGAAAGAAACAACCGAAAAATTTTGCCAGATAGCTCCACATTAAAAAGAACTAGGCGATTGTTGTCACAATATTAAACAAAACGTCATACAGAAATGTTAGAGAGAATGTGCTTTTAAACAGCTTTCTCTAAAAAGTTATACAGAAGTAAGTTTACAAAGTGTCATTAAAGAAAATAATTCTTGGCGGTTTTGTTTCTTTAACTAAAATAACACAACGAATATATAATACATAACAATAATAATCTCAAGAAATACCATGTAATGTACTTCTGAGGAAGCAGTTCTCTAAAGCTGCTAACACCTTCATAATGGTACTTAATAGTTAAGACATATTCTCAAAATTCATTGTTGTATTTGTTTTTCTCCAATTTTGAAGTATACACGTAGAAGCACAGTAAGCGTTTGGAAGATTGTTTTAACAAAAATCACCAAAGCGAGTCTTTAAAGACTTAAAACAGATTTAAAAAGAGAGTCGAATATAATTAAAAAAAACCCAAAAAAGCGACTTGATTAAACAACAAAAAGCGCAGAAAGCAAATGTTGGAAATGCGACTGTTTTTAGAATTATTTTAGAGTTATATTTAGCGGAGCCTTATGATGAAAAAATGATTAAAACATTTTATTTTTTATTTTTTTGTAAAAAAAATTATGTCATTTCGTAGAGGAATTAGAAATACAAATTGCAAAAGCACCCAGTTTTACCGGTATAAGGATACTAAAACAGTTGTCAGCAGATTTTATTTTTGCATATGTAAAATTTTAAACAATATTTACAGAATTTTACAATTTATATTTAAAACATATTTTTCTAAATTTGAATTTTAAGAAAATTAGAAATCACACGCTAACGAAGACGTGGATACTGCTAGTTTAAAATAAACAAATTACTAAATGCAATAACAAAAAAAGAAAAATGTTATTTGCCACATTTGATTTTGAGAAAATATAATAGCCCAATTCACAATCTTGTGCAAATGGTCTTGCATCATAGCATTTGCAAATTTGTGTTGCATATTTTTAGTCTACACCAACAAAACATACAGTAATGAGTAAAATATGCTACACAATTTTGAGAAATTAGAAAATAATATGATTCGAAGAAGACTCGCATACAGTTAGTAAAACGGCAAAAAAATAGCTCGCATTTGATTATTGGTACGATTAAAAATGAGTCAAAAACGCGAGTCATAAGGGACTGGTTCAGAAGAGTCGCGGCTAGAGTACTATTTTCTCCCGACAAAACAATCATTTTCGACTCTAAAACGAGCGTATAAACGATTATTATAATCGTGTGGAAGAGTCAAAAAAAACGGATATGACCAATAAATAAAACAAGTGCTAACTGGGAGATTTGAGAATGTTGCATGCTATTCCTACAGAAGAGTAAATAATTAATGGGCACATTGAACTTTTTATAAAAAGGATTTTTTCATTTAATTTATAAAATTTTCTTTTAACACGTTTTACGATATTTTATTCAATTATTGAACATTAAATCGTATTTCTGGTTTTTAACCGACTTCAAAAAAAAAGAACAAGAAGCTTATAATTTGAATTTAGAAAATAAAGGGTGTTCCCAAAAATTAATGTAATTTGTTGTATATTGCCGTATTTTGTGAACCATTGTATACAAACACCTTAATTTAAGACAGAATGTCTACTACTTTATTTGGTATAATAAGAAGTATAAAAATGTTACATTGTAAATTAAATAATTGATATAATCTGATGTATATGGGCAAACTGTTTAACCGTCATAGAAAGAAGGTTGAAATTTTCACAGAACCTGATTGCTAAATCTACTACAATAGCAAGTACATAATTTGAATTTGGAAATTAAAGAGTGACCCTATAGTTGCTGCAACTTGATATATATTGCCAAACTATTGAACAGTTGAAAAAGTATAACGTTTGGAGATATAAGTGTGTCCCAATAGTTAAGGTAACCAAATTTATGTGGCCATACACTTGAGCTGTTAAAGGCAGACAAATGAAATCTGTTTTGAAGTCGGATTTTTTTTCGCAAGAATTATATTTAAAATTTTCATAAAAATATTCTTATTACAAACTTTTATAGTTTTCTTTTCAGAGTTTAAAAAAGGATTTTATCTGTTTATTTGTTCAACAAAAAATTTTGTTTTTTTTGTTTCAAAGTGAGCACAGCATTATCTTAAATTAAGTTTTGATTTAAGTGCCAGTATAATTGGTTTTTAACCTCATATTCAATATTATAAACCTTTAAATCAATTTTCTAATTTCAAATTCAATTTTCTTAACACCAAATTCAATTTCTATTCCAAGGATACAACATTTTTATTATATTCCAAGGTAGTTTCATTGTCATGGCTACAGAGTGTAAAATTCCATGTACATTCATGGCTGCTATAAGAGATACATTCCGTCCTCTCAAAATAGGAACAATCGAATGTACAGCAGTATTAATTCTTGATCTAGCTTTAGTTCTGCGCATGTCGTAGTTGAATCGGGGTTCATCTATAAAGAACCCAATCGGTCAATCTTTTTTTCTTTTTGTATTGATTTTAAAGGTTATTTTTTGGATGTTTTTAATGCTTTTTTTAAACAATTTATCATCGAAGTTGCAGTATTTTTTTATTATTTTTATTACTGCTATTTCTGCAGTTTTCCCTTCTTTTTTAACTGAAATTCTTTTCTGCTCAGCAACGACTTTTTTATTTGGCGGTCTTCGGTATCTACAGTTAATGAATTGAAATAGAATTTTATTTTAACAATATTTAACTTGATGGTTATAATTTAATTTTAAGTTAAGAATCTATATATCAGTTATTTTACTGTAGTAACTAAACAAATGCCTTACATATTTCACACACAATATTAAAATCAAAAAAATTAACGTAGTAAAGAAAAATTAAATTTCTCTTTCTTAAATACTAAATTACTCCTTTTATTCATCAAATTGTATCAAAATATATAAAAATATGTGTCCATAAAAAATAAAATTAACCCATCAGTATGAGTTTTGCTTTTAATATACGAAGCATGCTGCCTGGTTGTTAATGCACATTTCCAAGTACAAATTTTGTTACGAATTACTCTGAAGTGTTTAACACTTAACTACAACAATTAAAATATAAATGCAAATGCTAAACTTTTGTCCACAAACAAATAACTTTTATGACTTTTTGTGCATTTTTTGCAAAGCGAAAACCTGAAATTTTTCTAAAACAATAATAATTTGTTGTTTTTTTTACATTCTCCCATTATCTTTACTTTGCTAAAGCTTCACTAAAAATATCAAAAGAGAAGAAAACATCACTCTGTTGAAACGTCCGGTGAACCATATTTCTAAAGGTGCGGTTAGATATGTCAAATATCTGACCAGATAAGCAAACCCACTATTTTTACAAATTTGTACTCCATCTTTTCTGACAGATATCATTACGACTGACGATTTATATTTAAATAAATGTGATATCTTACCTTTTATAATCAGTAGGATCTTATATCTCTTAATAAATATTTGAGAAAGACCACAATTTATTTTCATAATTTAGTGCTAGCATCTTTTTGGTCACTAAAAACGCAGCGCTTAAATAAGTTTTATTTTCCAAAAGGGATTAAACTTTGTTTTTAATTTTTCCTCGTTTCTGTAACTTAAATCAAAAATTTCTAAGAGTCAGTCAGCACACAGTCACAGTCAGGTGGAATTAATCACACACTTTTTTCACTACTTCATTTTATCGTTTGTGTTCAATATGGTAATAAACAACTCGTTCTAATAGGACAAACTTATTTTAGGTAGAGGTTTCTACCTTTTAATCTTGATAATTGCAATTTCGAGATAGTAGAATTTAACAGTAGTTTTGACATAAAAAACAAACTTGATAACAGATTTAACTTTGGCCAAATCAAGAACGTGAAAAACAATGCAATCTCTCAGTACACAAAGCTTACAATCCACAAGGCGCCTTCATTGCCCGTGCTATTACACGGGGCTAAAGAATGTGAAAGTAAATAGATTAAGAAGAAAAAATTTTATGAAGACTTGGTGGATTTCTTTTTCAAAGGTTTTATTATTCCTATCGTTTGATGATTGTTTCGTAAAAATGGATAAAACTTTAATAATGAAACTAATTTTTAAATTAAATTATATGATTTGTTTACTATAAAAGCACGTTGCATTTTATAATTATCTAACCATTCCCGGGGCGCTTTGCTACACCAATGAGAATAATCGTACCATGAACCACTCTTCCAGGCAAGTTTTTTTATTTGATTAATATAGAAGTTATAACAGATTTCCTTCTGTTTCAAATATTATTAAAATTGTTTTTTCGTATTTTTTTTTTAATTTTTCCCTGACCAGGATTCGAACCATCGATTTTATAAATCAATGAAATTTTACTTTATTTTCGGCTTTTTGGTTCTTTTTAATTAATTTTCTAAATATTTTTAGAAAGAAAAATTATTTAAAAATGTATGCGGACGTTTTCCAAAGAAAACAAGAAAAATTAGACGCTAGCAGAATGAAATGCAGCATTTTCTGGACCGCTACATCCTTCATAAGCATTCTTTGCATCTATCTACCTTATGTTATGTACATCGTAAACATCATCTATTTAACCAACTAATCTTAATGTTAATTTTGTGAGACGAAGTTCACACACAACTTAAAGCTTTTTTCTTTGTCGTTCTCTTTGTAACTCGTCTTTTACATTTGATACTGAGACAGTGTCTATAATGTTGTGAGCAAACAAGTATATATAATTAAAAATAAAAAGTTGCATTTGTGGCTATCAAATTGCTAGCACAAAAAGCAACAACAAATGTGGAAGTATATATATTCTGACTTCTTATGCATAGCGAAGTCGATTGAGCGATGTCCGTTTATACGTCCGTGTTAATGTTGAAATCAAGTTAACCGAGGCAAACTTGACTTCACAAAAAAAAAAAATATGGCAATCAAAACAGAGTTTAATGGCTGTGACTAAAACAGACAGAAATTCATGTGTTACAATAGCCAATATGAAAATAGGAAGATTCTAAACTGCGAAAAATTAATATCTTGATACCATTTCGATACATCGAACACAGAATCGTTTAAAATTTTATTAAGGCTGTCGTACATAATAAGAACCGTTTTACGAGGGCTGCTATATATATTTCTGGCCTGGCAACACTGAGTGCTGCCAAGTGCAATCTGGAATTTCCATTGGAAAGTTAGTCATTTTTAAGCATAATCGTACTCAAAACGTTTTGACGTACGACCATTATTTGTGTTGTTTACAGTGACTTGAAGAAACTAATGTAGAAAAAAATGAAATTAACTCGTAAACATTTCGTGCCATCATTTTTCATAACTTTCGACGTGGATTATCACGACAAGAGTGAATTGATTAAATCTTTGTTTGGCGATAAAGCTCCATCCTATAGCACTGTGAAAAATTGGTATAATGAATTTAATCGTGGCCGAAGCTCGCTCAAAGACGAATTCCGTGAAGGTCGTCCAAAAACGGCTGTTGTGCCAGAGAACATTGATGCCTTGAGTGAACTCATAATGCAAGATCGACATGCGACATACCGAGAGATAGAGACATCCTTGGACATTTCTTCCACCAGCATACATTCGATACTGCATGAACACCTGGCCGCAAAAAAGGTTTGTTCTCGTTGGATCCCGCACAATTTGAAAGTCGCTCAAAAAAAGGCTCGTGTCGATTGGTGCAAAAAAATGTTGCAAAAATACGATTGCGGTGCTTCAAAAGACGTTTATAAGATCGTCACAGGTGACGAGTCATGGATCTATGCCTATGAGCCCGAAACGAAACAACAATCGTTCGTGTGGGTCTTCAAATTCGAGCAAAATCCAACGAAAGTTGTTCGTGAAAGAAGCACTTCGAAGCAAATGGTCGCCTGTTTCTTCGGCAAAACTGGTCATGTGGCGACTGTTCCGCTTGAGCAACGTGGACGAATCATTGTTCACCATGACAATGCGAGATTTCACACATCGGCTTAAACCAGAGCGTTTTTTACCGGCCAAAACGCCGAATTAATGGGTCATCCGCCGTACAGCCCTGACTTGGCTGTTTCCGCACATCAAGGAAAAAATGCGTGGTCGATTTTCGTCGCCAGAAGAAGCTGTTGAAGTGTTCAAAAACCATGTTTTAGAGGTGTCTCAATCGGAGTGGAAAAAGTGTTTCGACAACTGGTTTGAGCGCATGCAAAAGTGTATAAATCATGCTGGAGAATACTTTGAAAAACAATAAAACCATTTTTGATTATAAATATTCGCATTTTCACTATTGGGCCAGAAATATAAGGAGCAGCCCTCGTAAACACGCGCTTGCAGTTTTTAATATTCTATGAGACCCAACCTAAAAAAATGAATCTTTCATAAAAAATTGAAAGAACGTAAAATATTAATATTTTACCTTAATGTCCACAAACAGACAGAACCTTGATGTTATACACAAACTGATGATTTTTTTTACAGAGCCTATCGATTTTTAATGGCCATTATTAAAAATTGGTTACCAAAATCGACAAACCAAGTATACGTCAAATTAGAGACAATAACTCAGCTTCGCTTTCACTCTGCTATTGTTCATGCGATCATTGCAGAACACAATAGCAGAGATTTATATCAAATCATTTTTCTATGTTAATAGAATGATACTGATGAATGGCGACATGTGCTCTAAATGACGATGCAGCATGCAGAAATTAAATTGCTGCATGGGATATTTCCTGATTGTATGTTTTGTCATTTTAAAGATCAGAAATTGGCTACTTCTTTCTTCTTACTTCTTTCGTCGTTAAATTCAAACCAAAACGTGTTATGAATGAGGTTTTCAATAAAAATGGTCTTGCTAGATTTAGCGCTATTTGACAAAATAGTTCCACCTTGAGAACCTTAAACAGGTTAGAATTGCTTTCAGGTGAGTCCTTTAACTACGCCGAGTACGTTTAAAATTTATTTAAAAAGCTGCAACGAACTTATAATTCAAACTCAATAGTTTCTCTTTGTAGCATCTTTCTCAAACATCCTTAAAAATAGTACCGTCTTTATAAAAAAAGAGTATCAAAATTATTTAAGTAAAAATGAAATATGCGAAATATCTTATTATAAAGTTAAAAAGTTTATTTTTTAACTTTTAATGTCTAATTTTGTATGATATAAAATTGAATAAAAAATAGTTGACCCCTATACCCTCACAACATGAAATATTGATATCACGATGAGTCAGGGGAAATATAAACTAGATTGTAAGCACTAATTGGCGGTCAAGTCTATTAATATAAGACTACATAATTTCTTATACCATCTAAGCCTCTGAGCTTATTTAATCATATTAAAATTGAATGGCAATGGACCTATAGAAAAGATCCCTTTCAAAAGTGACGCTAAGCTACTAGGAACACTATATAATTTTAAAGTAAATTGCATTTTTACAAAATCAAATGACTTTACTCGATTTGAAACATTAAAACTTAGAATTTGTTTAGTTAAAAATTACCAACTTCAGTATTTTCCACGATTAGTACTTTTGTAGCTAAAAACACAATTTACTTCTAGGGATCATTTTAACAATACATAAATGTGACGCAGAATTTTGCAATGTAATTCAAGTTACGTTAAAGCGAACTGCGGAATAATGTGAGGAACAAATATAAAGAACAATCAGCGCAATCGATGCATGCCAGTCTGTTTGATATTGGTTCAATAGAAACAAAAATATTTAAACCGAGACTTACTCGCATAATTGATGCATCACAGTCTAAAAGGGGTATAAGTGTTTATATACAGATCCAAAAATTTCTTGGACCAGTGAGAAATAAACCCGTGATAAGAATACGAATATAAGAAATAAAAACATATATTATTTAAATTTATATATAAAATTTAAAATATAAATTTTACACCATATTTTAAATACCAATATCTCGGTGTAACTGTTTAACTTTTACTACAGTTTAACTACATAAAGTAATACCCATATAACTAGTCACGACTGTTATATTTTTAATTTTTGTTTAAAAAGATAAACAAAACAAACCATTTGACAGTCAGACATGCAAGATCTCGAATGGCTGAAAAATGGTAAGAGACCTGGGAGGAATATTGTGTCAACATCATTTAGTTGTGCAACCGAGCATATTATGGTGATGGTTTTATTTCACTACGACAATAGTGTCAATTGAAAATAAAAATTTTAATCCGCCACATTTCAATACACACAACTACCACATTTAACATTTTGCAACAGATTATAAAATGCATATGCATCGAATAAATTCTCTCCCTGGAATTTAAATTATTTTTTCTGAAAAAAGGAAAATGTTAAAAATGTTATTTAATAGGCGAGAGAGATGGATTACTTGGAAGTTGTTGGTATTTTTATCCCAATTTCTGTCGAAACTAATAAGACTTTAGTGAAGTGGCTTGTGAAAGAAACTATAATATATTAAGGAAGAAATTTCTATCTATAGCAACAAGTTGTTGATCAAAATCAAAAAAGCAATCGAGATAAAAAATGAAAAATAGAAGTCATTAAAAATCTTCAATCGAAGAATTTAGGTATACTGCAATTGAACATAAATTTGCCACCGATTACCGGGTAGTAAGCTATTTATTGACACCCACGCACATATCAATTCATGTGTGTGCATATGTGTCATGTGCTGAAGTAAAAACGTTTCTGATTTATTTTATTTATATTTTGTTTTATTTGATTTTTCTATTTTAATGGTATGTATGTAAAACGTTTCATAATCTCTTTGCTTTTTGCTACATTTATTCCATTTGAAAAACTTTTACAGTATATAACTGTGCAAATAAAAACTATAAATTAAATGTTTTTTAAAGTGAATCTCCATAAATAAGACGATAAGTATCCAAAGAGTAGTTTAAATGCCAAACTCTTTGCCTAATTATCCAATTTTCTAAATTCGAAAGTAAAATCTTTAAGCACTGGGAAAGCGTGTTAGTTTCATGCAGTAGAACACCTCTTTGTGGGTTTGAGGGTTGTCCAATAAACATTTTAATTCGTATCACATTATTTCATTTGCGAAAATCAGTCTGTACGCAGAAACATAAAAGTTTAATTCTTTTTTTTATTTTTTGCTTATTTAATTACAATATTTTTACCTCCACAATTTAGCTATCGCCGTAGTTGGGCGGATAATTCATTATTTTTACAGAACAAAGAATGAATAATTTAATGAAGAAAATTGAAAAAAGAAAACAGTTTTATGCAACAAAGCAATTATTTCTATATGTTAACGCATGTAATCGGTCATACGAAAATTTTTAGATACAAACCGGACAGCATTTTTTACTTTATAATTCCGAGATTCTTGCAATTTTCCTTTATTTAGGTTGATTGTATTTCATGATATTGTAGTGAAAGACACAACCAAGATGTCACAAGTGTGAAATATTCGGTGAAATTGGCACAGGCCATTTAATAAGATTGCTGCAGCAAATTATTTATATTTTTAACAAACACTTATTAAAATAAGTTTTCTTTGCACAATGTAAGTGGTATAAGGTACATTTATTACTAAAAAAAAAAAAATTAATTTTTAAAATCCAGACACATCAGTATTTAGGGTGTTCGGATTTTCGTAACAAGACTGCAGTTACTAAAGCAAAAAAGGAATAATTATGGACATTTAAAAACAAGTGAAAACATCGAAACTTTTATTCGACGGTAAATAAATTAAATTTTTTGTTAATAACTTTTTACAAAAAATATTTTTCGAAATAAGCATTAATGTTTTCATAAATGAAAGAAATAACTTTAATAAAATCCAAAGAAGTACTACTTGACTCTGACTTAATACTTTGCGCGAGAAACACAAATCAAAACAAAATTGAAGTCCACAGGATGTCAAGAAAGAGATGCATAGAAAAAACGAGATGACTATATTCTCGTGTCACCTCTGTATACTCATCTGCGCGGCGTGTCTACAACAAATACAATATTGCAAAAACAACATAGCTTGAAAATCGTGGCGATGAATTTATAAAAAATATACACTTGACATTTCCAACATCAAAGCAGCCAGGTTGTTTTTGTAATATTAGCAGGTAAAAAATCAGCAAGATCGAGGACACAACGTACTACCTTGTTCTGCCGTTCTTCAAGATCTCTTGTTTGTATTACATAACGAAAAAAGGGTGCCGCATTTATAAATTATCAAGTAAAGACAACTTCTGGAAATAACAAATTTCTGCTTTATAAAAATAAAAAATAAATTTTAACGTTATGGAAAAGTTTAAACATAGGGAGCTTTAATTTGAGTTTTAAGAATTTATAAAACTAGAAGACATCTACGAAATAGAAATGAAGCAAATTCTGGTCTTTAATATTCCCTTGAACATTTTATATATGTTTAATGTAATAATGTAAGTTTAGATTTTTTTTAACATTTTTTTCTTAACCGAACACTGCAGAAGCAGGAACCGAACTGAAAGACACGAAATTGTGGCCTATTAATTTTCAGTATTTGATACTTATGCGATTTGTTTTTGTAAATTTTCGAACTAGTAACTAAAGCCCAGGATTCACTATTATACACAATCGAACAATTAATTTACACAAAAATTTGACAAAATTCTGTCCTACTTTAAAAATTGTCCAAAATGGCGTCGTAGGTGCCACACTATTATAAAAAACAGATGCAAAAACATTTAGTTTTTTCTCCTCATCTTAAAAAGATCAACTCTGATCGCATAGAGAAAACATACTATTTTAGTCCTCTATCATACTTTTGGAGCACATATTCAATTTTTGTTTTTGTGTAATTGAGTATATAATATAAGAAGTGTGAAAGAAGTCATTTCTATTTAAAAATGCTCTGCAAAATGTTGTTAGGGAATATGACAATTTCATCTTGTAAATTATTATAAATGTAAACCACTAATTTTTTCGGTATGACCACTGCTCATAAAGGGCATTTATTTCCTTTCTATTTATTATTTTAACATATTAAATAGTACTGAAAAGATAAATGCAAATGAGATATCTTAGGTAGCAATTATGCAGTACTCCTTAATTAAAGTGGAATTTATCACTATTATTTCTGATTTAATTTACAGTTTTTTTGATTTAGAAGCGGTAGGGTAACGAACCCGTGAGTAGTACTTAAACATATGACTGCGACTTCCCAGACCTAATGCATTACGATTTTGAAAACCGAAACTTGTACATATAGACAAGGTCTTTTAAAAGAAAAATTTAAATATAAAAAAATAATTTACTTTAATTGTGCTTGATTCTTTCAAATATAAAAATGCCATGATATTCTCATGAAATATTTATTTTTTAAACTAAACTAAAAAATTAAATGTATTACTGCGGGGAAAGCATATCCATATGGCCATTTCGCTACTGCTCATATATAGCTCATCAGTGGATTTTACATATGAGCAGTAGCAAAATGACCATATGATATGAATCAAGCACAATTAAAGTAAATTATTATAAAAAAGATTCCAAATAATAAATTTTCTTATAAAAAAAAATAATTAACAAAAACAAATTCAGTTGTTTTAATCATAAGCCTTGTTTCTCTCACCTTTTAAATTAGTTTATGCAATAGAACGAAATGTTTCGATCTTGAATTACCAAAATATACTTTTAATACTCTGTTTGGCAGTATATATTTGTAAATGTTATTGTCATGGCATGATTTGTCATAAATAAGTTTTATTATCAGTTTGTACGTTAAGAAATAAGAATTTTATTAATTACTACAATAATTTTCATTAAAAGAAAACAAATAATTAAGAAACTCGTCGTCGACTGGAATTCAAAGCGTTATCGAAATATAATTTTTGTTTTAAATATTTTCTGAATTCGTTTTACATTTTTGTTAACCACATTGTTTTTTAAATCCACTAAAAAGTCGCGAATAGTAATATGTCCGATGCCCCCCGCCTGGGGGACAACCACTGGGCAATACTTGGATATTATAGATTCATTCCCAGAATTGCCAATAATTCAAAAACCTACATATACAGAGTTTCGGTTATGGCGATTTTAAACACCTGGATTTTAATCTTTTATGTGAATTTTCATCACACATTCCCTGGAGTGATATATATTTCATGTCTTCTGTTGATGCGCTATTATCATTTTTAGAGCACAAAATACAATATAAGAATATGACATATAAGCAAAAACCCTGGTTTTCAAATGTTGTTTAGAATGCAATCCACCAAAGGGATTTAGCGTATGGCAGATGGAAGCGATATAAAACTACCGAACTTAAAATTCAATATTCCATTGCCAGGAAAAGTGTTAATAAGCTTATTAAACGTGCGAAAACCCAATATTATTCTAGACGGTTTAGTACTGCAATAGATTCTCGACAATCTTGGAATACTATTCGTGAAAAAGGAGTCGGCAATGCAAACATCAATGTTGACTGTCACTTGGATGCAAGTATGCTTAACAAAACGTTTACTAATGCCCCTGCTATCCATGCAAATCCCAATATTTTTAATTTTCCTACAGACGGGATAAATACAGATAACGGGACAATCGGGGAACATTTTCAATTTTCTTTCGTTACTCAATATGACGTGATTTCAACGTGCTCATCAATAAGATCAAACGCAGTGGGAAGTGATAATGTACACCCAAAATTTATAAAACTACTACTACCCCTTATTTTGCCGTATCTTACTCATTTGTTTAATACCATCATAATGTCAAGTGTGTTCCCGTTAAATTGGAAACATGCTAAAACTGTACCACTACCTTAGTCGAATGGGGAATATAGACCTATAGCCATCTTGTGTTTTCCATCAAAAGTTATGGAAAAACTCCTTTATAAACAAATGATTGCGTATATCACTTCTTACAATTTGCTTTCCAGTATGCAATCTGGTTTTCGTCAAAATCATAGCTGCGTTACGGCTCTTGTGGAGGCTAGTGAGAATATACGGCAAATATTAGAAAATGGTGACATCAATTTTTTAGTGCTTTTAGACCACTCCAAGGCTTTCGATACGGTGGATCATAATATACTGGTTGGAAAACAGAAACACATTTTTAGATTCACGAACACATCAACTAGACTTATATCATCATATCTTTTAAACAGAACACAATCGGTATTTTTTAACAATTCCGATAGAATATCCGTTATTAGAGGAGTGCCTCAAGGCTCTATTTTAGGTCCTCTCTTATTTTCTTTGTATGCAAATGATTTGCCAAAACAACTTACTAAATGTAAAATTCATTTATACGCAGATGACGTGCAACTCCTATTAAGTAGCCCAGTTCAGAATATTGCTTCAGGCATCTCAGATCTGAATAATGACCTAAACAGAATCTACACTTGGGCTAGTGCAAACGGTCTCTGTTTGAATCCGAGAAAATCTAAATGTCTGGTTATATGTAAAAACGCATGAATCCCAACATTTCTGGAGATATTGTCTTAAATGGTGAAAAAATTGAAATTGTTAAAACAGCAAAAAATCTTGGTATTACATTCAATAGCAATTTGACATGGAATGTTAATATAAACTCACTGGTGGGTCAAAATTATGTAAAACTAAGAGCTGTCTGTCACACACAATATTTCACTTCTTTTAGGATAAGGACATTACTTGCTAAAACATAGCTGATTCCTTCTCTTCTTTATGGGTGCGAGTTATTTGGAAATTGTGACACAGTTAGTAAGCGGAAACTAAATATATTGTTTAATAATATCATAAGATATGTGTATGGATTGAGGAGATTTGTTCATGTCTCCTCTGTTTCTAATACTCTGCACGGAGTCTCATTTGATAATCTATTAAAAATTCGCACTCTTACCTTTTTGCATAAAATAATATACAGTCAAACCCTTAGATATATATTTGAACAAGTACGTTTTTCTCAATCAAGTCGAAACCGAAATATTATAATACCTCGGCATCGATGCTTAATGTCTGAATGGCAGTTCTATTTGCATGCCGCATGTCCTTGGAACAATCTTCCACCAATTCAACAAGTAAATAGCAATGCTAATAGTTTCAAAAAGTTTTTATTTACTTTTTATAAATAATCTTAACAAAAATAATATTTTCATGCTGTTTTATTTTTTTTTTTTATTTTTTATAATATTGTATACTTACATATGTATTAAGTTTATGACGTTAATAAACAAATATTGTTACGTAATGCGTTCCTGTACTATAAATATAAGACCTGGTGTTGTTGTGCAGGAAATATAATTAATTATATAAATAAATAATTAAAGCCTATTAACATGACCGAGCTAGAAGATGCTCTTCACTCAGCCTCAGGTAAAACTCCTGGCGAAGATCGAACACCTTACCCAATGTTAAAGAATTTACCAATATCTGCGAAAATATGCATCTTAAATGTTTACAATAATATATTTGCACTAAAAACCTCTCCTCAATCTTGGAAAATTGCAACAGTTATACCAATACCTAAACCTAATTATGATCATACAACTATTTCAGGATTTGGACCAATGGTTTCCCGAAGATTAATGTGGTTCATGAAGGTAAATAATTTAATTACTCCCAATCAGGTAGCATTTATGAGGAAACAGGGTACCGAAGATGTTCTTCTTTACGTCCAACATTTCATATCAACTAAAAACCACATAAATATTCTTTCCACAATATATCCTTTAATCAACAGCATACCGAAGGACCCCATTGAGAGTTGTAATTTTCATTATAGCTTTTAACCAATTCAGCAAAATTGTTTCCAAATACAATCAAATCAAATCAAAAGTATATGAAGTTTTTTCGAACTTTTTAAGGGATATTGACAGCTGGTGCCAACACTCAGGAGCTAAAATTTCCTTTGATAAGTGTATTACCCCATATATACATATATGCAACAAATATACTTGTAACACCTTTATACTAAAATACAATAACATCATTATAAAGCCAGTAAGAAAAAATCTCAATAGTAGATTAAATATCATAAAATACCTTACTTCCAAGAACTTTTGAATACATACGTCCACAACCGTAAATATAACTCGGTCTTCTAATTCTTTCCAAAATTGATTACGCCTCCTGATTTATGGATTGTGCGCCTCCTCAACATTAAAGTTAATTACAACCCCGTACTTTCCGCTGTACGCAGCAGCATTGGCGCCTTCAGAACTAGCTCAATTAGACCTATTATAACAGAGTCCGGCATGCCTACAATTGAAGACAGATTCAAATAGCTTACGGTAAAACTTATTCCAAAGCTATATATTTGCACTAACAAAATATTGTTCGAGGAAGTATCTAAAGCGATTAAACAGCAGAGAACTTATGGACTCCACTCCACAATTTTTAAATGCATTAATTTCTTTCATGAATTTAATTTCCCGATTCAACCACTGAAACAAAAAGAAATGCCAGTTCTGCCTTGGTTTTTAGATAAAACATATTTTATCAACAAAATTTTAAAAATTTATCAAAGAAAATTGGAATTTGTTGTACGTAGATGGCTCTAAGACGTGCATGTACACAACATTTGCAGTTGTTAATCACTACGGTAATAGCGTAAAACTGGGTCACTTAGATAATCATTGTTCAAACTTCACAGCTGAAGCCTTTGCAGTCTTAAGTGCCTTAGAATATGCCTGTAAGACTAAGTCAAAATGTGTTATTTGTACTGACAGTCTTTCCACAATTGCTGCTGTCCAGAACACCTTGTATGACTCTCCATTAGTTAACCGTATAAGAAGCATGCTGATCAAACAGCGCGACTTCATTAAAATTATGTGGGTACCATCTCATGTCGGCATAAGAGGCAATGAATTTGCAGATTTATTAGCTGCTGAAGCAAATCGTTGACCGACTATAAAATTCCACACTTTTGAACGTAGAGATATTTTAAATAGCATAGCAATTCATTTAGAGGCTGAACGTCTTCCAAAATGGGGTCAATATCAACACAAACATGTTGATATTGACAACCCGGAGGGTAAAAAGCAAATTTACCCTAACACGTGTTTCAGAGCTGAAATAAAAATTTGCGCAAGATTAAGATTTGGACATTGCAAATTTTCACACCAACACCTAATTGATAAAATACTGACCCCTATCTGCGTTGCTCGTAATACACAATTATTAGTTCCAAACCTCCTTAATGAATGCATTATCTACAACACGTCAAGAAGAAATATCTTCAACGGTAACCTTCCGTCCGATCTTTTGAAGAACATATCTGTAAATAACATTAAGTTAATCTGTAAATTTATAAAAGAAAATAATATTAAAAACTAAATATAATTCTAACTTTCGGGTCGAAGGCCTCCTTGAGCTAGTACCTTAACTTTAAGTCTTTTAGTTACTCTAATTGTATTAGGTTATTAAATTATAATAAATAAGATAAGTAAATTAAGAAACTAAAATTTGTTTTTCTTTTGTATTTTTGGTTGACAAAGTAGACTCGATTTTTTTTATAACTAAAACAAGATGAAATTATTTATTTTAGTTACTTTAGTTTTCTGTTTCTTGATACAAAACCATAATTAAAAGAAAATTAAAGTACATTGCTAAATAAATCAAAAAAGTGCAATTATTTTGAATTTGTATACAAAACTTTTCATTGCAATTGCAGTGCTTAAACAACATCAGAATCAAGCGATCCGACAAATCGATTTATTCGATGTAAAAATCTGAATAAAAGAAAAAATTTGGTTAATATAAAAATTATGATATCAGATTTTATTAGCATTAGAACAGAATAGAAGGCAATCAGGGGTGGGAAAAGAAGTGCTTAAGTATTTTATCAGCAAACTGTCTTTTACTTAAGAACATAAGAACGCTGCCCGTAGTACTGCTTGCCATCTGTTTGAAAAGGATTTATTTTACAAATTTAATTTAACTGTGATCTTCTTATGATATATTTATAATTTAAAACTAAAAAATGAAATGTATTACTGCGGAGAAAGCATATCCATATGAACATTTCGCTACTGCTCATAAGCACATCAATGAATTCTAACCAAATTTTGTATAGAAAACTCAAGATCTGATTTCAAAAGCCAAATTGAGAACCTCATGGAATCAATAATACAAAAACACTGTGTTTTGGTATGAATAAATAAAAATTAAAAATAAAACTCTTAAGTAACTATTTTAATTTTGTTTTGTTGTTTTTTGTACAACAAAACAAGTCCTTAAGACATTATTTACTACTACTACTCATATTTGCATTTTCACATTTTGGTTGCATTGCATGAACTTAAATGTAGATAATCAGACTTATTACAGTTGTCGTGTCGAAAATCGTAATTTTTTATGCTCTTCACCACAGACAGAAAAGGAAATATCTTAGCTTATCATTCCGTTTATAATTTCTACAACATATTTCCGACCCATAAAGTTTATGTATTTTGAGTTCTTATGCAAGTTAAGTTGGTTATTATCCAAATGATGAAAATAAACTCAACTTTTAGTTTTTTGTTATCTTTATTCTTTCAAAGATAAAATATTAATCCCTTAAACTAAATTTACTTAGCTATTTATACTACAAATTTGTTTAATTAGCATAATTGCAGCAATTTACTTTATTATAAAATTTTGCAATATTATCAGTACTCGATGCTTGCGCAATTCGTCGGTTATTTTGGTGGCAATGCACTTATTTTAAATTGTAACATAAGTTTTAATGTGAAGTCAGCTATTTTGGTGACAATGCACTTGGTTTGAAGTGAAGTGAAATTTGTTGTTGTAGTTTAAGTGTAAATGCACTTAATGTTTTGACGATATTTATTGTTTACAAAAGTATTTAAAAAATATGTTCTCAACTTTATTGTTACTAACTTGCATAGCGATTTCGATTTAGCGATATCGGTCTGGTAGTCCGTGTTCGTGTTGAAATCAACCTTGCTAAGGCACTATATGAGCCAGAGAAGATTAAAATATGCCAATTAATATATTAGGAAGAGGCAGCTGCCAAAACATCACGAATATCTCTAATTTTCCATATGTTTTAGAACAAATCTAGCTTAGTGAAGTAAATCCAAAAAACAAATATATGGGGTGATAAAGAATTAAAAAAATAAGAAAAAATAAAATATCAAGTGGGCGGTCGCCCATATTTTTCGAGTCATGGGCCCCCGCACTTTATAGAAGAGGGCAATTAGGCACTATTCTAGTCAACATTGTTTTAAAGCGATGAAAACGATTGAAACGATTCTTAAATAGGCCCTGTGCGCCTGTTTATTTTTGTTCTTTTACATGTTATTTTTCTTCAATTAAATGCATAAACTACAAATTAAATGTTAAAGGTATCAGACACATTTGCATGCGCGTGGTGAACGTTTTCATTCTAAAGGGAATATACCGAAAAACTCATGTTTTTTAACCGACTTCAAAAAAAGAAGGAGGTTATACAATTCGGCTGAATGTTGCTTTTTTTATATTTGTGCCTCCAGAACTCAGTCATTTCTGATCCGATTTTGAAAATTTTTGGAAATATTATGCTTTGGAAATATTATGATTATGCTTACAGATTGGTCCCGTTTTAAAAACAGCTCAAAATCTGAAAAATTAAAGGGTGTCCCCATACAACATACATATTTTTACCGGGTATTATGAAATTTCATGTGCACTTCTGTAAAATCTAAAATTACTGCGTATTACTATAGCTCCCAAAAACAAAAAACTATACAAAAATAAATCTAAAAATTAAAGGGTGCTCCCGTAATTGATGTAAATTTACTAATATCGGCCTATCTTTGGAACCGTTATAGACAAACGCTTGCAAATTGGACAGAATGTCGACTGCTATGGCTGTTATTGTAACAAGTATTAATATTACAAATTATAAATTAAAGGGTGCGCCAATAGTTCATTAAATTTGATGTACATGGCCATACTTTTGAACAGTTAAAGACAGGATTGAAATTCAACACGAACCTGTATTGCTAAGCTCGCTATAACAACAAGTATAATAGTTAATGTAGTTTTGTGCATGTGACCAAACTTTTTAACCGTTATAGACAGAACGCTGAAACTTAAAAGGGACCTGCATTGCTAAATCCGCTGTATCAACTAGTTTATAATTTGAATTTAGAAATTAAAGGGTGTCCCATAATTGATGAAGATTAACTTATATGGGCTCATCTTTTGAACCGTTATAGACAAACGCTTGCCAATTGGACAGAATGTCGATTGCTATGGCCGTTATAGTAACAAGTATTAAAATTAAAATTAAAGGGTGACCCAATAGTTCATTTAATTTGATGTATATTGCCATACTTTTTAATAGTTATAGACAGACGCTTGGAATTTACAATGAACCTATATTGGTAAGTCCGCTATAACAACAAGTAGAAAATATGGATTTGTAAGTTAAAGGGTGTTCCAATATTTGATGTAATTTAAAGTGTGTGGCCGTAATTGTGAACCGTTGTAGACAGAACGCTGAAACTTAAAAAGGACATGTATTTCTAAGTCCGCTATATCAACGAGTTTATAATTTGAATTATATTTAAAGGGTGTCCCATAATTACTGTAGATTTACTTATATAGGCTTATCGTTTGCACCGTTATTAATAAACGCTTGTAAATTTTACGCAATGTCGATTGCTACAGCCGTTATAGTAACAGCTGATATTATTTAAAATTATAAATTAAAGGGTGCACCAGTAGTTCATTTAATTTGGTATATGACCATACTTTTAAACAGTTGTAGATAGACGATTGAAATTTACAAAGAACCTGTATTACTAAACCTCTATAACAACAAGTATAACATTTGGATTTGGAAATAAACGGGTGTCCCAAAAGTTTATATAATATGGTGTACGTCGCCGGACTTGTGAACAGTTATAGGCAGACAGCTGAAATTTACAAGGGACATGATTTGCTTAGTCCGCTCTAACAAGAAACTTATAATTTTAATTTAGAAATTAAAGGGTGTTCCCAAAATTAATGTAATTTGTTCTATATGGCCGTATTTTTTGAACCGTTGCTTACAAACACCTTAATTTTAGACAAATTGTCTACTACTTTATTTGGTATAATAAGAAGTATAAAAATGTTATATTATAAATTAAAGAGTTGATATTATCTGATGTATATGGGTAAACTGTTAAACCGTTACAGACAGACGGTTAAAATTTATACAGAACTTGATTGTTAAATCTACTACAACAGTAAGTATATAATTTGACTTTTGGAAATTATAGAGTGACCCTATAGCTGCTGCAATTTGATGTATATTGCCAAACTATTGAACAGTTGAACAAGTATAAAGTTTGGAGATATAAGTGTGTCCCAATAGTTAATGTAACCTAATTTATGTGGCCATACACTTGAGCTGTTATAGGCTTTTTTTCACAAGAATTATTAATAAGGGGTAAAAAATAAAATAGAAATTTTTCAAAGATTTCATTTTTTATTTTATTTTATTTTTTTTATTATTTTTTTTTTTTTTGTTTTTTTTGAGACCGAATTTTGTTTGGAAATTTCAAAACCGTACTGAACGAAACAGTACTATGCGAGATATTCCTTTTTTTAATTAACGATAATGTGTTTATAAATAATTTTATTTAATTTTCCGTAACGGTCGTAGAGTTGCTTCAGATGTTTTATTTGCCGTCGTTTGCACCGACATGTTATAAAACCACAACAGAAATTTGGCAGCCGACGGTCCAACAAATAATCTTAATTTGGATTTCCTAAATTCAAATAACGGAACTTCGAATGGTGACAAGACCATACGTAGTGCAAAAAACCTTTCTATAACCGCTTTTTATTATTTGAATTGAGAAAATGAGAAATAAACATGTTAAATGGGATTTTCCAATTGCAGTGGAAAGTGCTGAAGCCGTGATGCTTGTATTTGCTTTATGTATTAAAATCGCAAATAACAAAGATCAGTTTACATATATTGTATAAGAGCAAAATGACTTGGCGTCAGCGGGTAACTTTTATAATTTCATAACTGGTATGATTTGAAAAGGACACAAATCTTAGACTTGGAAACCAAAAAGTATCGTAACGTTTAATTAGAATGCGGTGATGTTTGGCATCAGAGTAAATGTCAACATGTTGTTTTGGATATTAAAGAAAAATATTCAAGTTGCATAAAACAAGACTACAGTATTAAACACACGCCCATTACACTTGAAAAGTAGTAAGAATACCTGCATAAAGTGCTGAACTGTTGAGCATGTCGGGGAAATTTTAGAAACAAACATCAACTAAAAATGTTGCTTCTAGGTGAAGTAAATAAAATCTTGCTGATGGGGGGCTATAAAATTTATGTTTGTAATTTTGTTCATTGCTTTCGTTTGAATTATCGTAAAAAGTTAAGACATTTTAGTGTGTTCTCAGTCATCACTAAACAAAAGTGTCTTCCTAGCAATGTTGCCAGTTTTTAGATTTTTCGCTAAGTGGCTTGTCGAATATGGCCAATACATAAAAATATGTAATACATATTCGTTATAAGAGCGTTTTTACTTATCAATACAAATATTGTTGGACCATAAATTTAGGCAATTCAATTGTTTTATCATTACTTACTCATTCTTTTATCATAAAAAATTTAATATACACAAACATCAAAAAATTTGAATGTATACGATTTAAGTATTTTTTGTTCTAAAGCTTAAACCTCGAGATCAAGGAATATGTTAATCCTTTCAGACCTGACGCAAAACTACCGGGAATTTGTTTATAATTTTTGGAAAAGTGGTCTCTACAACGTATGAAAAAATAATCAATGAATAGATTTTATCATTTTTATAACCTTCAAGGATTTTCAGGACACGCACGTCTGACGCGCACAATTGATGCACTCAATAATATTTTTAACTAAAACACATTTGTATTGCATGAAAAGATTTTAGCTAGTTTGAAATTTAAAAATTTATAATTTTTTTAGTTAGTTTTTTAGTTTTCTTAGTTATTTGTAAACGATTAATAATTTTGTCATTAAAGACACAACCTACTTTTACGGCTCATTATGCTAAAACTGAAATGTGACTGAAGAGTTTCGCAATAATTAAAGTAACGGTAAATTAAACAGAAGTGAAATGTGAGAAGCAAATATAGAAAACAATCAGCACAATCGATTCATGCCAGTCTATTTCACATTAAGCAAACAGATGTAAAAATATTGAGACCGAAACCCACCTGAGCAATCGATGCATCACGTTCTGAAAGGGTTAAAGTATTTTAATCATACACTCCGGTTCACTTATTAAAAGGAACAAAAGATCCCATATTCAGGAGCCGGTATCTTTTGCAATTTTTAACCGATTCCAGAATTTTAAAATAGAAATGAAGATGTAAATAAAATCATGACAATGGTGGTTTCTTAACTAAGGAAGCTCTTTTTGAGGAATTTATAAAAAAATCTAAAAATGTGGTATTTTTTTTTGTTTTTGGTTCACTTGAATAAAGGCACTTTAACTAACTTTCTTGTTTTTTAAGTTATTATTACTTTATTTGCTTTATTAAAGAACTATTAGTAATGGGTACAACCCCCTTTGTTTTTAATAACCTCAAATATACGGGTTTTCATTGGCAGATAAAGAGAATTGATGTAATCCAACGAAATTTCTTTCCAAGCATCCTTAATGGCCTGAATTAGTGACTAATTTTCATCAAATTGCCTACCTCCTTCATAGACCTTACGAGTTAACCAACCCCACACTTTTTTGATAATGTTTAGATCTGGTGAATAGGGTGGCCAGTCAAGAATATTAACATTTTGGCTTCCAATGTACTCCTTTACTACTCTGGCGTTGTATATAGGGGCATTATCCTGTTGCAATATCCAAGGTATTGGACCAAATAGTTCATTGAACTTCGGAAAAGCCGACTCCAATAATGTTCTATAGGTTTCACCAGTCATTTTTGCACTTTAAAATTCAAGATCGATAGTCCCATAGTACGTAATAGCGCCCCACACCATAACGCCGCACTCTCGGCTGTGATGTCGGTTCAAAAATCGCTTTTCTTTACGCATGTCATGGAAATAATAGTTGTAGCTATCAGGCCCATCCATATTAAACTTATTTTCATCGGTAAATATATTGGTTTTCCAGTCATTTACATGGCCTCTTTGCTGCGCATCCCATACCCTGTAGTCTTTTGCGAATTGAAGACGCTTTTCCTTACGAGGACCATTAAGTGGCGGTTTTTTTTTGTAATATCTGGTATTTAAGATACTCACAGCTCTTAATAACTCTGCGTACTGATGACTTGCTCGCTTGCACTCCAGCTTGAGCTCTTATTTTTGACAAGGGTAAGGCAATAGTAGCAGCAATTCTGATGATTTATCTTTTCTCATAAGTAGATATAGACAATGAAACCCTTCCTTTAAAATTTTTTCCATACCCCTCGCGGTCCTTGATGTAATTGTCGACAACTGTTGGGTTCCGTCCAATTTTTTTAGCTATTACGCGGTTAGAATATCCTTCAGAACGGTAAACATCGATTTAAGCCCTTTCCGATAGATTTAAAATTTTTTGTTTTGTCATTTTGTCTCGTAAATCGACTAAGATGTAATAAATTGCAATAAACAAACGTAATTGAAATAAAAATTACCGCTTACTTTAAAAATAATACAAAAACAACAAAGAGCCTTTTTCAAGCGAACAAACAAAAAATACCACATTTTTAGACTTTTTTATAAATTCTTAAAAAAAAGGTTTTTTAGTTAATAAACCACCATTGTCATGATTTTGTTCATATCTCAAGATGTCTAGCCCCCATTTTTATTTTAAAATTCTGAAATAAGTTAAAAATTGTAAAAGATACCGGCTCCTGAATATGGGATCTTTTGTGCCTTTAAATAAGTGAACCGAAGTGTACATGGGAGTAGTTTATTAGATAGACTAATAAGTTGCCGAATTCATTAGCACTAAATAATAGATAATAATAATGTTTTTTAGCATTATCATTATTTTCAATGCTTTTCGATTAACAGATTTCATTTATAAATTGTTAAAACCCCAAAATTGTTAAGAAATTAATAATTGGTTTGAAACTATTGTCATTAATAAGCGTGTTTCCTTATCTTTAGACACGAAAAAAAACCTTAGAGCATAGTAGATCATTATTTTTAGTAAAAGTAAAGTTCGGCTTGTGGTCAAAATTCGTAGAATTTTATTATTGAACATTTTTTTGTTTATTTTATATACACGTATGTATTTTATGTTTTGAATATATGTGTATTTTTGCATGTACAACGTCATCAATTTAAGGGGTAATTTATTTCTTAAGTACTGAGCCGATTTAAGTGAGAAAAAGACGGTGCGCAGCAGCTCGGAAATATCTACAAACAGGTGAAAGAATAAACAAAATCGGTTGATAAATAGAGGATAACAAGCATCCCAAAGTTTTGTGTTCGCTTATCTATATATAGATATACTTGTTGACATTCTTAGGAAAAATGGGAGTCTGTATATAATGTTTGTTCTTCTGTGGGTAATAAGAAATATATGTTATATAAAGATTTCAGACATAAAGTTTTTTTTATTAAAATTTTCAAATATAGATCCATCCGGAAAAGGGTTTAAGTTAGTTTTTGTTATGCATATTTTTCCGTTTGTTTTTCTCATTGTAATTTGTTAATAAAAAAAAGTCACGAATTATTTTTGTCTATTATTATTTTTACTTTCCTTGTTGTCGATGCAACTCTTTTTTTTGCAAACAGAAAATTTTGGTACAAACACTAGTAACAAACTTCTTATGTCTAATGAGGATAGAATCGATCTAACAATTCGAGAAAACAGTAAAACGTGTTGATGGTGAACGTTTCCAGATTGCTGCAGGGAGTTGAAAGAAGTAAAATATTTTAGTATACCGAGATGCCTGTTATCAAAGCATCAATATACAGATTCATACTAAAGACGTGCACAGATATATCTGTTTATATCAGTTTTTGTGTGTCTACTCTTATGAGTGCGTATAGATAAGTACATTTGTGTTTCTGATATAAGTTGATATTGTTACTTTTTCTCTTTGGATGGATACGAATGAGTAAAGAGAGAATGAGAGTGACATATCTGTTCTTCTATGTTTTCCACAAACGGGTATAAACAGATATTGATGGTTGTACCATAAGTACTTATTGTGTGCTGCGAATTAATATCCATTCATACGTACATATGCATTGGTTTATTAAAATTAAATAATAAAATTATTGTTTCTAAACATGATCAATATTTTTGTTTTATTGTGTTTTATAGAAGTTGAATATACAAAACTGAATTCTTTAACAAAAATTTATGAATCTAATGCGTATAATTGTATTAAAATTACTATTATGTTTTTTAACAACTTTTACCAACAATTACAACACTTCTAAGGATACAATAACTAAATAACTATATGTATGCATGTTTCTATATTTAGAGAGGCGAAAAGCCTGATAATTTAAAATCAATTAAAAAATATTTTTATATTAAGTTGGCTTTAAAATACCTCTTGAATCCAAATTATTTTTAAAATTTAGAAATGAAGTATGAATATTTCAACATTTTTAGCAAAAATAAAAATAAATTTTTATTACCATTAAAATTGCATTGGCATTAGTTAAAATAATGAAATAGGAAAAAAATAACTACGATATCATGCCAATAATTTTATTTTAATTTTAATTTTTTAATAATGGTAATGAAATGGAATTAAAACTGGAAAAAAATAATTGTTTTTATGAAAAATAAAATTATAATAGCAAAACCTTAAAAATATCTATGCATAAAAAATAAACTTTTACCCTTTCGTTAAATTTAAACGAGATAGGAATAAGACTTGATGTCTGATATCTAAATTTAACTCAAACTCCAGCTAGCAAATCTTATTACTTACTTGAAAAAAAATATATTCTTATAGTGCCTAATGTTAAAACGTACATATTTCACCAGATTTTTGTGATAAAAATGTCACTTTAAAATATCGTTTTAATATGCTTTATGGCGTTTACTTAGTGTAGTAAAACGTATGTTTTAAAGTAACTAATTATCGATCAAAATTTTTCATAAAATTACCGCTAGTGAAAATAGTGAAAATATTAACAACGTCATAAGCATTTATGAAATTGTCAACGAGTTAGTCCGTCTAATTAATTGCTCGCATTTATAGTAAGAAACTTGCATTTTTTAACAATATATTTTCCTATCAATTCATTTTATATTCTAATTAGTGGTTGACAGTCACTTATTTACGCACACTAGTAAGAGATACACTATACTGCTATATTTTATATTTACCGTTGTTAAGCTGACTATACCTTGGTAAGCAGTTACAACGAGCTTGTCCATTTTACTCTTTTATTTTTTTCTTTAAAACTTTTCAATAATTTTTTTTTACTCTCTATTTATTTAAGCTGTAGGACTTTTCTTTAATGTAGAAAGGAGGTTTTTTTTAGTAAATGTTAGAAATTTTAGAAATTTTTAATGCATAAATAACATAACTATAATATCCTTCTAAGTGCATAGAAAATAGAAATTGCGTTATTTAATACGTACATATAAAAAAGGGACAATATTATTACTGGGTGTATTCTAGAAGTGTAAATGTTTTCCCTATTTTTTTTTATTGAAATTTTTCGGAACTTCTATTTTTATGTACATATGTTTGTACAGATGTATGTAATAAACCTTTTTTTTATATATTATTTTTAACTATTTACTAGTTTTTATCAAAGAGGAATTAACATTTTTAAATAAACATACAATAAAATTTCTTAATTGAATTAATTCTATCCTTATAACTCAACACGCAACTAGACAACAATTTATTAATTTTCCATTTGTTTTTATAAAATAAAATTATCATTAATATTATAAATATTGCTAATTCTACATTTAAAATCATAGAAACTAATTACTAAAGCTAAACATTAATAATTACAGTTCGGGTTATTACTACGAAGTTAAAATACTGCTTACTAGTTCTCGCCTCTATCATAAGCAGCACACAAGCATCAAAAATATCTGTTTCATAAACAGATATATCCAAATACTCATGGTACAACAGATATTTGAGAGTAAAAAACTGATAATTTGCTCACTCTATGCAATACCATAAACAACTGTATGTGTTTATATCCATAGTGTGAGTACGCACAAGCGAAAGCATACAATATCAACTACACTCATTCGTTCTTTTGTATCTGTTTTACCTGTTATGTATATGATATATCTGTTTTTGCCATACTGTTGGATATACTAGTGCACGTCTTTAATTCATACTTTAATTGATGCTAGGCAATATGCCTTTGCACCTGTGTCCTATTTAAGACTCGTTTAGGAATAACAAATAAATATTTAATTTGTAATGGGTAAACGACGAAGTGCTCCACAAAAATTGATGATATTCCTCACTTAGAGTTTCAAGACGCCGTGCATTGAGTACGTTAAGGCAAGGTCGCAGTAGGACAAGAAATCAAAACTTCTTTTTTTTATTATTGGACAGATTCTCAGACTGTAATAAATTGGATAATTCTATGAAAAGCCGCCTAAAAGCATTCATTAATGATAGAGTTGCGGAAATTTTTGATAACACTACACCAATACAATGAAAATGGATCCCTACAAATCCTAATTCTGTAAACAAGTGTCCACGAGCAACGTACATTCCAGGGTTTATAAGACAATTTATGGATAACAGCCTGCATTTCTTAAAGAAGAAGAGGATTTTGGCTTTTTATATCAGTCAAGAATTCAGATATGCTACAAGATGCAATAAAACCGTTTTTATTTACAGTAAAATGTGATGAACATTTGAAATTTTCTCGATTTTCATCGTATACAAAATACGAACGTTAGTACAAACAGAATGCTTTCAAAATGAAAATTGAATGTTAGGATAAAAACATATAATTACTTCTATCAATTACTACCTTAATTTTTAAATTTTATTTGTTGAATATTTTTAAAAAGTGATTAGTGAAGTCTAGTTTTCTTCTGTTAAAATAAAACAAATTCTTTTTAAAAAACAGTCCACAGTTGTATAAATATTTCATGTGTTTAACATTTTTCGAAATTTCCATTAAAATTTTCTGTACAAAAAATTCTGCAGCAATCACTTAGGAACATACATGTATTAAATTTTATTTACTTCAAATATAAAGGGTATTCACGATGGTTATTGTGCAAATTCGCATATTGTAAATTTGCTGTCCATATAAAGTAGATTCATTCTGTTTCTTTACTCTTTGGATAAAGTTCGTGAAAATGAGCGCAAACATTGTTTTTTCTCATAGCGACACAAAATTATATAAAAGTACGGGAACACAAAATCTAAATTTTAAACACGAAATAAAAACTCAAAGTATTTTGTGCGTTTTAATAAAAAACATTAATTTCAATAAATCAAAAAAAAGAAATGATAATTTGTTTTGTATTTTGTTTGTATTGTTACATTTTTCCCTTTTTTTAGAACAAACGTACGTATTCCTTTGATTGCAAATACCACTGTGGCTAAATTCTACCATCGAACTTTATGGCTTTCTCTGGCTATACTTCTTGATCCTACCGGTCTTGTAAACCCTTGGTCTCGTATTCACTAAACATGCGTTATCACCACAAACGCAGCCATCCACGCTACACTATTGTGTTACTCCGGCGAGACATGAACTACTCGATGCCTGTATTATTTACCTTAACCATCCACAGACATCGCCACCACTCCTTTCATCCAAGCCGGTCATCTCCTTTAATCCAAGTTGCCACAACACAAATCTGCCATACACTTTTGTTGTTGTGCTGTTAGTTACACTTCCCTGCGCAACCGCTACCGTTCTTACTTTTTATTATAAAGGGCTTCTTGACAATTATCTGCTGCTCTTATATTAAATTGGATGTCTCCACTAAATTATCTGCCATGGCTTCACACAATAATTGTCTCTTGCCTCTCGGGAGGTTTGTACTGCTGTTTATTAATTTTAATTGCATTATAACAATTATTATTTTTTCGTTGCGCGCATGCCCGAATGCGGTATCGAACTCAGGACCCTCTGTTTTGCAGTACGCACCTCTACCAACGCAGCTATTGAGGCTGCTCGGCTTTTGTTAGCTAACTTGTGGTTTTGTTATTCTATAAACACACCATTAGTTAAATTAGCTTATTCACCACGCTCATACGGAAATAACTACAGTGGTTGCCAGATATTGTTATTCGTAACAGTATTTTAAGGCTGTTGCACAAGTTTAAATAACTTGCACGAAGAAAATGTTTGGGCTATTTCGTGCAAGAAGGAGAAGAACTCTGTTCTCTCAAAACCGCTCTCATTTCCCCGTTTTGAAGCAAGAAAACAATTTTCGTGCAAGTTGGGATCCCAAAGTAGAGTAAAGAAACAGACCTTTTAATTGTTTGACAGCTAATCAAAAAGCAAAAATAAATATACAAAGGAATTAAAAAAAAATAAAAAATTTTTATTTGCTATTTAACAATCAGGAATGTTCTGACACTCGCATGTGTCACGCCAACTTTTGTTTTACGTGTTCTGAAACTCACGCGTTTTGCTCTTATTCAAACTTATGTTCGAAAAGAAAAACATATGGTTTTACGGCGAAAAACATAAATAAACAAAAGAAAATTTTTAAAATCAATTTTTGATTCTGGCAAAGAAAAAAATGCAGTGCAAAATTAACATGAAAAAATGTTGTTTTTAAGTCATTCTAAAGAAAATGAGACAAGTAAGAGTGATATATTCGGCTATTCCGAATACCCTTCACTATTTATGTAAATCTAGTTTAGTGAAGTAACTCTAATCAAAAAAGCTAATATTGGGGTGAAAGAGAATTAAAAAATAAAAAAAATTTGGTACTGCATAAAAATGAAATCGGCTCTTTTTTAATGGGTAAAGCTTTTTTAAAAAAATTTTTAGTATTTTCTTAAAGAACTCTTCAGAAGCTATAAACTGATACACGTTTTGATATAACAAAAAAATTTGAAATTTTCAGAGCCCCGTCATTCGAAAAACACGGGTGAGCACCAATTTTTGTACTTGTTGTTTTTTTTTTCTTATTATTTAATTCTCTATTTATTTTTTTGATTGGAGTATCTTAATTTTTATAAATGACATGAAAAAGTTTGCTGCTACCTCGAAGGACATGTACCGATCATGCTGATTTCCAATAGCACCACTTTCAACACTTTGTCTGATCGATTGACATATTTATTTTTTTGTGAAATCAAGCTTGCCTCGCCAAACACGGACGGACAGGCGGACAGAAGTCAGAATATATATATATATATATATATATATATATATATATATATATATATATATATATATATATATATATATATATATATATATATATATATACATATATATATATATACTATTTGGGATCGGAAATGGATATTGTAGAAATTACACACGGAATGACAAACTTATATATACCCTTTTTCCATTTTTTGTTGTAAATGGTATAAAAACTAATCTAATTAACTCTAAAGGTTTATCTATAAATATAATAAAACTATAACGGCATCATTTCTGTACATGAATAATTTTTTAAAAATTTTGTTTGGTGTAGATAGTAATATGTCTGTCTGTGTTCGGATCACGTAAAAACTACTGGATGGATTAAATAAAATTTTGTGAGGAGGTCCCTAAGAACGTAAATTCGAATACAGAATACTTTTTTCGTAGTAAAAATTTGTCATTTCGTAGAGAAAACATAGATACAAATGTGTAAGAATCCAATTTTACCGCTATAATGCTACTTAAACAGTTATCAGCACTTTTTATTTTTCTTGTAAATGGTATAAAAACTAATCTAATTATCTCTAAAGGTTTATCTATAAATCTAATAAAACTATAACGGGATCATTTCTGTACATGAACAATTTTTTAAAAATTTTGTTTGGTATAGATAGTAATATGTCTTACTGTGTTCGCATCACGTAAAAACTACTGGATGGATTAAATAAAACTTTGTGAAGAGGTCCCTGAGAACGTAAATTCGAATGCAGAATACTTTTTTTGTGTAAATTTGTCATTTCGTAGAGAAAACAAAGATACAAATGTGTAAGAATCCAATTTTACCGCTATAATGCTACTTAAACAGTTATCAGCACTTTTTATTTTCGTAGATTAAAAATTTTTAACACTGCTTACAGAACTCTACAATATTTAAAAACATATTTTACGAAATTAAAATTTTGGGAAAATTTGAAATGACTCGCGGCCAAAGTCGTGGGCACTGCTAGTTAATAATTAACCAATAGTTAAAAATATAATTTAATATTAATAATAATTGATTTATATTTGTTTTTGTTGAAAAAACAAATTTTATATATTATTCTAAAGAGTTGACGTTAGCAGTATTAAATTTATAAAATTGCAAAGAAAAAATGTTTTTTATATTCTCAAAATCAGCATTAAAATCAATCATTTGTTAGTTTTAAATAAATAGCGTTGGTTTACATTAATTCAACATTTTCTCATTTTAAATGAAACTTGATTTGAAACTTTTTATTGAAGTATAACTTTGAAAGGTATTGTGCGTGGGTGGTATTATGTTGAAGAGTAGTTGTTAAAAGCGTTACTCCGTATTTTTATAAATATTCTTTGTCCTAATTAAATGTATTCATTGACATTTAGTATAATGTACACACGAAATGAGAAAAATCTTGAGAAATTTTAACCAGCTGAAAAGAGTATTACTGAATAAAATAGATATTCTGTAAGTACTTTATTTTTTCATATTTTAATGAACTATTACTTTTACTAGATTGGCGTTTATTTAGCAGCATTGTTAACTCAAAATGGATTTTTATGTTATTGTAACATGTTTTCATGTTATTTAAAAAAAAAACTATCATAAAAAAGAATTGATTACACATGATGAAGTTCAAGTTAATGTAATTTTGTATAATATTGATTCAATAGTTATTTTAACATTAAGACATGTCACACATTCCGATCGGAATATTTTAATTCCGTATTTACCCTTTTAATATTTTTGGTTTATGGCTAATTCAATGAAAATAAATTTTAAAACCGCAAATAATAAAATTTCACAGAAACTAAAATTCATTTTGAAATTTACGAAGAAATATTTCGTCTTATGTTTTCTGAAAAACAAATTTGTAGGATTGAAATCACTTTCGATCGGAATTGAATTCTGTGACATGCCTGATTATTTTAAAGTGTTAAATCTTTCATTAGATCGGAATTGTAATATTAATTCATGATAATAGATAATAGATAATAGATATTTTATTGAAAAATCAAGTTAAATTACTACGAAATGTGTATGAAGGTAAATTATATCATCAAATGATTTAATTATGATTAGTTCTGTGTGATTGTTGAAACTAAATATTTCAATAGCTCATCCTAAAAACAAATCTGGCCATTTTTTTAACCCTTATTGGACGCGACTTTTCACACGTTTGATTCTCACCAGGTTGTAGTTATTTTTATCAAATATGAAAAAAAAAACAATAGTATGTTATTATACATTTATATTCATTTCTTTTCAGTTTTGTTACAAATTATTTATTTATTAAATTATTATTTATTAACGGTAAATACGTATTTTCAAATAGTAACGGTAAATTGAAGAAATGAATGCATTTTAAAAACAAATCTCATCAATAGACAGTATGTTTCGACATAATTCGCCTTGTCACTTCACACGTGCCATACGACCGTTGCAGAAAAGTACTGTTGTCACGTCAGAGGTGACTTACGACCGATAAGGGTTAATTATAACATACTAAAGTGCGCCTGCTACTTTCATAATAAAACATAATTTTACTACGCTATAAAATAATACATTAAACTAATAATAAGCTGTAAAGGCATTAGGAAAAGGCTGTTTTACATTGATGCAGGTAACTAAAAACTATCAACTAAATATCGGAATGCTTTCTTGTCCAGAACTGGTTACAATACCTGTTGAGCTGAGCTGTTTACAAATTAAAACAAAAAGGAAATGCAGTAATACATTAAATTTACTAGAGTATAAAAATTACAATTTAAAAAGTTGGTGCAACTTTATAAGCTTTTTGACCATCCCTGATTCATGTCATTTTCAATAAGGCACCAGCAAAGGCATATTCCAGAAGGTAATGAAGATAACTCTTCAAACGTTCTCACACTGACGCTAATACGCTATTAAATATGCCTTTGTAGTTGTCATGTTGAAACTGCGTTGATGTGTGTTTAAAAGTGTAAAAATTATTACTTAAGGCCAGGATTCACTATCATACACAATCGTACGATTTAATCACACAAAAATCTGATAGAATTCTGTCCTACTTTAAAAATCGTTCCAAAATGGCGTCGTATGTGCCACACTATTATACAAAAAAGATGCAAAAACATATGGTTTTAATATTTTGTTGTTTTTTCTCATCATCTTATAAAAATCAACCCTGATCGCGTAGAGAAAAATATTTTATGAATTATTTCAAAAGATTATAAAATCGTACAGATCTGTCAAAAACTCTGTCACACACATACAATTTTAATCCACACTATCATACTTTTTGAACACACATGAAATTTTTGACAGATCGTACGACTGAGTATGATAGTGAATCCTGGCGTTTAGGCAATCATATTAACACAAGGAAGATGAAACAGCCTTTATTAATTTTTCACACGCAAGAGAAATGATTGCTATTGCTTGAAATTTTAAATAAATATTGTTGTGAATTTTCCATATAAATTTTTGTTTTATCTGTTAGTTGGGAAAAAGATCTACGAGGATATGTCAAGCCACTTCTCTACGGCGATAAATCAATTAAACACATGGTCCTTAACATTCAACGAGTTATTGGCAAAATGCGGCTGCAGTTACTGTTAAATTATTAAGGAAACAAAAATGACCAATAAACTACAAAAATTTCATTAAAATTTACAACAAACACAACAGAGCAGAGGACTAAACGAATAACGAATCATTATAAATAATTGACAAGTATCATCAACTATTCTTTAGTGTATTATTAAATTTTCATTAAGCTTATAACGGCTTGCTGCACAAATATTTTCTTTTACCAGTAAAAAAAACTACTAAGGATTAAGATTGTATTAAACTTCTGCTACACAAACTTTGCAGTAAATAAATCCATGTAACTATTAAGTCTCCATTTAAACTATGCACGGTTACTTGCAGCAAGCCTCAACGTCGATGGCGAAGAACAGCAAAAGTTTTACACTTCCATTAATTGAACGTCGTTCTGTTTTATCATCCATGGTATTAAACCTAAAGTTGGCTGAATGCATAAAAGTCAAAGCTTTCTGCAATAAAAAATTCTCAGCGGGAAAGTAAAAGAAAATTTAAAGCCAAATCAAAGTTGCAGCAAGAGGAATAAATAATTTTTTATAATTTTTTCTTATTTTTTCCATTTTGTTTTTTATTGATTGATCAGCATTTTTTCTTTATTTCGTTTAATCTACAAATCAGAACAAATAAACCGAACCGAACAAACAGTTTGCAGTTGTTACGGCATTTTTTATTAAAAAACACACACACACACAAACAGTTTCTTTAAGCTCCTGATCAAATGATTAGAACCACTCATATTAGTTTTTTTAGGCCATATCTTTTAAAATTTTTCGTCAGAAATAGTAGTTTCCGAAAGAAAAACGTGCGTGAAAAAAGGGTAAACCTTACTGGGAAATTAGAGAAATCCTGGGGTGTTCCGACCAAATCAAAGCAATTGTTTTATTTTATAAAGAGAAAATAGAAGCTCGCGGCCGTAAACCCAATACGCATAGCGCGGACGACCGACTCATTGTAAGATACAGCAAGAACAATCTTTTAGGGACACCAAAAAATAAAAAATAAAACATAGGACATTAATGTTTGTATACGCAGAACAAATTATAGTTGTTTTCACCAAAATTTTAGTCACGATACACATTTTTTGTTAACTTTTACGATCATATGGTTCCTGTGCACAAAAAATGCAACATGGTTGGTTTTAAAATAATTTCAACCACAACCAAAGTTTTATAACTTATTAAAAATAATATCAAATATTTTACCATAATATATTATTACTAATCGAAGTATGGTTAAAAGCTACAGAATGTTTGCGCTAAAATATATTTTGTTCTGGTTGTTGACAGTTTTTCTGGTAGCTTAATTTGAAATTGTTTTTTGTTGTTAGAAAAAGTGAAAAAATAAAATTTTATGTACAAAATAAATAATTAAAAATAATATGTAAAATATGAAAACAAATAAAAAGGGAACCAAAACATTTAAAAAATTGAGGAAATAAATAGGTATGTATGTATTGTAAGCATATAAATCTTTATTTTTGTGTTTGAAGAACAATTGTGAAATCATTTATTTGGGCTTATAAACTATATTTTTATACAATTGATTCTTGTAGCCTATGATCTTAGCGTTATTATAAGCAAATAATTGATTTTGTATGACAAATCGTTAATGAATAAAACAATAATAAGTAAGTATTTTATATCAGGAAAATTTTGCAATTACGAGACTATATTATAATTCAGTTATACAATATGACATTTTCAGCCATACTATCATATTTTAATTAACCATTTTATGTTTATATTTGAACATAATTATGTTTATACTTTAGAATGTTATTGTTTTGCTAGACACCAATATGGTTGCAAATTTAACAATACTTTGTTTTGTTAGCAACCATATGATGCAACTATAACATGTTGCTCTTAGAATATGGTTGCCTCAACCATCTTCTTTCTTTGCGTATACAGTAACTATTCGCAGACGAATTTTTGAGCAAATTATTCGCCAGAAGTCCAAGAAAAGTTCCACTCTTGACAAAGAGCAAGCAGACGCACGCTTAAGGTTCGCCAAAGAACATGTCAACTGGCACAAGGAGATATGTAAAAATATATTATGGACCGATGAAATCTGTGTTATTTGGTGGGACAGGCTCTACACAATATGTACGACGTCCTCGTAATACAGAATACAAAGCATAGTATACCAAACAAGATGATAAATATGGTAGTGTAAAAGTAATGATATGGGGATGTTTTTCCTACAGTGGAGTTGGCCCGATATGCCAAATCAAAGGGGTAGTGGATAAGAATGTTTATGTCAAGATATTGGATGAAGTGATGCTTCCATATTCAGAATGGAATGTGCCACTTAAATGGGTAATCCAACAAGATAATGACCTCTAACACACGAGTAAATTTGCAAAGGATTGGTTTCGGGTCAATAGGGTTGAGGTTATGTCGTAGCCGGCTCAGCCCCCTGACCTATTGAGCATCTGTGGGGGGACGGCAAAAAAAATTTTGCAGAAAAATCGCCGTCCAATGCAACCGATTTATGGGTCGTAGTCAAAAAAGCGTGGGAGCAAATACTCTTAAAGCGATGACAGGACCTTGTTGATTCTATAATTCAAACAAAATATTAAAAAGGAATTAACGTTTTTTTAAGAAATATGAACTGAAGGTTTTTGTTAATTTGCACGGCTCTCCTATTTTTTTGAACACAACTGTATATTCTGAGTTCTTATGTATCCGTCCGTATTAGTGTTGAAATCAAGTTTGCCAAGACACTAGATCAGCTAGAGAATATTTAAATACGACACTTAAGCAGGCACCGAAAGAGGTGGTATTGGAAATCAGCAAGATCGGTCCATGTCCTTCGAGACAGCAGGCAAAACACCACATTTAACTCTTTTTTTCCATGTCATTTGGAGCAATAGGTAACTCGAATCAAAATAATAAACATATGGGAAGATAGAAAATTAAAAAAATATGATATGAAACATCAAGTGAAAAAATTGGCGCTCGCCCATATTTTCCGAGTTACGGGACTCCGAAATTTTCAAGCTTTTTAAAGTATCAATATTGGTATCATTTTAAAGCTTTTCAAGAGATCTTTAAGGAAGTACTGAAGTTTTAAGAAATGCTTAACCCATTATGAGCCGATGTCATTTTTATTTAAATTATATGTATGCATTACCAAATTTTATTTTTTAATTCTCTGTCACCGCCATATTTACTTTTTAAAAGTTATTCACTCAAAATTTTTCTAAAAAGTTCCTTTAAAAGCTAACCTTTTAAATTAAATCTACTTCAATTGTTAGGGAAAAACAGAACACTGTATTTAAAAAGTTGTAAGGAGCAAAGTCAAGCGTAACAAAAAATATTTGCCGAAACCTATGTATTTCGATCGATAATTTTTTTCGTTTTTTCTTCCGCACATCGCATTTGTATTCAACGGTGATTTCGTTAAACAAATCTCTTGATAAAAATAATGATGCAAAGCCTTTTTGAAATCGCAATTTTTACTTTTAGAAGTAATAATGAACATTGTTAACAAAGACATTTATACAAATTTATTCATTTACAGTGTGCAATGAATTATGTTAAATTTAAAAGAAATTTAATTTACTCACAAGCACGTATGGAAAATTTACTTAACTAAACATACAAGGGCTATTAATCGAAAGAAAGAGTAATGCCTTCATAGTATAAGAATGACATTTATATCTTTATGCAAATAACGACGAACGATGTTGATATGTTGGTAGGTTCGGACGTTCTCTTTTTCTAATTTTTTACAAAATTTAATGGGCGGGCAGCTGTTTAAAATGGCTACTGGATGGCATTCAAACGAAACACTCATATTTTATACGCGTTTTATGCTAAATATGCTGTTATTTTTTTCTCTGGCATAAAATATAACTTCATAGGCATGGACTAAAATAAATAGAATAAAGAAACATTGTTAAATATTAACGACCTTGATACTCTGCTCAATTACTTGCGCTTAAAAACACACATTTATTCATTTTTGAATATTTTTATATGTATGAATACGAGTTAGGTTGTGCAGGCCGTCGGCAAAAAGAAAGACCGACTCACTTGGGTCCCAAAGGTCCCATTGTGTTGCCTGGAAACAGGATGTGCAGAGATCAGATTGAGGTCCCTACGGTACCATCAAAAGATCCACATCCAAACCACCCTGAAGACCGGATAAACAAGTTTATCCTAGAAACATCGCAGACGGATAAGTCTGCAAGGCCATGCAGTCTCGGACTGCCAAAAGTAGCCGCTCTATTCCCAGAAAGAGCCGGGCAGTGGCAGAGCATATGCTCCACCGTTTCCTCCTCCTCCTCATCTTGACAACTTCTACAGTAGTCATGATGAGGAAGATTCAGTCTCCTAGCGTGAGCACCAATGACGCAGTGCCCTGTCAGCACGCCCACCAGTGTGCCCAGCTGCCCCCGAGGAAACCTCAGCAGATTCGCGGTTCTCCTATCATCGTACTGAGGCCACAATGTTCTCGAGACCCTGCAGGTAACCTCCTCAGACCATCTAGACTGTGCAGTTCTGAGGAGTTCCTGCTGAAGTAAAGCTCTACAGCAGCTTAATGGGACTCCTACCAGTGGATCTGTCTCCCGGTCTCCCAACCGGGTTCCCAATCTGGCGAGTTCGTCCGCAATTATATTCCCGGATACGCCCGAGTGAGCCGGTACCCAAAACAGTTCCAGGTTGGAATGTCTCGCCATCTCGTTAAGAGATGTCCGGCATTCACGTACCAATCTGGATGTCGTATAGACACCCGATAAGGAGTTAATCGCGGCCTTGCTGTCAGTACAGATCCGGATATCCTCTCCGTATATCCTGTGGTACCTCATCCAGCAAGCCGCCCTTCTGATGGCTGAAATCTCAGCCTGTAACACGCTACACTGAATGAATACGAGTTATTTATGTGAGTTATTAAATTTACCCTGATAACATTTATTTCATATTTGGTTTATTAAGGACTTTTAAGAGTTAACTCCTAAAATTTATTGCAGAAAATAAATTTGTTTTCAATTACAATTGGAGTATATTAAAAAAAATAAGAACATGTTTACAAAGGCACAATACTTATACCAAAATATTCAGGTATGTAAAGGAAGTCGATAGACTTAAAAATCAATAAATACTAAAAAGTAAACGGTGTTACAAAAGTAACGTGATATTCATAAAAATATTCTTAATTTTTTGAAGTGTGTTAGGCAGACACGTAAAATTTACAAGGTGTCAGTAAAACTGCGAGCGGTATAGGAATAAACAAATAAAAAATATAAATTTGAAAGTAAAATGTGTCTCAATAGTGAATTGACTTCAACACAGATGCAGTACATAAATAAATAAATAAACAAAAATAAATAAATAATAAAACCTAAATTCATCCCACAAGCCACAATGCCTCAGATTTTGACACATACTCATGGAATGTTGTTTGGGTGTATGGTATGGTTTTAGCTAGTTTTATCGTTCATTTGACCGATATACATAGGTTTTTTAACATCAAGTTTTTCTTTTTTTAATCAAACTTTTTCCGAACCGATTTTATATCTTTCATACTCGGAATGTTGCACATTTCTATCAGAAACGGCATTTCCATTTTCTCGTAAAGCTACAAAAATTCAGCTCAGATTCGATTAATGCTCCAATACATGGTTTATAAGTGTAAAAAATCCTATTTTTATTGATTTCCACTTGAAACAAAACATGTTTTCAGTTTCTGTAAGTATACTTACATTGATATATTAATGAATTTTTTATATTAACTCACTCATATTGTTATGAAAATACTCAAAATACCTTTTTAATACAACTCCTGTTTTCTTTACATTAATGACATTTTTAAATTTTGTTGGATGCACCTTGAAAAAATTAGCTCAAAATGCACGAGAGCACAACTAACATAAGATCATAAGAATGTGAATGCACATCAATGTTTCAGCGTATGTTTCGACGAATATATCAACTAAAAAGTGTCAAAATATCGGTAGAAATGTTTAAAAGTAATTCAAATTCTATTTTATTTTCAGGCACTCCCTATTTCATAATGATTTCATATCTGACTTTAGAAGGGTGAATACTTATAAAAGTTTTTTTTATTAAGAAAAGTGCAGTAGTTAAATAAAATACGTGCATGAACTCTTGTGAATATTTAATACCTGACCCAACACCAGTTCAATTTATTATTGCAGTCAACATCGAATGTGAAGACAATAAATAAAGTGAATGGAAATTACAACTGCAATCGTTTAAAAAATTATGAAAGATATTTTTTTAAAACGTATGATGCGAATTCATTTATTTTTAATAGCAGTAAGAATTTGGATTATTTAATTGCTATTTTAAGCACTTTTCAGCCACAAACGCATTGTTTCTTTGTGTATTAATTTTATTATTCATCAACTAAATAGGACTTTTACCACTGCAATTTAAGGAAAATCTGTAGGTATACTGGATGTGTTACTGTGTAGAAATTATTACCTTGTCTTAAATTGTATACAAAACATTAGTAAAAACTTTAAAAAACACATTTTATTAAATTAAAATTATCAAAGATTTAAAATCAAATCAAAATTGTTGAAGACCGTCTCGATTTATAGAAAAAATCAAAACACATTTAGCATTTGGAAGATTGTTTTTACAAAACTTGCCAAAGTGAGTCTTTTAAGACTTTCCAAGATTACTTAAAACTTATTAATCAGTTGTGCGTTTTTAGTAAAAATATGTCATTTCGTAAAGAAAACAGAGATACAAATGTGAAATGATTTTTTTAATTCATTTTTCATTTGAATTAAAAAAAATTAGACGCTAACTCGGAAAATATGGGCGTGTGCCTCTTTCGCACTACATCTGATCGATTGACATATTTATTTATTTATTAATTTTTTTTTTTTTGTTAAATGAAGTTTCACAAACGAACATCGCTCAATCGACTTCGCTATGCATAAGAAGTCAGAATATATATACTTTATGGGGTCGAAAAGGAATATTGTAAAAATTACACACGAAATGATAAACGTAGTTATACCCTTTTTTCACTTTTTGTCGTGAAGGGTATACTCGTAATAAGTAAAATGTTACTTGCCATGTTTGATTTTTTTAGTTTATTCATTTAAAAAAACTATAAATATAAAAAAATATATTTTTTGTCCAATAAATGACAGCACATCATTGTCAACCAAATAAAATTATTGATATTTATTTATATTTCCATTAATTATTTTTTATTATTTTTTTTTTATTGACTATCAACAAATCAGTTTAAAATTGTTCTTAATTTTAATACACATAAATTTGAGATTTTACATAATGTATTACAACAATTAAAACAAAGAAGATTAAAAAAATGTCTGCTATTTAAAATTGAACAATGCAAAGTAAAAAAGATAGGAAAAACCTATGGTATTTTAAAGAAATTTTTGATTCACCCCCTTCAGAAACCTCTTCACAGAGGTTGTGAAGAAGGGTTAATTAACTAAATTTCTTATTACTGCAAAACTTGAAGATCTGCACCTATCTTCAAATCTTATTGTTTTTGTACTAAAAACGTCATTCAACATTTTTTGCTTGAACTCTCTGTGTAGACGGCTCGTGGAAAATCTGCGGGGTAGATTAAAAACGGCTTTTAAATTCTTATTTTAAATGGTTTGAAGTTTCTTAATATAGGTTTTGGCACTATTATGATACCAAACTTCACATCCGTATGTCATTATGGGAAGAACACACATTTTATACAATAGCAGTTTATTTTTAGAATCGAGTTTTGATTTTCTGTTCAAAAGTGGTAACAGTGCTCTACCGCACTTCAAAGCCTTGTCACATGTGTTAAAAGTATGTTTTTTAAATGTTAATTTTTTGTCCAATATGACACCTAGGTATTTAACAGAGTCTTGTAACAGAATGATGTTTCCTTCAGTAGTAAGAGCTATACTGGGAACTCTTTTTGGTGATTTATTAAATGGAAGCAAAATGGCCTGTGTTTTAAGTTGGTTGATTTTTATTTTACATTTGCTGAAATACTTTTGAGAACTCATTAAACCTATATTCATCTTTTTTATAATGGCGTTAGACACTTTTCCTGAGGCAATAATTGCAGAGTCGTCAGCGTAAAATGCAACAGACTGTTCTTTTGGTATTTTAAAATCAGATATAAAAATAGAATATAATGTTGGCGATAATATTGAGCCTTGCGGTAAACCGGCCGGAATACTTCTTTGGGTAGAGACTTCTCCTTCCACTCGAACTTCAAATAATCTATCAGATAGAAAGCTTCTTACAATTTTTTGTAGAAATATCGGGTAATTTAATTTATTTAGCTTATATATTAAGCCGTCATGCCAGATGGAATCAAAGGCTTTTTCAATATCTAGTAATATTATCCCGGTGCTCTTTCGGGAAATCTTGTTTCTATTGATTATATTTACAACTCTTTTGATCTAATGAATCGTTGAGTGCCCTCTCCTAAAACCAAATTGCTCAGTATTTAAAATGTCGTGTCTTTCAGTGAAGTCTTGTAATCTACTCAATATCATTTTTTCGAATATTTTATCGAGAACATTCAGCATGCTAATTGGACGATAGCTTTGTGGTAAATTTTTGTCTTTACCAGGCTTTAAAATGAGTATAACAATTGCCTGTTTGAACTGCTTAGGAAAGTAATTATTGAGCAGACACCAGTTAAAAATTTTGCAAAGAATTTCGAAAAATTTTTCAGGCATTTTTTTTAATATAATCGGCTTGATGCCATCTTTTCCAGGAGCTTTTTTATTTTTCATTGTTTTCGTTATAGTTTTTAACTCTTCTGTACTAGTTAAGTAATTATTGGTATTATTTATCGGTTGCATATCTATCCACCTGATGTGTTTGTTTACGTCACTATCAACAGTTGAGACCAAACTGTTTGTTATTGTATTAGCGTGCTCGAAAACGTCGGCAAAGCGGTTCGCCTTTTCTAAGTTATTACATACTATGTTTCCGTCAACTGATAAATTACTAACGGCGTTACTTATTCCTTTTATTGCCTTTGTGATGCGCCAAAATTATTATTTACCATATGGTAATGTTTGCAAGAAATTATTCCACTCGTTATTTCTGTCGATGGAAATGTTTTGATTTATCAATAAATTCAATTGGTTTAAAATACTTAAAATACACATCCTTTCGTCGGACTGGTAACATCTTTGTAGCTTACGTTTGAACCTTTTTCTCTGTCCAATTAAATATAAACTTAACTGGGATAGTTTGTTTTGCCAAGTTTTCGGAGCCCTCGAGTTTGAAGATAAATTTTAAATGGCTCCGCTCCGGAGCCCTCGAGTGCAAAGGGTTAATATACTTCATTTAATTAAATCTGTAACAAATACTGAAAAAATTAAAAGTTTTATATTGTTTGTTTACTTGAAAACAGATTAAATTCTTTAAATCACATTTAACAATATAATATGTTTTTTTTTTGTGAAAGTTTGTGAATGTACATATATTTATGGCAACATAAACATTTGAAATCTTTTGATAAAAAATTATGTTTATTAAATACAATATTAGATAAGTATATTTTATTAAACTCGTTCCACAAAATTATAATAAAAAAATAAAACAAAAAAAATATAATACGAGGGCTGCTATATATATTTCTGGCCTGGCAACACTGAGTGCTGCCAAGTGCAATCTGACATTTCCATTGGAAAGTTTGTCACTTTTAAGCATAATCGTACTCATAACGTTTTGACGTACGACCATTATTTGTGTTGTTTACAGTGACTTAAAAAAATTAATATAGAAAAAAATGGAATTAACTCGTGAACATTTTTGTGCCATCATTTTTCACAACTTTCGACATGGATTATCACGATAAGAGTGCATTGATGAACTTAAATCTTTGTATGGCGATGAAGCACTATACTATAGCACTGTGAAAAATTGGTATAATGAATTTAATCGTGGCCGAAGCTCGCTCAAAGACGAATTCCGTGAAGGTTGTCCAAAAACGGCTGTTGTGCCAGAGAACATTGATGCCGTGCTAGAACTCATGCGACATGCGACATACCGAGAGATAGAGACATCCTTCTACATTTCTTTCACCAGCATACATTCGATACTGCATGAACACCTGGCCGTAAAAAAGGTTTGTTCTCGTTGGATCCCGCACAATTTGAAAGTCGCGCAAAAAAGGCTCGTATCGATTGGTGCAAAGAAATGTTGCAAAAATACGATTGCAGTGCTTCAAAAGACGTTTATAAGATCGTCACAGGTGACGAATCACGGCTCTCACACATCGGCTCAAACCAGAGCGTTTTTGACCGGCCAAAACGTCGAATTAATGGGTCATCCGCCGTACAGCCCTGACTTGGCACCTAATGACTTCTTCTTGTTTCCGCACATCAAGAAAAAAATGCGTGGTCAACGATTTTCGTCGCCAGAAGAAGCTGTTGAAGTGTTCAAAAACCACGTTTTAGAGGTGTCTCAATCGGAGTGGAAAAAGTGCTTCGACAACTGGTTTGAGCGCATGCAAAAGTGTATAAATCATGCTGGAGAATACTTTGAAAAACAATAAAACCATTTTTGATTATAAATATTCGCATTTTCACTATTAGGCCAGAAATATATAGAGCAGCCCTCGTATAATAAAATATAATAAATTTTAAAAACAACTGCTGTGCATGCCAGTTGTAAACACTGCTCTGCAGAAAAAACTTTCTTCTTAATAAATTAGGAAATAAATAAATATGAAGAGTTTAAATTGCTTAATAAAAATTTGCCTTTAGTAATTTCTATTATGTATGTACATATTTTTTTAAGAGGCGTGGCAAATAGTAAAGCGATCACACTTTAATGTCTGCATAACTCAAGAGCTATTCACGTAATTTGTATAAATAAATTATCAGAATGTAGGAGATAAAAATACCTCAGTCTATTAAATACAAATCTATCTACGCAATAGAATATTATTCAGAAAAAGTCGCGACAAAAATGATATTGAATGCAAACTTGCAATAAAAATTAAAGGTATTATATAATATAATGCCATTTCATTAAAATCGATGCACAAATTTTGATTTTATTCACAATTGAGTGAAGGCACCTGAATTGGAATTTGACAAAAATTGGAAGATGCATGCGTATTACGTAACACCTTGACTACAATAGACAAGAATTGACAAACATTAACTTTAACATCATGTTAATATCAAGTTTAAACTAAGCATTTTACTATTTTTTTCATACATTGATGTGACTATAATAATTTTTTGTGGATTTTCCGAAAATCCACTGGTGTTTCACAGATTACAGAATTTATTTCATTAGAGACAAGGAAAACAAAATGAGAATAAATTCTTAGCAAAAAATTTATACATACTAACACTGTTTATCTATGTTTGTGTTTTTCATTGCCAAATATACTTCGCAGCAAACACACATGTTTACGTTCATATCAAAAATGAAATGAAAAGAATCTCTCTCTCTATCAGATGACTTAGAAATGATAAGTGACGTTTGAATATTGTTTAGCACTTATGCCAACTTAACTCTTTTCGCGCTATTTTAAGCTCTTATTGATTACCACAGACGCGAATTTTTTCCTTTCAGCTCCTTTAAAATAAAGGCTACCAAAGCGCCATGTATTGTTAAAATTTCTCATTTTATCCTTTATAAATTCATAATTTTTATGTATCACGTTAAATTTCTTTTTTTCGTTCTATTGTCGTTTTATCGTTCTAAGAATTGAAATTAAAAGTTAAATATAGCAACTCTTTTATATTTTATGATTGGGAATATATGTGTGGTTCCTGTATTGCAAGCGAGCGACTCGTCTAGAAAATTGCATAGGCATCACTCAAAAAATCGAGTGCTTTTCATACAAATTTTCGAGACGAGTCTGTCGCTCGTAATACAGAAACCGCACAAAAGTCTTGTAAAAACTTATTTGACACTGAGCCGATTTTTATTACACAACTTACTCATCTTATTTATATTTAAAAAAGGATCTCTATGCAGAACAGTGTAATTTGTGTAAATTTTAAACAGGAATCCTCTAAATTATTAACTAAAATTTTTGCAATTTCAAATAATTTTACAAATCACAGTTATCAATAATGAAAAAAGAAAAATAATCGAATTAATTAAAACAATTTATATTCTGCTGAAAACATTGTAACATTTGACAGTAACTAAAACAATTCTGACACTTTAGCCGCGTAATTTACTTTTAATTGACTACATTACAAATAACGTTTAAGAATTGTTCGGCCCATTTTTAAAATTAAATAAAAATTGAATTTGCATATTATTAAAAAAAGAAAACAGTAACGAAGCAGGCATATTGTAAATTAATTATTTAATAACCGTGAGTTAAAACTTTTATTTATTTTGAAATTAAATGCATTTAACATAAAAAACAAGAGAAAAATCCGCACTTAATATGCCAAATAAATAGTCACATATTATTTTTCATATTCATTTATTCTCTATTAAGTTTCACTGTTAAAAAAACAGTCATTAGCAAAATCACACAAACAAATATAAAAAAATAATTGAAAATTGACTTATTTTCGGCTTTTTGGTTCTTTTTAATTTAATTTCTAAACATTTTTAGAAAAAAAAATTATTTTACAAATGTATGCGGACGTTTTTAAAGAAAACAAGAAAAATTGGACGCTAGCAGAATCAAATGCAGCATTTTCTGGACCGCCACTGCCTTCATCAGCATTCTTCGCATCTATCTACCTTATGTTATTTGCGTCGTAAACATCATCTATTTAAACCACTAAACTTAAAGTTAATTTGGTAAGACGAAGTTTACACACTACTTAAGCATTTCTTTGTCGTTCTCTTTGTAACTCGTCTGGTTGGGAAAAAATTAAAAAAATAATTTTAATAAAAATAATAATAATAAAGTATTTTCACATGTTGCTGTTTAATGCATTGATTGGTAGAAGTAACTATAAGGTAAATCAGCCAAGCTGGGTTTGAACTTCCATACGAAGGGTTTCGTACTATGTTAAGAATTTAAGTTGTCTGGCTACTATGGTTCAAAAAATAGGTCAAAATATAGCGGTACAAAATAAAAACTTTAATATGTATAAGTCAGGTCTTGTTTGGGGCGCCCTTTAATTTTTAATGGTATTTTTTTAATATTTGTCATTACAGCGGACTATTTTAGAGTTAGTTCTACATACATACATACTCGGTTAAAGTTTCAAGTATCCTCTGTGAAATTTAAGGTATCTACCTATTAAGTTTCAAGGAATAGAGGCCTGTGACAAAGAGACATACATTGTAAAGATAAACCTGTTCAGATATCGCAGTATATCTTGGACCAAACAACTTAACCAATTTTTGGAAAAATGTAATAATAGAATAACGTTTTTTATAAGCTGTGTTTAGACGGCGTGTACAAGTCATATGGAATGTCCAAATTGCTGTCCATATGTAATTTGTTATGTATGTCAAAATCTATGTTCAATATGCAGATTATGATTATCATGTTCAAACTTGAATATGTTACGTACTTATAACATAACCTCTAGTTGTTGAAGAGAAAACTAAAATCCTTATAGCAGTGATGTCAGCTGTTCATTTTCTTAGCAATATTTTAAAAGAATAACAACAAGCACAATACTCCCTTTCCTTATTGTTATTTATTTTAAAATTGTTAAATATTAAATTTGCCATGATATAAAATTGCTCTTAGGCACTTGGGCTGTGTTCTTTATAAGAACACGTCACAGGATAAAAATTGCACGTTTAATTCAGGTACATGGGGTAGTTCGCATGAAGAATATTTTACAAGCTTAAAATAAAGGTACATTGTAATGTACATTGAATGAAAAATTCTTGCAAGCAAATTCGTTTTTGCTGTATTTTTCCTTTATCTTGCCTATATCTTTACTAAAAACCCCTAGCAGACTGGAAAAATTTAAACTCTTATTTGTTACAAACTCATAAAAACTAATTCACCCATATTCTGTTTGGCGTCGTCAACACAAGCCGACATCGTTTTTCTTCGTTTGTTATAAATCGGTATTTACTTTGTCAATATTGTCATTAATCGATGACTGTCGACATATTTTTGGTATTTTCTAAGAACGGTTGATGATGATGTTGCCGTTTAGTTTGTAGTCGCCATTTTAGATGTTGAGTTGTGTTGTGTGCAAAGGAAAATTTTAAAAACATGAAATAGTATACGGCAATATTAAAATAACAAAATAAGAAAATTAAAAAATAACAAAAAAGAAATGGAAAAAACTAAAATAACCAACTTCTGCCAATTTGGAAATTAGTGGAAGGGTTAGAAAAAATTCATCCCAAATGAAACAGAGCAGTTAGTTAAAGGCAGGATTTTGTCGGACCGATAAATGGACCTGAATTATATAAACTTCCCTTGTTATTTTTTTATCCATTAAATATTATTATTATTATTATTATTATTGATAATAATTGCAAAAAAAATTGGAAGTTTAAATAATAGAAAGCTATTTACCAGGCAGACAAAATCCTACCTTAAACTAACAGCAAGTTGTAATAATAACCTTTAGACTATTTATTAGAGATGTTTGTAATAGTTTTGCTTATTTTATTGTTTATAGGTATTTTATTTTTTTTTACAAAATTTAAATTTTCCACAACACAACACAAAAGAAAACCAATTCAACAAACAAATCAGCTGATTCAAATATTAGATATGTGTGTTTTAATTTTTTTTATATTACCGATAAACTGTCACGTCGTCATTAGTTTGTTAAGGAATACCAAATAAGTATTGATGTTGTGTTAAGTTGATGTTGTCTCAAAATTGACGACGATGTTGACGACGCGAAACAGAATAAGGGTATTATTTCCACAAAAAAAAATCTTCTCTCTGCTATTTGTTATAAGTTTCTATATTGAAACTGTCACCATCATTTTTTTTGTTTTACGTATATATGTATGTACATACGAAAACTTAAAGTAATTTTTAAATACTGCTCGTAGAAAAAAGTGGACATGAAATGTGGAGAACATTGCCACTAAGAAAAAAATATGAATTGTAAGATAGTAATAAGGGCAATAAGTCAAATTTCTTTTCGTTTTTTACTATAAAAATATTTGTGCTGAGTTTTGTTGTAAAAATGCAGTAAGCGGCAATAATCTTCAAATACTTAAGTTTAATGTTTCTTCTGTATCATCTAATTTTCGAATATTTCAAGCACTAGGTCAGTTTTTAAAATAAAAACATTGATAATTATCTTTTATTTTTTTAATATTTCGCCACACTGTTGGGTGGCATCTTCAGGAGACAGGAAACCAAAAATAAATAATTAGTTTTTACAAACATATTAAAAAAGGGTTAAGGCTTTTTGGTTTTTCTGTCGTAGTCGACATGTTTATAAAAATGCTCAAATATTTTTTTAGCCTAAGATCAATTTATATAAATATATTCCCTACAAAAGTTTAAAAAAAAATATTTTATTTTCAGAAAACTTACTTTTATCCTAAAAATTTTTTGAGCGGAAATTTTTATTGTGGAAGTCAGCATCACTAAAAAAATCTGTTGTCATATAGTTTTACGTATTAAAATAGAGCGTGCTCTAAATAAAAAACTAACACATAGGAAAATAACATATGTTATATCGCATAAGGTTTACATGGTGTGTATTTATTAACATATGGAAAATCTGACATTCACTATGACTTGTACACGCCGTCTAAACATAGCTATAGTACTTAAATTTTCGTTGAACTAATAGGTATTTAATCGTAATCAATCAATATGAGAATTAAATACAAAAGCACTACTTCCCACTTTGATCAGTCGTATGAGCTTAAAGTTAAGGTTCTCTTCAGAAATTAATCAATTATCATTACAATAGCGCTGGCATAGTGTTGCAAAATAATATAAAAACCTTACTTCACGACCAACAATATACCTTGTAGACGACTCTCTAGTGGAGACTTGCTTTTAGAAATTCTAAGCGCGTCTTACGTAAAAAGTGTGACTAAAGTCATTTCCAACGGGTTCGACGAAATGAAACGGTGCATTTTTGTCAAAACTTTTTGCTTTCGATGTTTTTGTGAATATTTTAGAGAAATCGAAGTACTTTATACAGTAGCTCCAAGCGAAACGCGTACACTTTAGACTAATTTTTAAACTATCTTTTAACACTAAGTAAGAAGCTCTTAACAAATAAAACTGTATTTATTTTATTAGTTCATTTTATAACAAATTTAACAAAACATAAAAACTTTAAATTATTATTCAGTAAAAAATTTTTTGTAATAAAAACATAAAATAATAGTAATTTCTGTGACAAAGCCAAACTCGTACACCACACTTCAGTCAAATATTATTTTGTTGGTTTTAAATATTATTATTTGGTGTGCATGCCTTTATTTTTTACCACCATTTTTAATCTATTTGGCATACTGCGCAAAAACTTGGTTCAATTTTGCCCCATTCGTCCTGAATAACTCTTTTCAAGCCATCCTTAGAACTTATTGTATGACTACGAATTTTACGATTGAGATAGCTCCACAAATTTTCGACTGGGTTTATGTCTGGACTCTAGGCTAGTGTATCCATAACATGTTGACAATTATAAAGTAGCCATGATCGCACATTATAAGCCTTATGCTTAGGGTCGTTGTCTTGGTAAAAATAAAAGTTTTCACCAAGACAAAGTTTCTGCTTACAAACTGGCAAACTTTCTTTTAAAATGTTCAGATATATATGCTGATCCATGGTACCATCGATAAATTGTAAAACGCCGGGCCCAGATGCAGAAAATTATCCCCAAACCATTACTGACCCACCACCGTGCTTAACTATTGGTTTCATGTTTTAGACAAGCAACTCCTCATTGGATTTTCTCCATACATAAGGTCTTCCATCTTAACCAAACAAGTTGAATTTACTTTCATCTGTGAATAATACTTGCTTCCAAAATGAAAAATCCTTTGTTTCATGTTCCTTGGCGAATCGTAACCTTCTCTTTGATTTCTCTTATTAATCAGAAGTTTAACTCTTGTTCTTCTACTATTTAAATTACCCCTTTTTAATATGTTTCTTATCGTCTGTGGGCAACATTTTTTCCTAAGTCTTTCTACACAACTTCTACGAGTTTCGGACCACTTAAAAATGGGTTCTTTTTTATTTGACGTAAAATATATTGCTCGTCTTTAGCAGAGAAAATTTGGTTATTTGCACTTTTTTTCTTGTTCGCAATCCTCTCTTCCATTTTACACCTTTTTATAATATTTTGCACTGTTGATAGGCTTCTATCAACTATCTCAGATATTTATCGCAGCGATTTATTATTATTATGATGTTGAATTATTAATTTTCTTACTTCGACAGAAGTTTGTCTTCTCTGTCTACCCATTTTGTTCTCTTTTGTAACTCTTTGAAACAAAAAATCAAATAAATGACAATAAAAAAGGTAATAATGGGAAAGGTCCCTATTTTTTTAAATTATTTTTACGAAATATCCCGAAGTTAGATGCAAATTAAAAGAATGTTGCCAAATTAAATAAGACTGTACGAGTTTGGCTTTGGCGTCGATAGTTGGCACTTTTTAAAATATTTATCTGTATTTTAATAAATAAATTTATATTCAAAATTTCGTTTCTGATATTTAATTAAGTACATAGTTTTGTACTAAAATTAAGTAAATTTATTTTATTAGCCTATTTAGTTTTAGACATTTAACATAAAGAAATTTGTTTTCATAGGTGTACGAGTTTCGCTTGGAGCTACTGTATATAAATCTCGATGAGATCTTGTGAAATGTGTTAAGCTTTCTAATGTTTTACTTATGTCTGACTTCCAACTATCTATATGCAATTATAATTCGTAATGAGTCAAGAAAATACGGAATCGATGGGAAAAATATTGAAAGTTTAAAATTCTCAATCAGAAAGTTTAACAAGATCATAGAGAATATTTTACTGCCGATTAAACGCAATGTTGCATGCTTACACACAGGCACACAACCGAAATAACTGCCCTGTCTGTAATCAAGTGGGATTAAAATATCAAAAGCTTTCTATGATTTTTGATGGACTTAAGCAATTTCTAAAGCCTCTAAGATGCAAAAACGTAAGAAGGGTTTTCTTGAACCAATTTTTACTAAATTAATTTTGTTTAAGGTTTAAAGTGTTGTTTTTCCAATGTTTTTTCCTAATCATAACTAGTATTTTTTCAGTTTCAATAACAGAAAACGAACAAAGGAGAAAAAAAATATTTAAATTATCGAATGATGCGTCATGCATTATTTTTTCATTATTTGTATCTTTGCCAAAAACAAAAAAAAAAAAACTAAAAGTGAATAAAAAGGACTTTCTTTTCTTTTATACAAATCATTTGTATTTTCAAATAGTCAATCAGTCAAGTCATATCAGAATGCAGAACAATTGATGGAAATAAAACTCAAATCTTGTAACAATAAAAAACAAGACGATGGCCGAGGAAGGAAACTTCAACAAATGGGAATGTGACAAAGTTGACAGAAAAAAATTGCATTCTAGAGAAGTACACAATGAAAGTGAAAAATAAAAAATACAAAAAAAAAAATAAAAATAAAAAACTAGTACACTTACTTTATAAAGTACACTTACATTTAAAGGGATTCCATATTTTCTCTTTGCATTCAACATAAATTTATTTTTCAAGAGAAACTGTTTCTCAAGTTAATATGTATTGGTTGAGGCATCTATTCGAAGAAAACCTTGATGCTGTCATTATATGAAAAAACAACCTTATTAAACATTCTGGTATGAACATAAACTTTTACAACTCAGTTGAAAAGAAAGACTACTAAGTACAAAAAGTTTCAATTTTAAAATAAAAAAAGCTAAACTTTCGATACAATGCAGAATACATACATATGTATGATTTCAGATCCCTGTGAATTATTGAGAATTCTTGTAAAATAAACAAGTTCGTTTCGAATTTTTGCCTTTTATCCCCGTTTTTAACGACATATTGCGGACTCAAAATTTTTGCTATGAATACAAACGCAAATAATTGTCTACTTTTGGAACTTTCTTTTCTTCACACATTCTCGCTTTAACAACTTAAGCGGTTTCTTTTAACTATTTTCAAACATTTCTAAGAATTTTAAAAAGTTTATAGTACAATTACGTTATATTGCTGTAGCCTGTATAATAATTTGCTAATATTGAAGATTAACAATCTAATTCATAAATGTACTTAAAGAGTTTATAAGTTCTTAATAAGCAAAAGTTGACAAAGGAGTACTCATAAACGTTTAATAGCCTATTAAAGCTTTTGTAAACTTTTATTAATATCAGCTTTTTATTGTTGCCTCTACCAAACCAAAAATAAAATTATTTTTTTTTTGTTTAGATATTTTGAGTCCTGGGGTAGAGAAATTAATTTGAAGAATAAAATTGTGGGTAACCCTTATTTTTAAGGTGACGTATCCTCATTAATATTTTTTGATAGCTCAAACACTTTGTTTTGAAATGGGATTATATAAATATCAAGCGTCATACATATCACATAAAATTGTCAACATATTTATGCTAAATTAAATTTTTCAAGCAATTGGTTTTTTTATTTATTTTTATAGTCGATATTTCGCTACACCTTTTTATAGCATCATCAGGAAAATCATATATTTATTTCAACATAAAAACGACAATAAAAAAATGTAATTTTTTGCCTCAAAATTATGAAAGTGCCGATTGCCGATTTTTACTTCAAACATAGTAACTTTGTCTTAGTATAAAATATTACTTTTGGGCATTACTAGCCTTCTTGTAATATTAAATAAAATTTTGTTAATAAATTCGTTGGAAAATTGTATCCTTTATAATGAAAGTGATGTAAGTCATTATAAAAAATGAGCTAATGAATTTATTCACACCAAATTGCTTTAAACAAAATTTGAGTAATGTGATTTTCAAAATATTATCCAAAATGAATCATTCATGCAAATGCTTTTAGCTAAAAAATTTTAAAATTGAGTTTATAAATTATTCAAAATCGTCAAACAATTTTGGAATTGATAGATCACAAATTTTTAGTAACTAGGCACACCTTTTTATCTAATGACTTTGATTTTAAATTGATAGATATGAAAATAAAAAAAGAAATAATTATGTAGTCCTGACAATACAGCGAAAGAAATATTTTTACGTACAACGAATGTCGCAGCAGAATTTTATTCCAACAAATGATACAATAAAAAGAAGAGTGAAAAATACCGCTGGTGAATTTGTCTTTAAGCCCAAGGAAGGGATTCCAAAAAAATGAGCCTTATGAGATATTTTATAAAACTGCTTAAAGTGATTCTAATGAATAAAATAAATAGAAATATTGGATTATTTCCACTATACTGAATTATTCTGTTTTGTTAGTTTTTGTGAAAAAAATCATTGTTATGTTATTGATGAGTATTTGTAATTTTCCGACTTTTTGCTGTGTTTTTAAATTATACTGCTGATAAATCTGTTTTTTTTTTTTTTTTGCTTATATGCCAATTTTTTTTATCAAAATCATCTGGCACCTCTGCAGCAAAAAATTTGATCGAAAGGATACAAAACTTATAATGAGTTTGGCATTAGTGTAGGAATTATGCAGGGTCTCAAGAGTGTTTTGCCGTACAGTCTGGCACTCATTGTAAATTACTGTCCTGACCCATCACTATATTTTGTTACTATATTCGGCGTCAAATTATGTTGAGAGCCTTGCAGAGACCCTTTTAGCTTTCGTGACTTATGCTAACCTCATGTTAAGTTTTTGTTATGAATACGGCCGTATATATACATATATTTTATGTATCTGAAATATCAAAACGGTTAGAAATTCCAAAAATGTTTGACTTCTCGTAATAAATATAGAATGGCATACAAAACACACTATACATTGAAAAAGTAATTTAGTAAAACTCAAGTTAATTAAAGTTATTTAGTCTATAAATTTTTTTTTTTGCGCAAATGATAATGAGATTTATAATAGAGCATATACGATGAAAGATAAACTAACAACTAGTATTATTGGACATATGTATATCTGATCAAAGATATAAAAAAGTTAAATTCACAAAAAACTGCATTATCATCGCATTGTGGTAGATTAAATCGTTATCCCAATTTTAAAAATGTTTCAGTAATAATCACGGAAAAAAATTATAAACGACGTTTCGTTTTAAAAATGTTTCAAATAATTAATCTACTAATAAGTCAGAGAATTAATTTTAAGGCAGGCACAAATAATGTACCTAAAATTTATTGCAAAACGCAGTTTTGTATATGATGCAATAAACTCAAGCACATCATTGTCAAAAATATGCTTTTAGGATATCCGAAATATTCAAAAGTCGTTCTTTAACAAATGTTTGGTCTGGAGTGGACTGACAAACTGAATAGAGATTCTTACATTTTCTTCAAGTTTACAGTTCTTCACCAGTTTCTACTCAGTACTAAAGTTAGTACAGCAACACTTTTTATATCACAGCACGAACAACTTTAAAGAATTTAAACTAGTATATGATTTTTTGAATAACTAATGGTGTAATAAGTTACAAATAATTCTAATTCCGTAATAGTCCAAGTCAAACACCGGAGTTGGAGTATCCCCAGGTTTCAGATAAGGAGTAAGTTTATGCTACAGAACCAATGCGGCACAATCCATGCTGAAATTTTAGCCATTAAGAGGGCGGTGAGCCGACAGCAATGCCGGATATCTCTATGTGGGATGACGAGATATTCCAACCTGGAACTATTTTGCGTGCCGGCACATTTGGGCATAACGGAACATAGTTGCGGACAATCTCGTCTAAGGGGCCGAGAGATAGATCTACTGGTAGGAATCCCTTTAAATTGCTGTAAAGCTACATATTTCAGCACAAACTTTATGAGGCCGCGCAGACCACGTGGTCTAAGGCGGTCACTGCACCATCTCGAGGACACTATGGCCTCAGTATGATAGAAGGAGATCTGCAAATCTGCTGACGATTCCTAGAGGACAGCTTGTCACAGTAGTGGCTGTGATCACAGGGCACTGTGTTATCAGTGCCCATGCTAGGAGAGCAAATCTTCCATACCACGACATCTGTAGAAGTTGTCAAGATGAGAAAAAGTAAAGAAACCAGTGGAGCATCTGCTCTGCCATTGTCCAGCTCTATCTAGTGACAAAGCGGCTCTTCTAGGCAACCCGAGACTACATAGCTATGAGGATGTATCGGGCTGTAATGTTACTAGGATAGATTCGTTTAACCCTTATTCGGGCCGGTTTACAGATGGATCTGGTGTTAATATATAGGACTAAATATCCGTTATACATCCCTTTTTCAGGTATCACAAAGGAACCATCTGGATCTCAAGTGAGTCCTATGCAGGCAGCCTGCACAACCCAACCTAACCTAGACCGTAAGAGTTTATATATTAAGTTATGGCTGAGAAGACATAAATAGCTAAACATGAAAAATACATATACTGATAGAATAGTGTTTGTTTTTAGCATCCGCCACTGCTTCGAATAAAATTATACATTAGCTACAAATATTTCAAGAGTTTGCCTCTAACGGTTTCCAAAATACAGCTTACTATAAATATTTCACAATCAAAATTACATTAGCTGATGGACTACCCTTTAATTTTTAATTTGATCAAATAATAGTGCTATTTGGTGTAGTCTGTATGGTAATACGGTCATGTATTTCTTGTTGTATCGGTGAAAAGTTTTTATTTTATGTACAATCAAACCTGTCTAGCGTTTATGAACTTATTTCCGTACACGTACACGAATTTAAAGTACAGCTACATCAAACCTGTCAAGCGTTCATTGAATTTTTTTATCATACACGAACTTTAATGTATAAACTATAAACACTGTGCACGGTGTGGTTCATGTGTGTTCTAATCGAACTATACGTGAACTACTCGTGTTCATGTACGCAACCCAAAATCGAAAATAACAAATTAATTAGTGCACAAAATTTAGAGACAAACATAATTGATAAAAAATAAAAACATGTGTTAGTTGCTTTTGAACAGTACGTTGTGTTTACTAAAGCTTTACATATTCGCTGGGGTTAACGATGTTGTTCGTTTGGAGTCACTATAGAAAATTTATTATTGAAATATTAATTACGATTTTTTGCTTTGTAGAAGAAAAAATAATTTAACTATATTTGCATTACTTGTAAATATGCTATCATGGATAAGTAAGTTCTGTTATATACATTCCCATTAATACAAAGTTTAAATATTTTTTTTTTTGGATTTTTTTTTATTATTAATTTTCGTAAATGATTTTCTTGTTTGTTTCTTTTGTTTGGGTTAAAGTATAATTGGAACATTTCTTCTTTGTACAATGTTGGGGGCAAACTTGGAATATTGCAATTGCAATACCCATAAGTCCTTCTACAATTTATAATAGTCAAGAGTTTTATGGACTACAAAAAATGTTTTTTTTTCTACTTCAATTTGTTTTTTTTTTTGCATTCACTTTGCAAACAATGAGACAACAAAAAGAACATAGTTTTTGTATCGTTGAACAACGACAAACAAAATTTTAGCATCTACAACTTTCTACAACTTGAATCAATAAAACTTGTATAATATATTTAACTTTTTGTGATGATATGAAATCTAAAGAAAGAACATGCCAACAGTCAAGTATAAATGTTCATTTTTCTATATACAGAGATATGTATGTAGATGCGAGGTAAGGCTTGTAAGTTCTTACAAATACATAAAAAATATCATTTATTGAGTTCTGGTTATGTTTTCTCATATCGAATATTTTAATTTAAATAACTGAGCCACATGTCGTAGCCTTCTGTTACTCAAATCTATAATATGGATTTTAATGGTGATTTCTGCATTAGCTTCCTCAACATGATGTCATATTAAAAATTCTTCTTGTGTTTATAGACGGCCTTTTTTCCAACTGCAAGCACATCAAGAAGTGACAGCATGAAATTGAATTCTCTTATTTATCAAAAATACAAAATGTTGTCTCAACAAATAATTGTTTAAAGAATTCTAAATGACAGGTTTTTCTTAACATTTGCTTGTCGTGCTTCATTTTCTTTAGATTGATAATACTCTTTATAAGCATATCTAAATATACATGAATTAAAATGACACTATATTTAAGAAAACTTTAATAGAGAAATGTCTCAAGTTTACGGCAAATACCATAATAAATTAAGTCTAATAAATAAGAAGAAAATTTATAAATTAAATTTTTTTAATATCTTCTTATAACATGAACTTACAACACTAATGCGTAAGAATGTAATCCAGATTCATTTAATATAATTTTATAATTTTTATAATTTCTTACAAAAATTTATCTCATTGAAAAACAAAAAACTTTTTTGACTATTTTAGAATTCTTTGTAATGGAGTGTGTTTTTATCGACAAACAGATACTATTATGCTTCATTAATTGTCAATAGCAAAATAACACATCCCACAACAAGCCTGAGACGAATCTCTAAATGCAAAGCTTTGGCAATACAAATGGTTTAAACCATTAACTACTCACAATGAAAGGAAAAATGTTACAATAGATTCGAATACATACTTAAAAATCTTACAACTTTGTAAAAATAAAAAACTGTTTTCCCTAAAGAAAACTGTTACAAAAATTACCAAAGTATACGATATAAGAGAAAAGGAAATAAAAAACTAAAGGGAGTTCATGTTGTTGGATCCACACAGACACATACATTACTCACAATCGCAATAAAATCTTAAAATCTAAAAGAGATTTTTAGTGTCGTTAAACATTTTCTTTAATTCTTGCACATTATTTGTTGTTACTCCGACAGGATCCTGAATCATATTGCATGACATCCAATGCACAAAAGATTATCCACCCACACCTACTAAACAACACAAAAGAATGAAAAGAATTCCGTTTTTTCCAGTTGGCTGAAAGTACAACAATACAGTAATGACTCATGTAAAAATAAAATCGAAGTGCGATACCATTCACAATGAACCATTTCTTAAATAATTTCCTTGCAATGAAGATAACAAATGCATTCAATTACTTTGGCTACACCAAGTTTTTCTAATGTCGTGCGTTAAAGGTCTGATAATATATTTAATTAACTTCATATACAATCATTTAAAAAGTGTGGTACTTGGAAAAACGTTGTATTAACGAAAAAAGCATAGAAATTTAATAAAATTTTTAATCTCATATTTTTTCAAAAGTTTAATATTTTTTTAATTTCTATAGTTACTTCAAATAAATCACAAATAATTAAATGACAGAGACAATATGATTTTCTGTCCCATTAATGCCCCTATTACGCTTTACAACTTTACTCTATCTTAGTTGAAATTTTAAAATTTGGTATTATCAATTACAACTCAACTCAACCTGGACAAAAAATTGAACTCAAAGAATAAAACGCACTCAAGAAAAAAGGAAAAAGTAAATTAAAGAAAGTAACTCGTCTGGTATTGAGGATCATTCAAAAGTCAGAAAATTAGTTCCCATGAAGGTATCAAAAATCGGTTTGGTTCGTTTTGGTGGCATAAACATTGGCACTGCTTGTATTTCCATTTTTTTTTACATAAAGAATAATTAAAAATGTTAATAGATAGCAGGAAAAATCATCAAAAAACTTGAGCAAGTAAAAATTTGTGATAATTTTTTTCATACAACAACAGCACTTTTACTTAAAAGCCACACCTTGAGAAATCAATTAAAAATGAGTTGGACTCTCAAATATCAAAACTGTAAATGAATACTAATGAATAATTAATTCATAATAATTATCCTCATGTAATAGTCGTGTACATCAAAAGGTTTTAAAAATAGAAACAATTGAAAAATATTACTTTATAATTAAGTTAAGCAGTTAAGCGAACAAATAAAAAAATATAAAAAGAATTATGATTCTAGAAAAAATGCTTAGTTTCAGCATTTTTGAATGATGATATCGAGGTATCGAGGTTAAAGGGCATGTTGTGAAGAAGAATAAAAAAACAAAAAATTCGATTGCCAATTTTTTTCCTGCTCCTATGAAACATTAAGTAAAACTTTGATTGCAATGATAGATATTTCTAGTAATAGCTTGTGTACTGACATTATACAAAGCAAGAACGCTAGTTTTTTTTTGCCATTTTATGCATGAATAAGTAACAGATCGCACCATCATTTAATTGCAACCAGAGACACAAACACTATAGTTCTGACTAATCAACGCGTACTATCATATTGACTAATATTTCGATAGGTGTCGAGTAAAGGTGTGGTCAGATAACCATAAATATTTTTTTTCTGACTCGTGCCATTACGAAGAACTATTTATAATTTAATACATGTTATATTTTGCCTTTTATATTGAGTAGGATTTTGTGTTTAAGAAAAACAAATAACATTCTATATCGAGAAATTAAGTTTATAGTTTTTATTTATTCTAAACTGAATTAGTTGGCACAAATTATAATAAATTTTTTATTTTGATATATTTGCATGTGCACGTTGCTTATTAATAAAAATTGTTTTTCAATTTTTATTTTTTCATTGAATCTTTCAAATACATATGGATGGTTCCCAATGGGATCCCTTATGTAGAAAAATGAAAGAAAAAATAAAAGTAGTTACTAAATGTTTCCTGTGTTTTTGTGTAGAACATTTTTGAGTTGTTATTGTCTTCTGTCTTATTGATTCAATGGAGTTCTCATTTAATCAATTTAGCTTTTGATATAAGACTTTCTGTTTTTCTATACAAAATTTGGGTAAAATCCACTGATGAGCTATTTGAGCAGTAGTGAAATGGCCATATGGATATTCTTTTCCCGCAGTAATACAATTCATTTTGTAGTTTAGTTTAAAATAATAAATATTTCATGAGAATATCATGAAATATTTATATTTAAAGGAATCATGCACGAATAAAGTAAATTAATTAAATTAGCGACAAAACAATGTAATGTTGATGAAGGTAGTTTAAGCCATTGAAGAACAATTTTCGAGTCACCCCAAAAATAGGTTTTCGATACAAATTTAGTCATTTTTTATTTTCTCCCACGGTTTACTAAGCACAACAGCGGCACACAGTTCAAGTCGGGGTGGTGATTGTCCCTTAATAGGAGCTACTTTGGGCTTGGCAATTAGCAGAGTTGTTTTGTATTTGCCTTCGATTTCACCAAGTGTTCCAGGCAATGTAAGCGCATATCTGGGCACCTCAATATATTTTATATACTGCAAGTCATCTCTTATTTTGAGCTATAAGGATTTGAGATCTTCATTCAGCTTGTCATCACAGTCGTTATTTTGAACCCATATTTCTTGAAGAAGTATTTTACAGCGAACCACGATCGGGCTCAAAATTCCCAGCAAGTCATAAATTTTTGCAACAAGAGACAGAACTGACTTTTTTGTTGGCTCGATTAAGTCAGACATTTCAAAACAATAGCAAAAAATATATGTTGTGGTTTCCAGGACATGTCTAAGGTTTTTCTAATTTCGTCTTCTGGACCTTTTGTCGGCACTTCAGCTTCATTATTCGAGGTAACTTCAAAACCATTACTGCTCCATTTTGCCAATTCGAGCCCATGTAGTTTAAGTCCGTGAACCAACTCTGCCTTTTTTTAACCAACGTTTCGACGTTATTGGAACCAGTAAGGATTTCGTCTACATAAAAATCTTCTCGCAGGGTCTTAGAACCAAGAGGAAACGATGAGCTATATTTATCTGCAATGAAAAACAAACTACGAATTGCTAAAAATAGGGCTGAAGACAAACCATATGTAACAGTGTTAAGTTGAAAAACTTGCAATTTTTCCTCCCTGCTGTTGCGCCATAAAATGAGCTGGTATTTGCGGTCCCGTTCGTCGAGTTCAAATTGTTGATACATTTTACAGATGTCTGCTGTGAGTGCCAATTTGTTCAAACGAAACAAAAAAAGTGTGGTGATAAGGTCCTGCTAAATTGTAGGGCCAACCATAAGAATATCGTTCAACGATATGTTTGAGGAGCTGCGAGCTGAGCCATCAAATACGACACGGAGTTTTGCTGTAGTGCTCTCTGGACAAAGTACATAATGGTGTGGAATGACGAAATTTGGACTATCTAGCGAGTGAGTATACAGCGACATGTGTCCAAGCGACAAATATTCATCCATGAACTTAATGTACATAGATTTAAGTATTAAATTGCGATCTAAGCGTTTTTCGAGCGACAAAAAACGCTTATAGGCCATATCAAATGAGTTACCAAGTACCTCTGGTGGTGTTTTAAATGGTAAACGAACTTGGATCTTACCATTTTCTATAACTCTGACATTTTTAGTGTAATGTTGTTCACAGGCTTCCTCTTCCTCTGTAAACTTTGATGGAGTGTTTACATAGTCCTCAGTCTTCCAAAACCTTTTTAATGTTGTATCAATGGATTCTTCGACAGTTTCAATAGCTAAATTGCAAATCATCAAAGCTACGGGGAATTTAGTTGTAAATTTACCACCGGCAATCCATCCGAACAATGTATTCTTTAATGTTGGGCCACTGTCTCTCAATGATATTTGACCGTCTACCAACAAGTTAAAAAAAAACTTCTGTGCCAATTAACAATTCTATCTGCTGGGGCTTGTAAAATAATGGATCGGCTAGCTGAAGAGTATTGAGTATCTTCCAATGAGATGTTTCGATGTATTCGCCGAGTTGAGGACCACTCAAACGAATTAAAACGAGATTTTAATGTAGCATCAACGTAAGATTTGATATTTGTGCGCACTTCACCAATGCCGGAGATTTTAATTTGAGCCTCTTTGCAGTTTCCTCTAGAATGAAATTTATTTCTGAACAGGAATCAAGAAGAGCTTTTACCGGTTGAAATATGCCACAAAAATCTTTGATGAGAACCACAGCTGTTGGGATGAGTGATCTTTTGAGAGGCCGAGTGACGAAAGTAGTTGAACGATTATTTTCAACTTGAACTGGATTGCTTACCGAGGAACTTTTAGTTTGATTTTGGATGATATCGTGAGTTACTGGAGGGTTTAAATTTTTAGGAACCTTCTAGAGATTTAGAAATTAAAGCGTTCCGAAACAGGATGGGATGAAAAGGATGCACAAAATTCAAACCATGCTCCGTTGAACTACAATACGAGCACTTTGAGTTTGACTGAATAAAAGTGTAAGATGGACGTTTAAAATTAGGCTTTGCCTTTGCAGAATTAAATTTTTCAGAAATTTCAACCTTTTTGCCATGGCTTTCTAAAAATTGACAACGATTGCTTAAAACATTATAAAATGCATCCCAAGTCGGCAATGATTTGAAGTCTTGTTTCCCATCGTAATTAAATTTTGTTTCAGAGTCGACTTTCGACAATACAATGTGAACCAAAATACCATTTGGCACCTCCATTTTTGAACCGAGAGACAACAAAGAACCACGAATAGCCAAAATAGTATCAATAATTTTTCGTAACGAAGCACTGTCGCCCTTTATCATATTAGGAACACTAAATAAATCATTAACATGTTCAAGAAAAATTAACACTTTATTGTCGTAGCGTTCTTTTAAACTCTCTAGTGCCTTAGTATAATTTTGTGCGGTTACCTGAAATGGTTCCACAACTGCCAAAGCTGGGCCTGATAAGCAGTTTAGCAAATAATTAAATTTGTCGACATCCTTAATTGAATGATTTTCGTGCACTAAATTATTAACAGCAGTAATAAACCTTTCGTACTAAGCATACTTACCATCAAATTTGGGTAACTTCAATGAAGGAAGGCGAGATGAACCACTGCACCAGCAACAGAAGCATTAAATTGAGTAACATCCATTGATACAGAACCACGATGACGTTTTAAAATACTTAATATTTTAACCTTCGTAGCGATAAATAAGTCCTCGTAATCACTTCGGCCATTATCAAAAGAACAAAGCTGTTCAATTTTGCCTTGCACGTACCTCAATTGCTTAAAATACGATTCCAAAATATCGAGTCTGCATTCCAAAATTGCGTCATCGACATTTTCGCCATTTTCTATCTTTTTCTGCATATATGAGATGTTGCGCTTCTTTGATGTTTTAATGCTGCTAACTCTGGGCCACTGGCGTTTTGTGGCTCAGGAACTACTTCATCGTTGGTTGCCATTTTATTTAAAATTTTTATGTTTGTATATGTTCAAACCACGAATCGACATTTTTTATTTTCGAAAGGGAGGTAGCACTTAAAGCTGGTTTCACGACCTTTTTTGAAAATGCACTTTTACCACTATAGGCAAAATGCACACAAACAACGAATTTTTGTGATAGGTGACACGAAAGTATGCACAACCTTGAAATATTTGCAGTAGATGACACGAAAAAACCACAAAAATTGGTACTAGGTCACGCGTAGACTACAAATTATTTGCAAGAACTCTATCACAAATCAAACAAACAAAATATTTTTGATGTGGCTCTACGGGCCAAAATGTCCAAGAAAACCGATTAAATTTTTATTTAGCTTAAACTTTAGAACTACCGTCCTGTCACGGTCGCCAAAAAATGTCGCGTAAAAAAATACAATTAATTATTTCTAATTAATTAATACAACGCGAGACAAATATTATATTCGTCGTTCTTTATTTGCTTCAATTTTAAGACTAAAAACTAAAATTACAATATGTAAGCAATTGAGCTACAAAAATATAAAATTGACCGTTAACAAAATCATAAAAAATAATAAATGTAAATGCATTGCAAGTATTAATATTTAAACTTAACAACAAGAACAATGTAACGAGTAAACAAACAAAGGGATTAACAATAGTGATGGCACTTTCATCAGTGATGGGCAGGTGAGTAAAAGTGATCTTCTCCGACACTATTGTTGAAAATCCACTTTAACATTTTCTACTTAAGTATTTGTTTTCTTGTTTAAAAATATAGCATTGAATTTATTGTTTTTGTAAATAATTTATTTTCCAAAAGCTTTTAATTTATACTTTAAATTCAAAGAATAAACATTAACTCTGTTATTTTTTAAAATACTTTTAATTTAAATTTCATTAGGTTATGGGCCGAGACCCAAACCTTGTAAAGAATTAATAAGTGTGTTATATATATAAGAATGGCAAAAGTATCAGGAAGAATACCTTTGCCAATGGAAACAGTTTTTCTACTTGGTTACCGCAAATGGAAGCGGTGTTGCATAATAATCGGTTATTGCTTATGGCAAGAAATCAAGAAGCCAAGCCAGAAGAAGTCATCATCAGAGACAATGCAACAGCAGCAGAAAAAAAATTTCACGAAAATTATTTGAAGAAACTGCAGGATTATGATGATACTGATCAAGATGCCTGTGCTGAAATAATTATTGCTTTAGAACCAGAAATAGTGCGGATGGTAAGGAATTTCACGACACCCCATGAAATTTAGTCGTATCTAAAGACACATACGATTGTAAGTCTATGCGAAAAAAGGCAGAACTATTTCGAAAATTGCTGAATTTAAAGATGGCGGAAAATCAAAATATATCGCAATATTTAGTGGAATTTGACATTGCAGTCTCTGAACTTCGTAAAACGGTGGTTAATGTGGATGAAGATTTTCTTACTGTAATTTTGTTGGATGGTTTGCCAGGAAAATATAATGCGGTTAAAGCCATGAATCAAATAATAAGATTACGCAAAGACTCTCTCTTTCTCTGTTCGTGACGTAATAAAAATAAGTCTTTGTGGAAAAATTCAGTGATGTCAACTTAGTGCATTCAGCACTGATTTTAGTGCTTTTTGATGCTAAAGAAAAAGCATTAAAGTGATGCTTTTACAAATTCTAATTGGTGCTTTTAGTAACACAAAGAAATATCTTTTTTTTAATTTGTAGATTAGTAATTAAAAAAAAAAAGAATTCTTATTTGGAAAAACATTCGCGCGCCGAAGAAAAGTGTTTTGCCTTAACGTCTACATTTATTAAATTTAACTCGTATAAATGTTTTTTTTATGTAATTAGTAGAGATCATTAAATTTTCACCATTCAAAGATTTAAATATATTTTCCAGATTTTTTAATTCACCTACAAATTCTTCAGTGGGCTTCGACAAACTACCTTCACTTAAATGGTTCACCCACGTATACGTCTTGTCATAAGAAGGGTCAACATTTTCTTTATCTTCATTTTGATCTGAAATGCGTATAAATAAATGTTAATATCGCGCACTGAAACATAAAGAGTCACAACTGAAAAATTATTAAAATCGTTTTTATCTTTGGTATTGCTACAGTTATACGCTGCACATTTCAGTTTTACACTTTTTTAGCTATAATAATATATAACTTTACTACTTTCAAGCACAATTTACTATAATGAAGTAAAATAACCGTATTTTTCGAAAAAAGAGTTTTTTTTCTTAGGTGTGGTGCTATTTGAAATATATTTTTATGACGTCACGAGAGAGAATTTTACTCTCACGGTTTTAGTAAAAAATAACGGGACTGCTGTTTGCGTAATCTTGATATTTGATTCATGGGTCAAAGCTGCATTTGACACTGCTAATGAGTTTCCAACTTTAAATGTTATACGCTCAAGACTCTTGAAAATTGGTGACAAGCTAGAAGAAGTGAATTTGGCAGACAGTGACCTGAAGGCGTTTTAAAGTGGTAATAAAAAGAAGCATGTCAGTTTTAACAACAAATCGGAATATAAAGGTATAAAGTTCCCTTTTAATTGTTATAATTGTGGAAAGAAGGGCCATATGAACAAAAATTGTAAGGTTAAAATAAATAAAGCTAATGAAGCATATGCGTCATCAGGTTTTGCTTATTCAACATTAGCTGCCAATTATTCGCTTGCTAAATGTAAAGATAAGTCTGTTTGGGTAGTTAACAGCGGAGCATCATCCCACATGACAAGCTTATAGTCACACTTTATGAGTTTGGAATAATCTTTAAAAGGATCCGTCCGGCTGGCAGATGATAAAAATTTGGAAGTCACGGGAAAAGGAACAGCTCAAATCAATGTTCGTATTAATGGGCGCGTTAGTACTGTCAATCTCTTAGAAACCTTGTATATACCCAAGCTAAGAAACATTCTTTTTTAATAGGAAAAGCAACGGATATTGGTTGTAATATAAATATATTTTCGAACATGATCTTAATATATAAAAATAGCAATATTTTAATACTTTCCTAGAAAAATGGTGGTAAATATTGTTTTAATTTCATTAAAAACTACAACGATGTCACTTCTAATGCGCAAGAATCCGAAAATGAATTAGACTTATGGCACAAACGCTTTGGCCATTTGAATACCACAGATCTAGAAAAACTTCGATCTCAAAAAATGGTTTTTGGTTTACCTAAATTTAAAATTAAAAGACTTAATTGTATTCGTTGTATTCGTGCTAAGCAAACTAGGCAAGCCTTTCCCAGGAAAAATAAAAAATCATAAAGAGAAGTGCTACAGTTAATACATACTGACAAGTATGAATTGACAAGTCATGACTTTGAAAATTTTTAAAAGATTGCGGTATTACTCATCAACTAAGTGTAGAATATACTCCTGAACAAAACGGGATAGCAGAACGAATGAACCGAACTCTAGTTGAAATGGCCAGAACAATAATGATAGAAGCCAAATTGCCAGAATTTTTATGGGCTGAGTTAATAATGACAGCAAGTTATTTGAGAAACAGGTGTCCAACCAAATTAAATAATGATAAAACCCCTGAAGAATTTTGGTCAGGAGAAAAGCCCACTATTAGGCATTTACGGCAAATAGGAAGCAAAGCTTTCGTTTTAAACAAAAGACCAGGAAGATCCAAATGGCAAGAATATGTACTACTCAGAATATGTACTAACAGGTTACTCAACAAATGCAAAAGCTTATCGTTTATAGAAACGTTGTTCTCGAGAGATAATAAAAAGCCGTGATGTAAGATTTATAGAACATAATTATGATGTTGACATAAATGAGATAGAAAATAAAAAATTAGGGTTTTATGAATTCGATTGGGATCAGGCTGAACTAAGCAAATTAAAATCTTTAAACACAAAAGGTAGCGATTTGGAAATAACTTATTCCACTAACCAAAATCAATTACCTTTAGAGAGAGACCAAAATCCAATTCATCTGGTAGGTTTAAACAACGGAAACCAATTACAACAAGAGGACCGGAATCTGCTTTTGACAGACGACGAAGATGAAGAAGAAATTATTTCGAGCAGAATTGAAAACGTACCTGAGGAACCTTCAATTAATTAGCGCCTGAGATCGTGGTCAATATTTAAAAGGAGAGAAGAAGCTAATGCTACGATCGGCTACAGCAAAACAGATCCAAAAACCTACAAAGAAATTCTGAAGTCGGACAATAAAGAAGAATGGAAACGTGCAACTGAACAGGAGTATAGATCATTCATTAAAAATAATACTTGAGAGTTAGTAGATTTACCTAAAGGTAGAACGGCTATAGGCTGCAAGTGGGTTTTTAAAACAAAATATACACCCGAGGAAAAAACTTAGTAGCAAAAGGGTATTCCCAAGAATATGGTATTGATTACAACAGTACATTTGCACCGGTCGTTATTCAATGCATTTGATATATGCACTTGCTGTTGAAAAAAAAACTAAAATTGAGGCAGTTAGACGTGTCTACAGCTTTTTTGAATGGAAATTTAGATGAAAAAATTTTTATGACACAACCCGATGGTTTTATTAATGATGTGAATAAAAACAAAGTTTTTTCAATCAAAAAGGCGATTTATGGTCTTAAACAAGAAAATCAAAGTATGATCAATGCGTTTATTCAATAAATACAGGCGTAGATTCAGTTATAGTAGCATTGTATGTTGACGATATAATTATTGCTAGTAGCAATGAGAAACTCACTAATAGTTTACTTGCATTACTCTCTGAAAATTTTGAAATTCGAGATATGAAGGATCCTTAAAACTGTATAGGACTTGAAATAAATCAGAAGCCCGGTTTCTTAAGTATTTGTCAGCCAGAATATATTGAAAACTTAATCGAAAAGTATGGTCTTAAAAATGCAAAAACTAATAAAATCCCAATGCAACCAAAAATAAATCTTGAAACAGAACTAACTATTCCTGGAGAAGGGGAAAAAATAGATAAGACAAAATATCAAGAAATTATTGGTTCTTTGCTACATCTGGCAGTATTCAGTAGACCAGATATTTCCTACAGTGTAAACAGGTTATCACAATTTTCTCAAGTTTCCAGAAAACAACATTGGAATGCAGCTTTGTCAGTTATTAGATATTTAAAAGCACAACACGTTGTTGCAACGTCTAGCGCTGAAGCTGAATATATTGCATTAACAGAGTGTGCAAAAGAAGCAATGTATCTGAGATATTTATTTGAAGAACTCGGTTATGCTATCGATGACCCAACTGCAATAATGTGTGAATCTCAAAGTGCTCAACATATGGCTAATTTTGGAAGTCATCATTCTAGAACTAAGCACATTCACTATCGATATCATTTTATACGAGAAGCTAATGAAAATGGTGCAGTCAAAATAGAGTACTTGCCAACGGACAAAATGATTACTGACGTTCTGACGATACTAGTTCCGAAAATCAAACATCACTTCTGTATCAATAAGATGGGGCTAACATCAAAAATGATTAAAGTTGAGGAGGCGTATTGAAAATCCACTTTAGCATTTTATACTTAATTATTTGTTTTCTTGTTTAAAAATATAGCATTAAATTTATTGGTTTTGTAAATAATTTATTTTCCAAAAGCTTTTAATTTTTACTGTAAATTCAAAGAATAAACATTAACTCTGTTATTTTATAAAATTCTTTTAATTTAAATTTCATTAACTATTATTATTTTTTTTATTGACATTTAACGTATTTATTATAATTTACTTAAAAATGCAATTAAATACATGATGTATGCGATAATTAGCTGACTCGACACGTATCGTAATATTATTCGATACGGTAGTACACTCACGATATCGAGTGACTAGACCCCTGTTTTAATGCATTTTCAAAAGCTTTTCGCAACATTTCTTGGTAATTCGACTGCATACATTCTTTAATCAACTCTTGTAACTTTTATTTACGATTCGACGCGATGTTACAGTGACCAGGCCAATTATGTGGAACATCGTTATATTTTCCACAAGTCCAGGAACCGTTTCTTCACCCAGCCAAGTAAAATAGCTAAACGAGGCCAAAGTGCTCATGCTGTGGGGCAAATGGCTCAAAAAAAGACGACAACATTTACTCTGGCCAAAACACACTCGTATTTTATCGCTAAAAAGTTATTTTGGGTTCTTGAGAAGTACTATGGTTGCTTTAAACATATTCGTATTGTTTTTTTTACGAATCTCATTTCATTAAAACTAAGAAGTTCCCATTTATGGATTTTACTCATCTCAATGTCGTCTCGAATTGTTTTTACAGTATATGATTTTCATCAGTACAAAAATTGTTTATAACCTCCAATAAATTTTGACTGCTTTTCTTTTGTGTTTTGTGAAAGTTTTAATATTTTACAAAAGATCGAATGGGAAATGCACAAGCTTATATTTGATTTTAATTTCCCAGTATCTTTGATTTTGTTGTTTTATAAGTTATTTTCGAAGAGTACTGTTATACCCTTCACCATAAAAAGCGGAAAAGGGGTATTACTTAGTTTGTCATTCCGTTTTTAATTTCTACAATACCCATCTCCGAACCCATAAAGTATATATATTCAAAGATCTTATGCATAGCGATATCCGTCTGTCCGTCCTTGTTAGTGTTGCAGTTTGTCTTTGCAAACTTGATTTCCACAAAATTTAAATGCGCTAATCGATCAGACATAGTGCTGAAAGGGGTTGTATTGGAAAGTCATATTGTTATTATATACATTTAATAAGAAAGATATGCATGAGTGCATAAATTCTGAAACAAACTTTAGAGAAAGTATCACACAAGAAATTTTAGGTCTTAAGTTTAATAATAAAGTAAAAATAAAAACGTGTTGAACACTCAAAAAGAAATGAAAAACATCAAACTCTGGTCATACAATATAACTAATTACATCGTGGAATAATAACCAGTATTTTGTTTCCAAAATAAAGCGCTTTTTACAAGAAAGATATAAAACAACTGAACAGACATAAATTTTTTTTAATGTATACAATATTAGTTATACATACTTATAACTTCCCATTGCTGCAATCAATCTTTTGAAATAAAAGTTTTTCGTTTTAGTTTTCTAACATTTTTGTTTCCAATTTATACTTGTACCATAAAAATAAAGCACTAAAGAAAGTCATAACATAATATTCGTTCAAGTGAAAACTCTAGTAACAAAAACCTATTCCTCTGAAGATTATACACACTGCATATAAAGACATATCCAATTTTCTTTTTATTTAGCAATTACATTTTTATTCAGACGTTCAACTTTTCCTTTGGTTAAAAGGAAAGAGCAAAGAAATAGATGTCTTATGAAAAGAGAAAAACAACTAGCATTGATGACAGTGTTTTCAATTTAATGTTTTCAAATCAACATCACTAAAAGTTTTCAGTAAATGGCAAAGCAAAAACAAAAATTAGAATAAGAAGTTTTAATTCTGTTATGGTAAATATTAATTGGAATTTTTTTCTATAGAATTAAAAAAACACAAATAGGCCATATGTAAAAAAAAACATTGCTAAATTAGCATTTTAATTTATTCTGTTTCTCACAGTAGTTCTTAAGCCCGTTAAAAACCATCTGTGTCAAACTGCCAACTAACTATCTTCACTGAGAATTTTTTTTAAGAGAATCTTTATGAAAGGGATAGATAAAAGATGAAAGGGGAAAGATATAATAGTAATTTTACTTTGCCGGCAAATATGCTATGAAGAAGTACTGAAGAAAGAAACTACATGTTGTAATAAAGCTAATCATGAATATCTATTTTTATCATTAAACAGAAAAAAAAATTTTTTATTGCCGCAGGGGTTGAACCCTGGCCAAACACAGTATTAGTTAACGCCATTAGTAGGTAAGGTAAAATGCAGTTAAGGTGCTACAGCAGCCTCAATCAATAAAGAAAGATGAAATCTAGAAATACATCCCAATTAAGCTCAATAAAAAATTTGAGTGGACATACAAACATACAAGTAAAACAAAAACATTCGGCAGTTTGAGTAGTAAATATTAAAAAAAAAAAACTCAAAAAGTCGTTGAAGTGACTTCTACAGCGGTTAATAAAACCGATTTATTTGATCGAAATTGCGTTACATATCTGTTTTACTTTAGCGTCTCCCAGCCGCAAACAGACATGAGATTAAATTGACGCTCAGTGCATTCTATGTGCTGATATGTAATAATAAATAATTGAAAATTGTTTAAAGTTTAGAGTAGACTTTTATTAAAAAAAATGTAAAAACTTACAAAAGTGTCTTTCGTGCCTTAAAGAGTAAGCAGAGATGTAAAGGTAAAATAATAGTCTTTTAACTCTTTACTAGAGATTTCAAAAATATAATGTTGCAGATCTTTAGAAATTATTTTTAATCAAAAAATGTAACGAAATTTCAATAATTTTAATAATAATATACTTTTACTGCGAGTTTCTCTCAATACAAAATAACGCTCCGTTTGCATTTAGAGAAACCGGTAAATACGATAATTTACACTTAGAATGGATGTTAGCTCTAATCGCTGAAAGGAACAAAATATGCGTATATTTTATGTCTCAAAAAACAAAATATAAAATTTAAAGAAAATGTGTTCGAAAACGGTAACTAATTTATCAAGGTCAGGTAAACACAGTTTATAAGATATGAGAATACAGAAATCCTATTTGTTTAAGAAAGTATGAATATAGATTTAGATTTGGCGCACGCCGCCATTAGAAATGAATAAACAAATTAGAAAATTTATGAATGTTAGGTTATATTCAGTCCTATTCTGTAATTCTCGTAGCCAAATCTAAGTCCCGATTGCTAAAACACTAAAAGTATATTACGGCAAAAAGTTTTACAGAATATCAGTTTTAGCCCATAATTGATAAATAGATTTTATTAGATTTTCAGCGGTGGAGATTAGATCTAGTATAAGGCTGCGAGGAACGAAAGATTTGAAAAACTCCAATCATACTAAAGATGTTATAAGTCATCAAAAATAATAAAAACAGGATTATATGGTATTCGTTGGCAAATCGTACATTCTTCAAAAAGTCGCTTATGGAAAACATTTAACAGAATAAATTCGCACTTTACTCGCTTTCTTAGAATATGGTTGTTATACCCTTCGTGACAGTTGGCAAGGGGTACATTAAGGGGTATATCCCCATAAAGTATATATATAAGTATATATTCTGAGTTCTTATGCATAGCGAAGTCGTTTGAGCAATGTCCGTCTGTCCGTCCATGTTTGTGTTGAAACAAACTTTGCCAAGGCTCTAGATGAGCTAGAGAAAATTTAAATACGCCAATCAATCAGACATAGTTGCTATTGCTATTGAAAATCAGCAAAACCCGTCCATGTTCTTCGAGGCAGCGGACAAAACACCGCGCCCTCCTCTCATTTTTACACACCTTTTTTTCAACTTACGTTTGTATTCCTGCAGGTGGTTGTATTTATTATAACATGTAAATGAAAAAGGTTAGACAAATTGGTGAGCGTTTTAATACCACGCACTACTTATTGACCGCTGAAGTGTACTAGGTTCTGATACAGTTACTTTTTTATTTATTAAGCTGGGACAACAACTCTAAGTAAAACTAACAATTTTTGAAAAAAAAGCTTTTTTGAACAGAAAAACTTTATGGTAGGAAGAATATTTTAGCCACTTTATATGTATGTACATAGTGAAGGGTATATAAAATCTCGGCATATCCGTATATAGCAATCTTACTTGTTAAACTTAAAAGCAATGTTTCATGCCAAGGAGAGAAATTTAAATAATATGCCATTGCCAAAAAAAATTTGACATTTCATTGCTTAATTCGGTACTTTAGTCTTCCTAGGATCGGAGCTAAGATTTTTAAAAACTAATTATTTCTCGTCCTTTGGTCTGCATTCAGTTAAAATATCAGACGCTTGCCCATGTTCCTTCTCTATTTCAATAGAAATCAAACATTCAGATTTTTTTAAAAATTGTTCGAGTAACGTTTCTTGTGCTTGAATTCTTCAAATACAAATGATATTCTCATAAAATTTTTATTATTTCAAACCAAAAATTAAAGGTATTGCGGCGGACCATTTCGTACTGCTAATAAAGCTCATCAGTGAATTCTTATAAAATTTCATATAGGAAATCAGAGTCTTATATCTCAAGCCAAATTAATTAAATGAGAACTATATTAAACCAACAGAGCAAAAAGACAAAAAAAAAAAAATCAAAAACCTTTTACCCAAAAACACACAACGGCAGGAGATGATTTAAACTTGAAATATCTGCCGTGAAATTAAAAAAAAAACGCTAAGTGTGCAACAAATCAAAATCAAACTGCAGTAAGAAAGATGTTTGAAAAGGGTAGAAAAATGACCTACGATTTAAAAAACAGATAACTTGACAGGGTGTCTTTTAGATGGTTCTGGCGAACTGTTTTCAAATGAAAGACAAATGTGCGAATGGTCAGTAGGCAAAAAAAATTTCTAGTAAAGAATCGTGCCATCATGGTCAAATGCAGCCTTCACAGTTTTAACAGCACAAGCGGCAAGAAGTCAACGTTCGCTCGAATTCACAGGAATTCTTCGTATATTGTTATGCTTAATGTGTTTTATTTTACATTTATGTAAATGCGTTTATATTAATGTTTTATATGGCTGTTAACATGCTTACAAACTTTTTCATGTATATGTAAATACTACGTTCATGCATGTGTGTAGGCGTGAAAAAATATTGGATTCTAAAGTTATTCCGCACTACTTTTATTGCGGCTTTGACTTTGCTCTTTTCATTTTCAGTTTTTATTCTGTTGCTGCTTTTCTTAACTTTATTTTTTCTCATTTTTTTTGCAATTACCTTGGATTCTGTTGAAAGTTTATGAAAAGTAAATACTTATAATAAACTTTCCATAAAGTTAAACAGAATATCTAAAAAAAAAATACAAATCAATTCTCCATAGAATATGAAGGACGAAAGATATATCGTTTAGATTATATCAAGAAAGAACAAAGAAATATAAATATAAAGCAAAAACTATGAAAATAAAAATCCACTTTGTTTATTATATTTTCAGGCATCATTATTGCAAAGTTTATGCAATAAGAAAGAAAAAGAAAAACTCTACAACTAAATAATGAACAAATGCAAAATATATGTACATTTTTAATAGCGAAAATAAAACAAAGTGGACATAAAACATTTTTTTTTTTTTTGACTGGAGCAAACTTGGATAAAACAAAAAACATTTTACTGACTGCAGATAAACAAAAAAGGATATTTTTATAAAACAATAATAATTGCATTGTTAGAAGTATTAAATCAATAAAATGGAAATCTTTTTCAACATAAATTAAGAGAAATTTTATTTTTTAGTTTGTAGACTTCAACTGAGGAATATAATAAAGTTACTTTTAATTAAACATTATTTCCTTATTAAACACACTTTGCTGTAAAATTTTATTTTTTTTTTCCAATAATGTAATTTATTTGTGTGTTTTCCAGTTAGTTATTAGCGGTCGTCATTGTATTGACAATCACGCAATTGTCAATGAATTAATCAGTGTAAAACAAAACAAGGAAAAGCAAAAACAAGGTGACAACTGCCACAAAAAGCCTTAAATTTTTTAATGATAACCGATTCGCTAGTTCATAGAAATTTCCGATTTATTGAATTTTTATTAAAATTAAATGACATTTGTATTTGTCAACTATTTAGTACATACGCCGCCAATTTGCGAATCATCTAGAGGTCTTGTAAATCCATATAAAAAGGTAAAAGAGTTTGCTCATCACTTCTGTCTTCGAGGAAAGGATATTTGTCGAGTTACCTTAAATGGTATTACCCTGAACTTCCCACTTCCCACTTCACGTTTAACTTATTATAATTTATCTTGGACGTTGGACGAACTACGGTAACATTGAAATCCGTACCGTAAAACGGCTAGCATCTACTTGTTGCCGCCTTCCCTTCAAACTTTCCTACAAACATGCTGTATTATTGTAGAAGCACATTTCGATGTAAAAGTCTGATACCACAGAAAATGCCATTGCTGCAAAGAAATGAACCGTTTATATTTTGGTATTTTGAACACTCCAAAAAAGCGCGCATGAATGTTTTGTTATTGAAAAATGTTTTTAATTTTTTTACTTAATTTGAAATTTGTGTTTTGAATGCAACATCCTAATAGCGGGTTGTCCGTCCTCTATTGCTCAAAACATTGTAGATCCTGTTTGACATTTAATCGTACGATTTGGCTATAAAATCAAGTTGAATTGAGTTCCAGGCAAGTTTTATGGCATGAATAAGCTCTGGAACAGTGTCATCATCATCATCATCATCAATCATCCCCATTCATTTTCAATTATATTTATGTCGGGAGATACGGCGGCTAATTTATATCTTCAATATTTTGGCCGTCAGTATAAATTTGTATAACACGGGCAATATGGATTTCAGTGTTAAAATATGCAAGGAAAAGGCCTAAGAAGATTATTAAAAGTCGGGAAAGCCGTTTAAAGCACCCCAATATAGCATTTATTCTTCATCGTTGTCTTTTAAAAATGAAGGTTACATGTGCCTGTAATATAAAATTGCTCTTCATACCGTGATACCTCTCGCCCTTCTATGAATTGAATCATTTGATGCGGTTCCTTTCGAAGATTGTGGGACCTTCCAAAGTAAATTTTTTTTTATCTAAAAGAACTACACGATGACACTCCGTGGTTCAGGTGATGTGAGCGGGGAAAAATCTTTTCGGGATGTGATGCGCTTTTGAAATAACTCGATCTATGGTGGTTTTACTTGCGTTCATTCCTGTTGTTTGCTTTATTTCTCTATTGAGGAGTGCGAACTGAATGCTTCTCGCAAAATATGGCGCTTTCCTGCATTAAATAACACACTTGGAGTACAGCTTTTCTATTTTTTTTTTGTTTTTTTGGACGTGTACTCATTGGACAAAAATGATATTATTACTAAAAAAATCGTAGAAGATAATAGCCTAAGCACATAATTAGTTTTTTTCAAGTAGATTTTTTTTAAACTACATAAGATGTTGTTTTCAAGTGGTGCGTAGTGTTGACATAGTGTTTATTTAGTCTGGTTTACATGACTTTTGAAGTTAATTGTGAAAAAAATTAAACGCTAAATGTGTGGAATGTGGAAGAAAAACGTGTGAAATGTGGAATGGTATAATAATAATTATATCTAACAAAAGTAGCATTACTTTAAAATGGCATTCTTACGACGAAAATTTCAAAGTATATGTGTTTTAACATACTTAGAAAAATAAAATAAAATGAGAACAAACTTATGTTTTCCTGTAGGAATAACAACTGACAGCTTGTGTTTTACACCTAATTAAAGTTTTTTATTGCCAGCTATTCCGGGTGCGTTATTCTAATGAAAATAATCGGACCACACCACTCTTCCTAGCCAGTTTTTTATTTTATTGGATACACACATATATGGAAGTACAACATATTTGCTTCCGCCCATTGGACCTTATGGATCAGCACTTATCTATATCTCAAATATCAATAAAATCACATTTTTCGCATTTATTCTTCCCCATTATCCCTTCTGTTCCTTACTTTTTTTTAAATAAGTATACCCTCTTGGAACTTCTAAAAAAATATCTATCTCTGTTTTTAATTTGATTAAAATCGTTGCAGCCGTAAATACTCGTTGTTCCTCTGGTTCTTTAATCTGGGTCCTAGCCTTGGACACAGACGTTGCATATTGCACTTTATACTTGAGGACTTATCTATTTTTCTAATTTCATTAAAATGGATTTAGTCTATTTTTATACCATGCCATTTTTTATGCAATTTTTTTTTCAATTCTCTTTTTAAGTGGCAGCGACATGCATTATTCTAAACAAAACATTAGCAACAATAACATTTCCAAAAAATTGAAGCCATGCCATATCGATTACCCCGCTTGCTTTACCACCAAATAAAAATTTTAAGCGCAAAAAACTTCGGAAAAGGAGAAACCTTTTTATACTCCTGGTCACTATTTGAAAAGGACAAATACTTCTTCGTGTTCCAAATTTTATTAAAATCGGTGCTGTCGTTTAGCCGTGATTGTCGCACCAACAAACAATTAGATTAATCCATCTAAAAGATGGTTAAGATATCTTTATTTTAATCTCACAAACATTATGATTGGGTGCAGAGTGTTAAAAGTTACTGCGGTATGAAATTATGTTATTAAAGTTATTCACGTCACCATATGCGAAAAAGACACTAGAAGTCGTAAGTTTCGATTTTACCAACAGTAACGCATATAACAATGCACAATAAGAGAAGCCATTATTTATTAAAAATGCCAAATTAATGTGTTAGTTAAACCTTTTTTTTATTAGTCTTGTAATAAATGCATCATTATCTAAAATTTAAAAACAAATAAAAATCCCCGTTAAATTTTAGCTTCTACAGACACAAAAAAAAACGTTTTTCAGTTCCATTAAAGTAATAATTCCTAATTTGGGACTGTTTTGTTAGGTTAGCAACACAATTTGATTGATGATAAACATTTTGTTTGCAGGAACATTTTGCACGAATTTTACGCAATTATTTTCTATACAGTTGCCTTGTTAATACTTTAAAAATTTTGCAAGAAAAAATTGCCTTCCCTTTCAGAAAAACATTGCTTTTTCAGAGTAGAAAAATAAAATAATAAGCTTACCTCGACTTTTTGTAAAACCTTATCGAAGCCAGTCACAATTCAATCTTGTTCTTTTAAATCATCCGATATAAGAGTATCTGGTGTTACTTTAATGCCAGGGACAAACTTCAAAGACAAATTATCGGTTAAACCTGTTGGAAGTGACACCTAAATAAAGAAATTAATTAAAAAACAAAAAGCTATTACAATTCTAAGTTTTTTTAAGAAATAATAAAAATGAAACCATTAAAATTTTTTTGAAATTTACCTCTTATTCAAAATGTATATCATTGGTTTTTACAATACCCAAGATTTCATTAAACGAGGTCTTCCATTCGATTTGGCATGCATAACGGCCCAACTCGGCCTCAAATACTGGATGGACCTTATAGTGTTCTAACAGCTGTTGACCCAAATATTGTTTGGACTTGAGAACACAGGTGAACAATTTAGAAGGAATGTTTTCTAAAAAACTCGCGCATTTTGAAATGTTTTTAGCCACCTAAGATGAATACCATTACAAACGATAACATTATAGAAATTGCAATCAAAATTATTTAAAAGGAAATAAAATTCAATAAATGTTAAATATTGTGTGTTTATATGTAGTGCAACTGTAAATAATATAAAGTGCAACAGTTTTGCAAATAAAGCAAAATGATTATAAATCTTGGAAATCCTGCTGTGTGCAATAAAAATTTTTCATTGACACCCAAACTAACTTACCAAATTTAAATATTTATCCACTTGTATATATGTAATTGCGTACAACAAAGTGTTCTCGATACATTGAACCACTAAAAAAATCCTAAACTTGGCAAATTCTATCTGAAGTAGAAAAAAATATATAAAATACAAGTAGTGAAAAAATATTTATTTATATGATATAAATGGAGATTTTTGGGGAAGCCAGCGATGTATGAAACTCAAAATACCCTATGATGTTGTTAAAAATTCAATAATAAAGATTTTAATTAGAAAAACAAACGCTTTTGATTTGGAAAAAATAATAACTAATAAATTACATTTTTTTCTCCTACAATCTAAGAGTTTTTGCGAATGTACATTTAATACTCAGGTTACTTCCCTAAGCTTTTTATATTATGCTGTAAACACATTCGAGATAGCAGCTACCAACAGCAAAATGTCAAAATTGGAATATACATGTTTATATGAGAATGATTATTTTGTTGACAGCAAGGCAACAAGGCGGCAGGTTGTTTTCTGGGCTGAATTCGCCACTGGAGTCAAATTAAACTAATTTCTCTTTTTTTTTTGTTGACGACAATAAACATTTAAGTGATGTCAGTACTATTAAATAAGTGCTCAAAATCTCTTATTATGAAAAAAAGAACAATAAAAATTTTAAGTAAAAGTATTTATTTAAAGATTTTAATGTACATCTATAATCAAACTGTAACAGGATCATTTCTGTACATAAAATATTTTAGGAATATGTTGTTGTTGGTGAAGTTAATAATTGATTTGGAATACAAAATACCTATTTTTCGAATTTTTGTCTTCAAAATAATAATGTAGCTGCTTACAAGGCGACAAATCTTGCTAGCGTCATATGCTGTCGTGTGTTCGTGAATCTTGCTGTGGCGAATGTGTTTAGAGCATTAGTTTAAGTTGACTGCCGCCTTGTTGCTTTGCTGTCAACAAAATAATCATTCTCATATAAAGACGTGTATTCTAATTTTGCAGTCGGTACCTGGTGTCTCGAATGTGTTTACAGCATAAAGCTTTCAATATATTTTTGTTTTTAGTATTTTTTTTAGTGGACAAGCAACTACGTGTTATTTGTACTGACACACATTACTGTACTTATTATTGCTTCTGAAAAATACTTCAATATATTTTCAATTTTTAAGACAACCCAAACGAAAAATCGACGTTACCTTTAAAAGAATTATTTTACTTTTCTAATAGCCTCTCATATAAAAGTTAAGATATTTTTTAATTATAAATCAGAGTAACTTTTTTTAAAATTTCTAAAGTGACATCACTGAAATACAATAAAATCATATTTTTATTATGTAGCTGCGTACAAAGCGACAAATGTTGCTAGCGTCATTTGCTGTCGTGTGTTCGTGTATCTTACTGCGGCGAATGTTTTTATAGCATAAAAGTACTTTTATTGAAATTGAGTACAAATATTAAAAAAAAAAATTAAACTAAACTAAAAAGATGTTCATATTACAATAGTTTTTCATGTTAGGAATTTTAAAACTTAAAGAAAAACTGAAAATTAAATAAGAGTGAGTGTTCGGGCGTAACGAATTTTATATTCCTTTACTATAGTGGTTTAATATACATCTTTATACTCTATATTTTCCAAGATAATTCGATTAATTAGCACAAATTTTGCACGTAAATTTTTTCATAAAAAAGTTTTTCTTGAAGTTTGCTTTTTTTCGGAAAATTTTAGTTTTCTTATTCAAATCTGGATTGAAAGTATATTTTTGGTTTTTACGCAGTTTTATTACTATTTTAATATTAATTTAGTTGTTAGTTCAACTGTTTTTAAGTAATTAAAAACAAAAATTTAGGTAGTAAAATAAAATTGAACTTAAGCTCAAATTAATTTAATTCATTTATTATATTATCATAACAGTTCAATATACAATTTAATAAAAAATTTAATTTCATATTTTACCTAAATGTCAATATTTCAAAGGCCCGTAAAAATAATGTGGAAAAATTAGAAGCAGGCGTGGTGTTTTGTTCGCTGCCTCAAAGGACATGGACGAATCTTGCTGATTTCCAATAGCACCTCTTCCGACACTGTGTCTAGTCGACTGGCGATTAAATTTTTCCAGCTGTTATGGTGCCTTGGCCAACTTGATTTCAATGCTAACACGGACGGACAGACGGATATCTCTCAATCCACTTCGCTATGCATAAGAAATCAGAATATATACTTTAAGAGGTCGGAAATGGATATTGTAGAAATTGCAAACGGAATGACAAACTTAATTATACCATTTTTATTTTGTGGTGAAGGGTATAAAAAGATTTAAGTACCATTATTATAAAAGATTTAAATCACATATCACCCAGCGATGCATTTTTTTTCTTGTATCTGAAATTCTGTGACTTTAATTCGTTCGGTACTTTAGATTTTCTTCATGACATCAGAGCTAAATTGCCTTGCACTTATTTCAATATTATTTTCGATGTTTTCTATAATAATTACTTAAAATCAGAAAAATAAGTTTCTAAAATTACGAGTGTGGAACTTTAAAGACTGTTAGCTTCTAAAAGTACAAAGTAAAAACCCATCTACATATTTATTAATGGTCATAACGGAAAATAAATTTGCATGTTCCCCAAAAATATCAAAACATCGCATCAGTATTGTAATTTAACTTCTTTATTAGGAATAAATTCATTTGTATGTATGTGAGGACAAAAAACAACTTACCACATCGGCATCACGAACTTCTACGTCATATTTTATATAACTGCCACTTGCCTTATCGCCATTAGTGACTAGCACTTTTTCGCCCAATTTGTAACGATTTCCAAGTACCCTGCCAACTCCTATAGATATGAAAACGTTCAGAAGAGAATAAAAAAATTTAGTAGATGTTACCCCAACAACAGTAATAATAACATGCTTTACAAAGCTCCAAAAAATAAAAACAATATTTAAAATTCACAAAAAAATAAGAATAAAACAAAACTTAATAAGAGCAAAAATATGAATTTCAAAATTAAAAAGCAAAATAAAAAAATAATTTCTGTTATATGAACGAATAAAAATGAAAAAGTTGTTTTATATTTGCATGTTACATGTATTTCCCTAACTACGTTTACGTTAACTTTGCACTTGTATTTCTATTACCATTAATACTTCTTCATACGTACGTAGCGTTGTGGCAAAAATGAAAAAGTTGCTGCATTTATTTTCGGAAGTCTAACAATTGTGTTGTAAGAAGGTAACAAAGATCATGAAGATTGGTTAGTCGGATAAAAATTTAATCAAGAGTATGTGGTATGGTGTTGCTGGTTTAAATTCATATTTACTATTATTTTGCATGCATCAGATCTGTGGGAAATTTTATTTTTCATACATTTTCTGATACGCGCATATTTGCAACCGAATAAACAGGGATGCTACAACAATTTATTAGCATTTCTATTGCTTTCAACTACCTCGTAATAGGAAGTGGGTGCAGAAAGAGTTGATGGTTATAATGCATCAACAGCAAAACAAAAAACAACAACTTAAATAATAATAAAAAAAATATAAGTTTTAAAAGTATACGTGTATTTTAAACCCAGCATTATTAATATCAGCAGCAGAAACTCATCCAAAGTTAAAAAAATAATAAAAAAAATACCAACCAAAAAAGTTGGTAATTGGTTTTAGAGTTAGTAAGTACTTGTTGGTTGATTCCAAATCGGGTTTTATGTTGAACGAAATATAATAAGAAAAAAGCACGGTAGCGGCTGCGATGAAAATTGTTTAGGCTATTTAGGGATTTATGAAAACACAGTCATACAGGAATCAATGCTTAAATCTACAGCAGAAAATTCATTGCAGCAGAAGTCAACAATAGTTTAACATTTTTCATCGCCGATTTACAACATTATATATTTTTTGTTCTTTTATTTTAATAAATAATGCATTTTTAAGGTATAAGTTTTTTATATAAGCGATTATTATTGCTTAATAAAGTAATCGGGAATTTTTCAGTGGAGTGTAGTGCACTTCATCAAATATGACATTGTCACTCGTTGAAGATGATAGACATTCTCAAATGGGGCGGAAACATAACTGACAGTAAAAGGCATGTGGCAGTCGCAGATAGATTTATATTTTAATAGCAGCTTTTATTCGAATAAAAAAAGTTGAGTGCTTCGCTCTACATTGAATTAGTTAAGGTGGCTGGTTTGGATGCAATAATTCTCATTATTGCAGTGTATAATGTACATCCGTTCGAATTCAAGCTTTTTATGATATCAATGAATTAAGATATTAAGGAATCAAATAGAGTCGTTAAAACCGAAAGAATCAAAAGAAATATTTTGAAAATTTTAATGGGTTAGATCCCAGAGTAGCGCTAATTGCTGATATTAAAATAGTTGGTTGGACTCGTTGTAGGTATTTGAAAAGCTGGCAGGAGACAAGGAGCCCTAAGAAACAAAGACGTAAAAAGGACTTATTTATAATTGGAATGCTCTTCGCTTAATAGCTGCGCTCGGGACAGAACACGGATGTCTCGAAAATCGTCTTACCAAGATAAAGATCAAAGAAGATGACGACGAGTGTCTGTAAATAAGTCAACAATTACCAGTCGCCGGCGAGATGCAACTAAACCGAGGGTAAATGCTTGATGATTGCTCAGAACACATGACTAAAGCGGTCAATTCAATCAATAAAATTTTAAAAATTAAACGAATGAAACAAAAAAGATTGTTATTACATACAGTAGTGAACTAGAGTGGATACATTATTTACACTTTTTAAAACTGCATAAAAAACTTTTGTTCAATTTGTGGTGTCGAAACGTCTTTAGTAAATATAAGTTAAAAAATTATTAATATCGTTAAAAAAAAAACCATTAAAATATAAAAATGTATATGTTTCTAACCGCATTTATACAGTTTTGTACCCTATGTTTCTTTTTTATTCATTTACTCCGAGCCCCATTTGATTGGAATTTTTTGTTGGAATTAAGCATTTAATAAAAAATTTTTGAAATAACAATATTTACAAGAACGGCAATGAAATGATTAGATTAAGCGAGAAAGGTTTATCATGCCGTAGTATTGTAAAAAACTAAACGAGTGCCATCGAAGTGTCAAGAGTTGAAGGAAAACGGAGATATCTGGTTTTGGCTGCTGATTAAGGCGGTAAGCCTAGATTGCTTTCTGGCGGAGATTCTAGATTGGTGGAACAAAATATGATAAGTGGAAACGCCAACACACCAAAAATGGCTGCCAAAGATCTGTAAAAATTGGTAAGTGACCGTATAGAATTTGGATTCGTGTCTGCTGTGAAAAAAATAAAAAGAAACTGCTCTGTCGAACAAGAATATGAAGGCTCTGATTTATTTTTGCAAAACATGTAAAAACTGAACAAATGATGACTGGAAACGAGTGATATGGTCAGATGACACAAAAACTAATCGTTTTCAATCAGATGGAATAAAAAATTATTGGAAGGGGACCGGTGCAACCATTTAGCGACACCCTGTCAAGCAAACGATGAAGGGAGTACAATCAATTGGGGATGTCTTACTTGGAATCATGTTTTAGAAGGAATCAAGAATAAGGAGTACTTCCTAAGTATTTTGCAGGACAATTTCAGCGTTTTTGTTGAAGAGTGGGCTTACCCTGAAATAAAAATCATTTTTCAGCAAGCACACTGCCACAATTGTGCAAAAATACTAGAACAGCAATTTACCGAAAATTTCAAATATGGACAATACTGAAGTCTAGTTTCTATTAGCTTATAAATAATAATATAATATAAATAATAAATAATATAATAATATAATATAATTTAAGTTTTTATTGAAAAAAATGATTACGTTTTATGCTTACAAAAATCTTTAAGGATTCTATAATAATAAAAAATATATAACAAATATATTAATATGCCAAAATGGACTTCTTGCGAAAAAAAAACTTTTTTATTATTGAAAATGGTTCCTTAGGACTTCAGCAGCAAGTTTTGTTTTGTGTCTTTTTCATAATTCCGTTATTTACAAAGTTACGGTTATTTTTAGGTTAGTGAAAAAATTCTAAACTTTGACCTTTAAATTTCCAGCATTCGACTAAATAATGTTTGGCAAATATGTACAAAAACCTTTGGCTAGCATTTCTGCTGAACATATGAACACATAGTATTTGAAAATACTGGGTGTTTTGACACATTTTTCAATAGCCCAATTCACAATCTTGTGCAAATGGTCTTGCATCATAGCATTTGCAAAATTGTGTTTGTATTTTTTTTGGACTACCCCAACAAAACATATAGTAATGAGTGAAATATGCTACACAATTTTGCAAATGCTATGATACAAGACCATTTGCATACGATTCTGAATTGGGCTAATATAAAATTTGCGCCATGTAATGGTAATTTAAATACCTTTTCATTAAAAAAATTTTTTTGGAAAATCGGTTGAAAAATAACCGAATAAGAAAGAGAAGGGCTATAAGATAATTAATAGGCTTGCCTCTGTATTCGTCAGAAAACGTTTTTTTACTTCCTGTCGAATACAAGAGTTTCTCCATTATATTTTAACAGCTTAGCAACACCTGCAGGTGATAATGTGTCCCTTTCGTAGGTATTTTTGCAATTCCGATTAAAATCTCACGGAATTCGTTCTTCATTATAGCTGTCAAAGCAAAAGCTTGAAGTTTATCACTCCCATAGTTGTCTCGTCATGATGGAGAGTAAAATTGTTACCATTTTCCAGTATTTGCCCCTTACATTTTAACTGTTGATAATTCAACCAAATAATTAAATTTATCCTTAAATCGAAAAATTGTTCTAAGGAAAGTACTTCTGTTAACAAGCCGCATTACTGCAACGATTTTAGTAATACGGGCTGATATTTCCAACATCTTGTAGATATCAATATCATTTTGTTTTGATTTAATGATATTGTTGTTTGGTTTGAAAAAATTTAGGTAACTCTTTAGCCGTAAGATGCATTTTTTCTTAAATTTTACTATGAATTCGGGATTGCCAAAACAGTTTTTAAGCCAACGGACTTTTTTGCATATACCATGAAATTGAAGGTTTAAAACGACCTCTTTAGACGAAAACTTTTCCGTTCGCGTGCTCTTTTATACAAAAGTTTTCTATAACACTGATAGAAATGCTCTTATTAATTATTCGTAGAAACTAAGAGAGTAAAAACAGTAAATCAGTAAAAATGTTTTAAACAAAAACATTGATACAAAAAAAAAAACAAACAATAAAAAACAAGTAAAAGTGCTACATTCGGCTATGCTGAATCCTATATACCTTTCACCATCTATGTAAATCTAGTTTAAGTCGCTACAATTAAAAAAGCAAACATTTAGGTGACGAAGAGTCAGAAAATAAAAAAATTGGTACTGCATCTCCAAAAAAGCTTTAAAATAATACCAATATTGATATTTCAAAAAATCTTAAAATTTTAGAACCCCGTAACTCGGAAAATATGGGCGAGCTAGAATTTTTTCGCTTGATGTTTTTTCTTTCTTATTTTTTAATTCTTTATCGCCTAACTGTATATTTTTTTGATTGGAGTTTCTTTATTGTTCCAAATGACATAAAAAAATTAGAGGTAGGCGTAGTGTTTTGCTTGCTGCCTCAAAGGACATGGAGCGTTCATGCTGATTTTCTATAGCTCCTCTTTCGACACTATATCTGATCGATTGACATATATATTTTTTTTTTGTGACGGACAGACGGATATCGCGCAATCGACTTCGCTATGCATAAGAACCCTTTTTCCACTTTTGTGGTGAAGGGTATAACAAAGACATTACAAATGTGAAAAATTATAGTAGATTATTTACAATGAAATATTTTGAGGAAGACGAGATACAACAACAAGAACATCTTTTGAATATCATCTATTTTATTGATTAATTGAAAGTCAAGTAAACGACTGTTGTCTTTTATTTTTGCTCTATTTTTGTATTGAATGAATAAAATTAGCCGAAAATAGGCTTTAATGTTCTTTGTACGGCACAAATTTGGCTGAATGCCCTGAAATTCAACATAGTTGTTTATAACATTCATACCTCAAAAATTATATCTGAATAAAGGTGGAAAAACAACATTGTTTTAATTTGAAAAACCTAAAACCTAGGAGCAGAGAAAATGTCAACAGTGGTTTACAGACTACAATAATAACATTGTCTGATCTAAGCCCGATTGAGCTTCTTCTAAATGACGTCAAGAAAGATGTCTATGAATCAACAAAGATGTCTAACAGCAACAAACTTTGGGCTGTAGTTAAGAAGTCGTAAAAATAATTCCCAAAAAAAGATGTAGAGACTTGGTTAAAACCATTCAACAAAATATTAATTTAATGACATCATTTTCTTTAGGGTGTATTTTAAATATTGTTACTTTTTGTGTAGTTTAGTCTGAATAGTGCTATTATTTTTACTGATATATGTATCTGTAATTCATTTACCACTATTTTTTACTGTACAAGTATACACACATATCCCTTATACATATCCATATATCTATATATATTCACACGTACCTACTTACATATGTTTTTATATATTTCTTTTATTTAAGGTAAAAATTTGAATAAATTTTAGTTAAATTAATTAATTTGTACAATTTCGAACAATTACTAAGGAAACCAGACAGAGTTTCTCTATGGCCCTCCATTTATCACATAGACAATGCCATATGTATAGCAGAAGAATTACACTTTCTAGAAGTAATTATAGCTTTTTATAACAATAATTAAGATCAAATGTCATTTCAAGTGCACGTTAGAACAATACTGAACTGGATTAATAAAGAAAGAGAAAGTGTTCTTTTTTACTTGCCTCAGATGTTATTATAATGTCAAATGTGAAAAACAATATTTGTATACTATAGAGAAAAATTTTTAGTGTACGGTATTCACAAACTTTATCAAATTTTATTAATTATAAAATGATGCAGACTACTTTGATATAAATATGACGGATTTAAAAGTAATTTCAGTTAGCTTCACTTTCGTTTTATGTCACGTATACTTAATTCACTTCTTCGGGTATATACACGAAATAAATAATATTTGCGAATTTGACAGGTTGAATAATAAACTGCTGAGTCGTATTTTCAAAGCGGAAAAGCCTAAAGGTAAATACCGAAAAGAAATTCGGGTCGCAGACCCTAAAACCTAATTCTAAAGGAATAAGAAATAGTAAAAGCAGTAAGGTAATATCTCTATAAGTAGTAAAAAAGAAGAATAAATAAGGCAAAATATACCTTAATCTGTTCAATATTTAGTATGTTCAAACGGGTAGCAACTAAATTTTTGTACTTTCTGTAATCTTTTTATTTTTGTAACAATAGATATATAAGTTAAATTAAAATGGTATTTTCATTTTTTACGCAAATATTTTGTATGAATGTACTTCAATGGCACGAAAAATAATAAGATAAAATAAGAGGTAATGTATTACACCCAAAATTATTGGCCTAATGTTATAATTTTAATAATGCAGTCTCCTTAAATAATTTTAAGCTTAACTTGATATTGTATAATTTTTAATATGAGTTGAACATAAAATGAATTGCAAACAGGAACTTTGGTACCTTTTCAAACATAATGGTTATTAAATATTCGACAAAAAACTAAAAATTTCCACTTACTTTGTATTGTTCGTTGGAAGTTGTAAAATTAAAAAAAAGAAAAGAAATATGATAATAGTCAAAGATAATTCTGAGCGAATGATAAATTATTTAAACGACAAAATAGTACTATTCATTTATTGCAATTGTACCTCCTGGATTTTTTTATAACTAAGGCTTAACGAAGTTCGACTACAGAATTAAAAGTAAAAGTAAGCACCAAATTATTTAAAAAAAGCACACACGCGAACTCAAAATAAAAGATAAAACGTTTGATTAGAAACAAGTTGCGCATCTGTATAAAATACATAGATGCAGAAGAACAACAGGTTTGTTTATTATTCGACTTTAAAATAAAGTCGTGGAAGTTTTGATTGCGTTTAATTGAACAGAATAACATACAGCGCTTTAAGTAGAAGCCATAACAAGAGGTCAATAAACAAAACCCATGTGCAGCAGGACATCTGCGGCTGTAGGATCCTACTAGTAAAATATTAAATTTAGATAATTTTTTATTTTAATAATTTTAATTTAAAATTTTTTTTTTTTTTTTGTTATAGTAATACGAGTACGGACTCAGATGTCTGCCAAGAGTTTATAAAACTATTATATTTGTTAAAAACAAATCTTCTTTAAAGAGACCCTACACCTTAATTTTTTATAGTTGCGTTATAGCGGATATAATTCTTCATATCCTGTGTAAATTTTTATTAATAACGGTTTAAAATATAATGTTTGTGAAGATCACGCCTCTAATTTGAAGGGTGCCAAAATTTCAACTTCATATTATTATCTGTTGTTATAGCGGCCGTCAAGCTGTAATGGGTTAAGAGATAGAGCCCAGCAGAAAACGGATAGACATTGGACGCGGGACGCAAAAAAAGTGTACTATATTTAAGGGGTTGTAGAAACAAATTTTTGGCGTATTAATCGACATTTATTAATTCTTCATTTTAGAGAGTGACTGGTTCAACATTTTGCCTTTGTAAGAGAAGCATTCTACTTTAAAAATAATTTTGCTAAAATGTCTTTTGCATGCAAAGTTTGCACTAAAGAAACAATTTTGATAATGGTTTTCCTTCGTGTTTGTAATTGAAATTGAGCACCAAATTTAACAAGGCTTAACTTGAAATATACCACTACCGTTTACAAACTTTTTTTTGCTCTCACTTTTTGTGTAATTCAACATCCAATCAATATACTTCATTACGAAAACTTATTCGTGCCTATTAGTCTAATTTTTGCCTAAATAGCACAAAGGCATATGCATTATCATCATTATTATAGAAAAATGATAATAACCTGCCACACATGGCTGTATTGCATCATTAATAATAAAAGTACATAATGAATGCATAACAACTGTGAAACCACCACTGTCATTCTACCAATCAGCACATGATGAGTAGAGCCATCAGCAAATGACTGACAAAAAATAACAATTGACAAATAAACCAAAACAGTCTTTCAACATAATTATTCCTCTGGGAGTTGATACGTAGTAATGATGTGTGTATATGTATTCTTGATATATGCATCGCTACAAACAGTGCTTTAAAATTAACAAAAGGAAAGTACATTTTAAATTTTAGCACAATCTAAAATTAACAAGAAAACAAAAGACACATGGATTTGTTGCACAGAAAAATTAATAACAATAAATGGTATTGATCTGTCTTTAGTCGTGAACAAATTAACATTGTGGTTTTAACTATTCCTCAAAACGAATAGTACGTTCCGTAACATAACAAATCTTAACGCTTTTAAAAGTATGCAAAAGTTTTTACTGGCCAAGCAACAAGAGGCTTAAGATATAGAAAAAATAACGTTTGGAATCAAACCACAATAACCAATAACAAAGAGAAGGCAAAAGAAAACCAGTAAGAGTGCTATATTCCCCTATGCCGAATCTTTTATACCCTTCACCAAGAAATTCTTTCCCACCATAAAATTTTTCTGTTCGCAAGAAGCATCGAAAATTGTAAATTTGCTTAGAATTTTGATTCCTCAACTTCGCAAGAATACAAACGAAAGTTGAAAAAAATATGGGATAATTCTTGCAAAAATAACCGACTTCAAAACAGACTTTAGCTAACTGTCTGTAACGTTTGAAAATTATGGCTGCAACCATCAAATTATGTAAAGTATTGGGATACTCTTTAATTTCCAAATCATAATTTTACAGTTGTTAGTATAGCGGACTTAGCAGCTCCTTGTAAATTTTATCCGTCTGTCTTAAACAGTTTGGCAATCTACATCAAATTACATCAACTGTAGGTTCACCCATTAACTTTCAATTTCAATTTTTATACTTAACCATCAGATTCTTTGTAAATTTTAACCGCCTGTCAATAACGGTTTAACAGTTTGGCCATATACATTTAATAAATCAACTATTGTTGAACACTTTAATTTGTAGTTTTAAATATTTATACTCTTTATTATACCAGATACAACCTTCTGTCTACAACTGTTCAACAGTTTGCCCACGTACTTCAAATGACGTCAACTATTGGGACACTCTTTAATATCCAAATCCAAATTTTATATTTGTTGTTTATGCGGGCTCAGCAATACAGGTTCTTTGTAAATTTTAAACGTCTGTCTACAACTGTACAAAGTATAGCCATAAACATAAAACTAAATGAACTATTGGGCCTCCCTTTAATTTATAATTATGAATATTTATACTTGTTATTATAAGGTTACAGTAATCGACATTCTGTGCAATTTTTAACGTTTCAAAAGATAGGCCGAGATATGTCATTTTATGTCACCGTTTAATTTTTTGACTTTTTTTTTTGCTTTGTTTTGAGCATTTTAATGCATATTTTAGCGCTGGTTATGAGTTCAATTTTCCATCATTTATTTTATTTCACAAAGCATTTACATTTTAAGTAACATTATCGCAGTTATCATGACTATAAGTCCTTATATTTGCTGCTTTATTTCGTTGCTGTTTTTTTACAGTACAGTTACCACAAATGTAACAGAAACAGTGTAGTGAAGTAACACATCCTCCCTTAGATATTTTTGCTACAGTACCCAACGCATAAATAAAAAAAATTTGACTGAATAAAAATAACAAAAAGTTAAAAGTCATGCACTGTGCGGCATGAAATAAAAAATAGTAACTGCGCAGCTACGATTTATAATCATAATCGGCTTTATCTTTAAAATATTTGACCGTAGATTTCATTTAAACCAAAACAAAAATATTTTTAGCCTAATCATAAATTTATTCGCGAAAAAAATTTGACAATGACAAAAAAGTAGCATCATCATAGTTTAAAAGGAATTAGTTTGTTTATTTACATATTATTTTTATTTTATAATTCATAACACCTACTTTTTCCCCGGGTTTTTTTTCACTTTCCGCAGTCAATAAAAAGTGGAAAAATTTATAATGGAAAAAAACCAGAAGTTAATTTTTATTTATAATTGGGCTGTTTACGAATTATTTTATAATTACAAGCTTAAATCCGATATGTTGTGTAAGAAAATTGTACAAAAATTAAATATCTAATTTGCTATTCAATTTTTTCTTTATCTTTTTCCATTCCATAGTGCTAAAAATACCGCAAAAAACACTGACATTTTAAACAAGTGCCTTATCTTGATTACTGTCATGCAAGATACCACATAATAGTATGTGAGTGTGCCAATTTCGCATTTATTCAACAAAATAAAAGAATACTCTCAATAGCTTCCTTATTCATTTACACACTTTCTATGCCTTCGATGTCTTTATATTGCCGTTGGTTCGCGAAACTCGACAGCGTCAGTAAATTGATTTAATAATTATTTTACAAATATTTTATTATATTGGATTTTATTTTTTTTAATTATACAATCATCCTTATTCTAGTTGTCGGCGTCGTCACATATCAATGTTAATATGTGTCGAAGCATTCGTTTTGTTATTCTACTTGTCGTTATTGACACTTATCGATTACTGCTCAAGGATTTTTTGTATTCTATAACAAATGTGACGACAATATTGTATTGACGTGACTCTGTTTTTTGTCGACTGCTTTTTCCATAACGACTGGAAGTGATTTAAACCAAACATAACGTTGAAAATATAAACAGGTGAAGGTTACAAATGCAAATCAATTTGAAAAATTGGTGGAAGAATTGTAGAACAATCTATCTCTTGCACTGGGTTTTTGCAGAGGCACCGCTCCATGCAATTTTTAAGAAAAAATGGGAAGAAATTGGAAAAATTCTAAATTCTCATGGTCCGCCTAGAAAATTTGTAGATGGATGGCAAAAGGTAACAAAATAAAGAATTGCATAGGGATTTATAAAGAGTTTGTTAAAATTACTTTTAAGGTATGCCAAAATTTAAAATTCAAAGTGAAAAAAGAAGGTTGCGAATAAAGCGGAGTGTAAAGCCACTGGAAGCGGAATTTTTAAGCAATTTTCACTCAGTCCGCTGGGCGAAGCTGTGGCAAACCTTCTTCGAGAAAATGGCTATGCAGCAATCAAACTGATTTACTGCAGAAGCACAGCCAGGAATAGGCAAAACATATGTACATACTTGTGATGCGGCAAATTATAAATTTTGCAATTCTGCCTAAAAAGTTTCCTTTCCAACACAAGTTTTTGTTTTTTGAGCTTTCATCATCAATTAAATAAAAATTTTCTTCACTTATAGAAAACATTTTACCATAAAAGTATCAAACACAAATAAAATTTAACAAAAAACTTAGGGATGTGCATTTTCATCTCATAAAAATCAATAAACCGTCGACGTCGTCACAGGAATGTTATAGAATGCAAATTTTTTTTTTTATTGAATTGATGCCGACATTGATACGTAGTGGTATTGATACTAAAACGACGACGACGCCGACAACTAGAATAAGGGTGATATAAAAATAAATCTTTTGTTTTTTAATTTTTTAATATCTAATAAACAAAAAATTAAAAAATGAATCCAGAAACGTATGTTATTAACTATACATACATATTACATATTTCCATATCAAATTTAACAAATTGTTATTAATATAAACAGAATATTTCAAAAGTGAGTAAGCTGAAAAACACAACCAAATGGAATAGAAGAAAGAACTTTACTAAGTAATTTTATAAAAATCGACGTTTTAAAAAAGCGATGAAATTTATAAAATGGAATTTATGAATAGAGAGCATATTTTAAAATTTGGTAAGATGTATTTGGACTTATTGGGTAAAAAGTTAATTTAAGAATCAAAACTAAACAAAAACGAAATAAACGACATAGTAAATAGCTGTAACAATTTTCAAAACAAAATAGAATTACTGTTGGTTATTGTTTTTTTTTTGCTTAAACTTTGATTTTTGTCTTTGCTTTATTGTTCGGACAAAAATTTTTAGTTTATTTAAAATGTTTGTCAGAACTTTTCTGAAGAGTTAAGTAAGCGGTAACGAAATGGCCATCGAGACGTGCTTTGACCCTCAATAATCAATATCGGTAATTTAAATAGTTACTCGGAATAATAGAAAATAGCACGAAAAAAAGATTTTATTTTGAAAACTTATTAATATAACTAAAAGTTTAATTTTAATTTAATGTAACAATTTTGATTTTAAATTTGCAATTAAAAAATTAAAACGTTTTGATTTTAAACAAAATCTTATAAATCTTTAAAATGATAACCCCCAACGAAATTTTTGAGAAAATCTAATTTTAGTGTCCTAATTTAGAGATTTAAAAATTGTATATTTTGAACAAAAAAAAATTTAAGGGAAATGAATTAAATTTGCAAAACTTTTGGCAAAAAATTTCAGACTCAACACATGGTGATTCTACAGACTCTTTCGATTGCTGTCAAAATTTATCCAATAAATTGTGTTTGCTCCAAGTCCTTCCGCAAATGTGGAGAAAATTTTGAGTCAAGTTAACTCAAATAAAAGAAAATTTCGATGTTCCCTGGAAAATCAATCTTAAAAAGTAGTTCTTTTTACAAAAGATTATTTAAAACTTAATAAGTTAAACTCTTTTGATGACATTATTATAAACGATTCAATAACAATGTCAAACTCAAATATGTATATATTGTTACGTTTTACCCTTTTTAGACAGGCAAACGTACGGATTCTTTTGATTGCAATTACCACTGTGGCTAAATTCTGTGTTCTTTTACTCTGTGGCTTTCTCTGGCTATACTTCTTAATCCTACCGGTCTTGTGAACCCTTGGTCTTGTATTTACTAAACATGCGTTATCACCACAAACGCAGCCATCCACGCTACACTTTTGTGCTACTCCGGCGAGACATGAACTACTCGATGCCTTGTTTAGTAACCTTAACCATCCACAGACATCTCCACTACTCCTTTTATTCAAGCCAGTCATCTCCTTTAATCCAGTAGCCACAACACACGTCTGCCATACACTGTTGTTATGTTGTTACAATTCCCTGCGCTAACCGTTTTTGCTCTTACTTTTTACTATACAGGGCTTCTTGACAATTATCTGTTGCTCTTATATTAAATTTGACGTCTCCGCTAAATATTTGCCCTAATTGTCTCTTGCCTCTCGGGAGGTTTGTACTGCTGTTTTATTAATTTTAGTTGCATTATAACAATTATTATTTTTTCTTTGCACGCATGCCCGAATACGGTATCGAACTCAGGACCCTTTATTTTGCAGCACGCACCTCTGCCAACGCAACCATCGAGGTTGCTCAGCTTTTATATTAAGTTGGACGTCTCCACTAAATTATCTGCCATGGCTTCACACAATAATTGGCTTTTGCCTCTCGGGAGGTTTGTACTGCTGTTTATTAATTTTAATTGCTTATAACAATTATTATTTTTTTCGTTGCACGCATGCCGGCATGCGGTATCAAACTCGGACCCCCGGGTTTGTAGTCTACCAACGCAGCCATTGAGGCTGCTCAGCTTTTGTTGGCTAACTTGTGGTTTTGTTATTCTATAAACACACCATTAGTTGAATTAGCTTATTCACCACGCTCATACGGAAACAACTACAGGGGTTGCCAGATTTTATTATTCGTAACATTATCCCTCACTCAAGCCTGTTGGTCCCAAATAGGCACAATTTTTATTCTTTAGGATAAAATGTTCACAACTAGTGTACGGCTTTCATTTGTGGTTTATTTTTGCATCCCACTTCTGACACCAATGTTACCTTTTTACCCTTTTTAGACAGAACAAACGTACGGATTCTTTTTGATTGCAAATACCACTGTGGCTAAATTCTGTCTTTGAACTTTATGGCTTTCTCTGGCTATTTTTCTTGATCCTACCGGTCTTGTGAACCCTTGGTCTCGTATTAACTAAACATGCGTTATCACCACAAACGCAGCCAACCACGCTACACTACTGTATTACTTCGGCGAGACATGAACTACTCGATGCCTTGTTTAGTAACCTTAACCATCCACAGACATCTCCACTACTCCTTTTATCCAAGCCAGTCATCTCCTTTAATCCAGTAGCCACAACAAACGTCTGCCATACACTGTTGTTTATGCTGTTACACTTCCCCGCGCTAACCGCTATTGCTATCACTTTTTATTATACAGGGCTTCTTGACAATTATCTGTAGCTCTTATATTAAATTGGACGTCTCCACTAAATTGTCTGCCATGGCTTCACACAATAATTGCCTTTTGCTCCTCGGGAGGTTTTTACTGCTGTTTAATAAGTTTAATTGAATTATAACAATTATGATTTTTTCGTTGCACGCATGTCCAAATGCGGTATTAAACTCAGGACCCTCTGTTATGTAGTACGCACCTCTACCAACGCAGCCGTTGAGGCTGCTCAGCTTTTGTTAGCTAACTTGTGGTTTTGTTATTCTATAAACACACCATTAGTTGAATTAGCTTACCATTAGAATTACCACGCTCATACGGGAACAACTACAGGGGTTGCCACATATTATTATTCGTAACAATATCTTTAAAGTGTGTTTATATGTTTATACAACAAAAGTTAAAAACAGCATTATTAGTACTGAATTATTACGTTTTGTTAGGTTTTGTTAATAAAAATAAGTTTTATTGTAGTCAAAATGCGTTTTTTTTTTGTTTGCCGATTTTTATAGAAAAGAGTCGATAAAGCCGATTTTATTGTGCAAAAATGTTGATATCTTATTAAAATTTTCTGGCACACTAGTCCCTCATTAAGTACAAGGCTCTTAAAATAATGAAAATAATGTTACATAAAATTATTTAAAAAAGAAGAAATATGAAATGAATTTAAAATTAATTATCAAATAAACATATTTTTTTTATCTATTAGCTTCGCAGGCATCGTTTCTCTAGTTGGTTTACGTTTTCCTTTGTTGCAACCTTTTTATGGGGCAGAGAAAAGTACTTGCAAAAATGTCATTTTAGGGTCCTGTTCAATTTACTGATTAAATTGGTTATAAAAAATTTCATCAAATGATTTACATCTGAATGCATTTTAGGTAGTTTTGTCATTTATTTGCTTGCTGTGAGTCGGTTGGATGTTAGAAACCAAGGGAACGATTTTTTGTAGAAAAAAGTTAAACATGGTGTAAATAATTAGATTAAACCAAGTAAAAGTGCTATATTCGGCTATGCCGAATCTTATATACCCTTCACCATATATGTAAATCTAGTTTAGTAAAGTAACTTTAACCAAAAAAGCAAATTGGGGTTACAGATACTATATATATTTTTACATAAAAATTCCAAAGGCTCTTAATGGGTTAAGCATTTTTTTTTAATTTAAATTTTTCTTAAAGATCTTTTCAAAAACTTGTAAATAATACACATATCAATATTTTAAAAAATTTCAAAAGTTCAGAGGCACGTAACTAAGAAAATATGGGCGAGCACTAGTTTTTTCACTTGATGTTTTTTTCCTTCTTATTTTTTAGTTCATTATAGCCCCTTATATTTGTTTTAATGCTTAGAGTAGCTTCATTGTTCCAAATGACATGGAAAATTATAGGTTGGCGTCGTGTTTTGCCCGCTGCCTCGAAGGGTATGGACTGATCTTGCTGATTTTCAATTGAACTTCTTTCGGCAGCATGTGTAATCGATTGGCGTAACACAGACGGAAATAGATGTTGTAGAAATTACGAACGGAATAGTTATACCCGCCTTCACTTTTTGTGGTGGGGAGTGTAATAACAATGAAAATAATTTTTCCAACTATTTTGTTACTGCAATATTAAAGTGTTACGTAATGTAGCACAGATTCATTACATATAGCAGAAAATTATGCAACCATATCGAGAAAAATAGAATCTGCTATTTCGTAAATAAATGTTGCAATTTCTGTGCCATGTTTTTCCTTTAATTAAAATACTGCAGTGAGCACATCTTAAGATTCTAAATAATTGTTTGGTTAAACGTACAGTCGATTAACCACTCGTTATAAGCGTGGTCACATTTTCCAAACTTACACCAGACCTACATATATCTACGGTTATCCAGTGTTTGAAGCAAATGGTTTTGTGAATTTATCCGTTTTGGAAAGCGTCTTAAGTACAATGTTTGTAAAACTTGCCTCCTGAAAAATTAAACAAAAAAATTTTAAGGCAAACACAACTGCGATAATAGCGAATGAAAAAGGAATCATGTTTATTTGAGATTCTCCTGCTAAATTTTTGCAGAGGTAAGCGGTTCAGTCACTATTATTTGAATTAGTATTTCTGTTGAATATCTTTCATTTATTAAAAAAAAACGAATACAATTTGTGCAATCGGAATCTTTTGCGTTTATTTGGAAATATCTCAATTTATGTTGTTGTTAATTTCTATGTTTTTGATGAACTATAAATGTTGACTAGCATTTGGGAAACGAGAATAACCGACACAAAGGATATTCTCAATTAAAGTTATTAAAAATTACTAGCTTTATTTTAAAAGTAGAATGAATTTTATTTTCAAATGTTACAGAAATATTTAACTGTTTATTTCAATATATACTACTACTTCAAAAGTGTTAAGTGTTATTCTTTCGAAATGGTGTTAACTTCTTTTTAATTTTTAACCGACTTCAAAAAAGAAGGAGGTTATACAATTCGGCTGAATGTTGCTTTTTTTATATTTGTGCCTCCAGAACTCAGTCATTTCTGATCCGATTTTGAAAATTTTTGGTAATATGATAGATTATGCTTACAGATTGGTCCCACTTTAAAACATTACATAATCTTAAAAATTAAAGGGTGTCCCTATACAACACACATATTTTTACGTGTATTATGAATTGTAAAGGGCGATTTTGTAAAATTTAAAATGACTGTGTCTTACTATAGCCCCCAATAACAAAAATTTATACAAAAATAAATCTAAAAATTAAAGGGTGCCCCCATAATTGATGTAAATTTACTTATATGGGCCTATCTTTTGAACCGTTATAGACAAACGCTTGCATATTGAACAAAATGTCAATTGCTATGGGCGTAATAGTAACAAGTATTAATATTACTATTAATTGAAAATGAAAGGGTGCGCCAATAGTTCATTATATCTGATGTATACGGCCATACTTTTGAACAGTTGTAGACAGAGGCTTGAAATTTACAACGAACATGTATTGCTAAGTCCGGTAAAACAACAAGTATAAAATTTGGATTTGGAAGTTAAAGGGTGTTCCAATAGATAATGTAATTTTGTGTATGTGACGTATCTTTTGAACCGTTATAAACAGAACACTGACACTTAAAAGTGACCTGTTTTGCTAAATTCGCTATATCAACGAGTTTATAATTTGACTATAGAAAATAATAGGTGTCCCATAATTGATGAAGATTTACTTATATGAGCCTATCTTTTGAACCGTTATAGACAAACGCTTGCAAATTGGACAAGAATGTCGATTGCTATGGCCGTTATAGTAACAAATATTAATACTACAAATTATAAATTAAAGGGTGCGCCAATAGTTAATTTAATTTGAAGTATATAGCCATACTTTTAAACAGTTGTAGGCAGACGCTTGAAATTTACAATAAACTTTTATTGCTAAGTCCGCTATAAGAATAAATATAAAAATTTGGATTTGGAGTTAAAGGGTGTTCCAATAGTTATTGAAATTTTGTGTATATGACCAAACTTTTGAACCGTTAAAGACAGAACGCAGAAACTTAAAAGGAACCTGTGTTTCTATGTCCGCTATACCAACTAGTTTATAATTTGAATTTAGAAATTAAAGGGTGTCCCATAATTAATGTAGATTTACTTATAAAGGCCTATCTTTTGAACCGTTATAGACAAACGATTGTAACTTTAACGCAATTTCGATTGCTATGGCCGTTATAAATTAAAGGGCGCACCAATAATTTCTTTAATTTGGTATATGGCCATACTTTTAAACAGTTGTAGACAGACGATTAAAGTTTGCAAAGAACCTGTATTACTAACTCCCTGTAATAAAAAGTATAAAATTTGTATTTGGAAATAAACGGGTGTCCCAACAGTTGATTTAATATGGCGTATGTGGCCGGTCTTTTGAACCGTTAAAGACAGACAGCTGAAATTTACAAGGGACATGTTTTGGCAAGTCCGCTATAACAAGAAGCTCATAATTTGAATTTAGAAATTAAAGGGTGTTCCCAAAAATTAATGTAAATTGTTCTATATGGCCGTATTTTTTGAACCGTTGTATACAAACACCTTAATTTAAGACAGAATGTCCACTACTTTATTTAGTATGATAAGAAGTATAAAAATACTATATATTATAAAATAAATAGTTGATATAATCTAATGTATATGGGCAAACTGTTGAACCGTTAAGGACATACGGTTAAAATTTATACAGAACCAGATTGCTAAATCTATTACAACAGCAAGTGACCCTACAGTTGCTGCAATTTGATGTATAATGCCAAACTATTGAACAGTTGAAAAAGTATAAAGTTTGGTGATATAAGGGTGTCCCAATAGTTAATGTAATGTAATTTATGTGGCCATAGATTTGAGCTTTTATAGCCAGACAGATGAAATCTGTTTTGAAGTCGGTTTTTTTTTCGCAAAAATTATTTATTTTTATTTTTTTGTTTGCACACAGCTAACACAAAAATTTGTATAAAATACACAAATTTACAACTGAGACAGTACAAATAAATAATTTGAAAATGTGTAGAGCGAAGCCAGACACAAACATACAAGGAGAGATAATCTTTATAAAGCATTGTTATCAACAAAACCTATCTCAGCCGGAAGTAGGAAGAGAATGGCTGCTGATTTGGTAAAAGAGGTAACAGCTCAAAATCGTATTATGTAAAAAAATATTAACAAATAAAACCTATGAAAAAAATATTCTTTTAATGTTTTTAAGTTTTATAGGTTAATTGTTAACTTTATTTCTTAGCCGTTATTCTTGTAGTTAATTTATGTTTTAATTAAGCTATGAACGGCCTTTCCATTCGTTTCCCTAGATAAAAAAACGTAATTTTTTTGTAAATATAAAAATATTTAGTACAATTTTTAGTTATATCAATGAGTATTATAGCCCTGACATACTTATAATTTATATTCAATGGTATTAATTCAAAAGTTTTTGGTACTAGGCAAGGCACATTTAATTAGGTGTATTAGGCGTATGCAAGGTGAGTTCGTTGTTTCTTGCTGCACAGAATGTGTCAAAAAAAAGCAGACTAAAACACAAATAAAAAAGAAACTAAAGCAAAAATTTTTAATCAAATTTCTTAAATAATTTTAATTTCATAATTTGCAAAGTGCTCGTAGTGTTTAGTGATATTATATTTTTCATCATCTTTTAAATCTATAAAAGAGCCGGAAAAAGTCAGTGAAGTAACTCCAATAAAAAAAGCAAATATTGTGGTGACAGAGAATTAAAAAAAAAAAAAAATTTTGTACTGCATGTATATAATTTTACATAAAAATGATAAAAGCTCTTAATGGGTTCGGCACTTAAAAAAATTTGTATTTCCTTAAAGATCTTTTCAAAAGATTTTAAGAGCCATATTGATATTTTTAAAAATTTTAATATTTCAGAGCCCCGTAACTCGAAATATATGGGCGAGCGCCAATGGGAAGGGTATAAAAATAGAATCATGATGATCATTGTTGTTTCTTGCTTAAACTTTGATTTTTGTCTTTACTTTTTAAACAGAAATTTTTAGTTTATTTATAATAAGTATTTGTGAGAAGTTTCCTGAAGAGCTAAATAAGCGTTAACGAAATGACCATCAAAACGTGCGTTCACCCTCAACAATCAATATCGGTGATTTAAGAAATTTAATCGGGATAAAAAATACCAAAACATATTTTCAACATAAAACACTTTTACTATTAATTTTTTAAAGTCTTCATTTTTGAATTTTCACGTTTTCACAACAAAAGAAACTAATATCGCCTTCGTACTAGTTTTGTATGACAGCCATATGTGTTATGTTTCTACTATTGCATAAGTAGATATGAGCTGTATACTTATTGTATGTATATGCAAAACGCATCTGTAAAATAATTATGTAGGATGTAAAGAAAACAGAACTATCGCCCATTTGTTAGCATATGCCCTAAAATATTCCACAACAGCTGTGTTTAATAAAAGTTTATATAACGCAACGTTGCCAGGGAAAGACAAGACAAACTTCCTTAAAAAAATTGCATATTTTTATTAAAAGATGCATTTTGAAATCTTCCTTAAATAAATAGTAATTTAATGCAATTAATATAAAATATAGTAAAAAGCTTTATTTCATATTTTACTGAAAAAAACAAGGCAACATATTCATTTCCCGAATAAAAACAAAACTAATATAAAAAAATTGACAAGATTAATGTAAATTTTAAAATAAAAAAATTCATGACAAATCTTCTTGTTCAATACTCTGGGTATTTAATTCAGTACTCAATCCTAATATTCTGTGGTTGAATGGAGCGTGCTATCGCCTTAAAAAGTTAAGAAAAATAGGACCAAAAGACAGCACTGGTATAACTAACTCTATTTCATGGTTTAATTGTAGTTAAGGATATAAAAATCCGGTATCTTTTAGGAGGTTAGTTGTTTTTGTGAAGCTTTGATTTTCTAAAAATTGATTTTTAGAGGTATTGTGATTTTCTCCTTTAAATTTAATTTTTAGTAAATAATTTCTTATTTTTATTATTTATGTTTTGCACTACAAACAACTACAAGCAAAATAACAGTGTGAAAATAAAGCGGATCAATTTACTCCGACATCTCCGCCAATTACAGATCGTCCGCAATATTATCGCCTACATTTAATCGAGTTCCCTACGTTTGTTTATGGATTCAAAACAAACTTTTCGAGGTTGAAAATCAAAAATTATAAATCATAAACGGCTTGAAGAATTTTCATAGAGCTGGTTCAAATTTATGTGGCTAAGGCTGCTGTAAAATCTGAGTTTATTGCATATAGCGAGTCACAAAATTCATGGTGTAAAAAAATATCTTATGAAAATATTTACGGACGTACATTAATTTACATTTTAATTTCTAATGAATAATATTGATGCTTATGTATTGAAAACATAAACTTTTTTGCATTATTTATGCTATTTTATTGATAATCCCTAACATACCACACAAGAGAATAACAAAACGAAAAACATAAATAAAAAATAAATGAGATGAAACTTACATGACCTAAGAAACTAAAAATTAAGTTAAAGCTACGCTCACACATCCCGAAAGAAGAATGTTACATGAACCCTTAGTTATGATAAAATCATGAGTTAATCAACTGTAACTTAACATATTAGTACACGACATGCCTTGGCCTTCGGTTTTAAAACATTTTATTAAAAAATTCTAGTATTGGAGTTATGGATCGTCCCTTTCACGCTGCGCAGTTGGTACGCTAGGCGTATGATAACTTTAAGAAATATTCTTTGGGCAGAAGCCCTTCTTCACATTTGTTCAAAATAAAGTTAGCTTTTCCCGCAATGTCCATATCGTTTATCACTTTTAGAGTAGTCAATAAGATGGCTTATGCCATCATATTGTAGCTTTATCAGTGCGCAAATCCCTTATAGATGGGGTATCATAAGTTTCAAGGTAGAATGTAGAAAGATTTCGGCGAAAAATAAGAAACCATGTATTAACAACTGAGGCATCAAGGACACAGCAAATATTAGCTACCATCGTTTCTTTTGTCTAATTCGCGAGCGGTAGTCTGCAACTAATTAATCAATCTTACCATCGCATCGAATACCCATATCGGTGAAACACTTTGGACGGCAAATATTTACAACAGCTCTTTAGCAAATCGATGGTCGAATCTCGTTTGATTGACATCAAAACTTGTTGCAGTTGTGACGGCATTATTATCCTTCCATGGTGCGAGCAATATACATATTTTCATTATTTGTAAATGTATGATCTACAGATCCCCTTTCTTCTATTTTCATTGCCGGGATTGAGCGAAGAGGACATTTTTCTGTCCGCCCTTTAGGTATCGTTCTTGAAGTACGTATCTCAAGATGATTAAAATTTGACTTACTCAACCATCATCTTATCATAATTATATTACGAACGCAGTGCTCCTTTTAGGGGACGATACATTTAAAAACACTGCGCGAACGTGGCATGAAATTTTCACATAATTTATTTACATGAATTGAATCATTAGACTTATTAAGGTACGGTCACATTAGTCAAACATTTGACTGAAATCGGCAAATATTTATTTGCCGTAGTCTGACCACAAAATATTTATTAGAAGCAAACAACATAACAGCTGATTTCGGGCAAATAAAATTATTTTCGAGCAAACAAAAATGCTTCTAATGTGAACATAGTGAGACCACTCAACGGCAAATATTTGACTCATTTTTAGACAAATAAATATTTGTTCTTACAAAGTTTTTGTAAGAACAAACAGAGACAAATAACAGCTGTATCAACAATGTTGCCCAGTATTTAAACTAAATTATTAAGTTTCGAAAAAAACTCGCTGATAATTTTAAACTCATATATGTATTAAATAAAAACAAAATACTGTAAGCAATTAAAAATAAAATTATAGAAAAAAATAATAAAGTGCAATTTTTGGAAGAAACAGTAAATTAAAAAAGTTGTCGGCTCACATATTTTTCGAGTTATATATCATCAAAATATTTTATATATAATTTGGTATATTTCGACATTTTCGCCTCAGAATGGTGCAAAGGTTCAAAATTGTATGTAAAAAAGATGTTTCATTGGGGGTTATTAAATGTTCTTTTATAAATTTTTAGTTAAGTATTGGTTTAAAGTAAAGTCGCAAGAAATTGTATAACTTGAAAATTTGCGTTGCCGCTAAATTAAAGTTAAGTTAAAGTTTAAAGTTGTAAATTATATATACTGCACATAAACATAAAGACATATGATAAGGTTGAGATGCATTTTGTTTTAAAATGCTTATAGACAACTTCCAAATGAAGTTATATATGACAACAAGCAACATACTTTCACTTAAAGGATCTATATCGATTAATTTATATTAAACAAAAATTAAGCAAGCTTAAATTTAAGCAACATAAATTAAACTTTAATTAAGATTTGCACAGTGCCAACGCATTTTAACTGCTTAAAGAGACGAAAAAAGTCGGCTATGTGCAGAACAAAACCAAAATAATTCTTCCGCCCTACTCGAAGCTTGGGAATAAAGCTAAGAGTCATTAGTGATTATCCATTTTAAGCACTTAAACTGTTCTTGCATAAGTTTCGATTTGTATTCAAAAAATACATGTTCTATAAGTACTAAGCTGAAAGATTATTTTTGCAATTAATGTAAACAGTTTTTTTTTTTCAATATAAATATATTCGTTTGACGGTATGTTGTAATGTAACAATTTTTAAAATCGATATGTACAAGAGTTTTTCCCCTATTTCCCGAAATCTGAAACATTAAAATTTCTTAAAAATTGTAGAACTTTGTATCCCAATAAAAATTTTGCATATTTGCAGTTTGATTCTTTGTAAATTTGGCTTTTTAATTTAAGCGACTTTTTATTTCAACATATTAATTGTCTACACTTATATCAAGTAAACAAATAAACAGCTGTAGTTTGAAAAATATATTTAATAAATTAAAAGTTTTTAGAAATTTTAACCAAAAAAATGTAATGAATGAATATTAAATTAATTCTCAAATTTCGAAAAATTCTTTTTTTTTTTCTCATGCTATTCTCCCGATTTATTATTTAAATCACCGATATTGATTATTGAGGGTCAAATTTATTGTTAAGAAGTGGAATCTGATTCCTATTTAGCTTCAACCTCTTATTGTGCTCCTTCTTTAGAACACCTTTTGGAGCTTCTTTATAGCATAGAATATGAAAAATTTGTAATTGTTGCTTGGCTTTGTGTATTTGGAACTCTCATACATGGGAGTTATTCATTATAAACTTTCTTCTCACATTGCCATTATGTGTAATAGTTATTTTAATGGAATCTGTGTAAATAATACATGTAGGTGCATAAATATAATATTAGCCACCATTATTTGACCAACTTTTATAGTTTATGGCTAAAAGCGGTGGATATTTTTATATTAAAAACTGGGATTTAATTTCTCGTACAAGGTATAGCAAAAGTATATTGTAGGAAGAGAATAAACACTTCATTTGGGACTTTTAAAAAGATGCGCCCAGAGTCCCTAGATGGAAAAAAATTTTCTACAGTTGTATATTTTTGTTCCGACTGTTTGTTTTGAACTTATGTATATTGTACTGCAATTAAATATTTAAGAGTAGCAACTATTTTCATCATTCGTAATTAGCATTTACTAATATGTTACACGTTTTTTTTTTGCAATAACTTTGTAATAATGCCGAAGAAATTGAATGACAATGAAGACATCCCATTCGCAGCAGTTTGTGAGCAAATAAATTTATGTTTTTTTTTTCAGTTTGATCAAACATATTTTTAAGGCAAATATTATTTTAAATGTAACCGCACATAAAACATGTTTGCCTGTATTTTATTTGACATTACTTCATAGCTGTTTCAACAAATAAAAATAGGCAAATAAATGTGCGTAGTGTGACCACAAAAAAAATTTTGTATTGTTTTGAAAAAATTTAGGCCAAACAAGAGCAAACAAATTTTAGGCAAATATTTGTCATATGTGACCGTACCTTTATACTCGCATAATAAGTAATACCATGATATAAAAATAGAAGGTAGTTCGTTCCACTTCAAAAATTTGTGACGTTTGCCGGAATTATTTGAAATATATTTTTGTAAACAACACAATTTATGTTGCCACAGATACCCAGTTAGCATTTGGAAGATTGTTTTTACAAAAATCACCAAAGTGAGTCTTATAAGACTATCCAAGATGACTTCAAACTGATTAATCAGTTGTGCGTTGAAAAAGAGACTCGAATATAATTCCGACAAACACAAAGAAAGCGACTTGTTTAAAAAACAAAAAGTACAAAAAGAAGATGCTTGAATTCGACTGTTTTTAGATTTATTTTAGAGACATATTAAACGCAGCCTAACGATGAAAAAATGACTCAAATACATATTTTATTTTTACTTTTTAGTTTTCGTAAAAATACACATGTCACTTCGTAAAAAAATAGAGATACAAATGTTAAATGTTTTTTTTTTTCAAATTTTTTTAAAATTCATTTTTTTAAACACTGAACACTACGTCTTCACGAGCAATTGATTTGTTCGCACATGAACAAAACGTCAGCAGAATAGGTAACAAACATTTGTTCATGTTTGTCTGCGTGGAGAAAACTTGGCGATGTTAATGCTTTGTTTTCTCGCTGTTTGAACACGACATGACATCGACTACGACGGTCTACACAAGCCTTTTTAATGTCCACACATGAAATTGTTCAATGTTTGAACAAATCAATGGCTCGTCAAGACGGCATGTAATAAAAAATATGCAAAACGTTGTTTGCAATGTTTTATTTTGAGAAAATATAATTATAAATTTTCGTATAATATGGTTCGAAGAAGACTCGCTTACGGCTAGTAATATGATTAAAAGTTTACTCGAAAAAGTATCGTATTTGATTATAAGTACGATTGAAAACAGTATCGAAAATGGGTCGAAAACGCGAGTCGTAAGGGAATCGTTCAGAGGAGTCGCGGCTAGGGTACCATTTTCTACCGACAAAACAATCATTTTCGACTCTAAAACGAGTCATAAGCGATTATTTTAATCGTGTAGAAGAATTAAAAAGGCTCGAATATGATCAATAATTCAAAAAAATGCTAACTGGGTATAAATAAAAGCAATATTTTGGAAGTATTTAACAAAATATGCGTAATTTGTGTAATATACATAAATATAAAGGAAATTCAAAAGTATTTACAGTAAATATAAAATCACACAGAAATAAATCATTTGACTCTAAAAGACAATTTATAAAAATTCACTTTTTGTCATAAATTTATTAAAAATACAATTGTAGAGTTATAAGCCGTTCACACTTATACGTTTACAACGTGTTTAAGCCAGATGTTTAACAAATTAAAAACCAGCGGTCACACTTTATTTAGTTGGTCAGCTGTTTACACAGATTATTAAATTAAATAACCTTATTTATATAAAAGTGGCAAAAGCCTTAAATTGGAGGTTATATAAATAATGCAGCGATAAATATTTAAGAGTTATTTAAGCAAGAAAAAATAATCGATAATTGAAGACGTCGTGCCTTAAATAAAAATTTAATGGATTTGAGAATGGAGCAACAGCGAATTTGATTGATATTCGCAGAGCGTTCTTATTGTGGAAATTAATATCTATGTTTGTTACTATTCTCAGAAAAATTAGTTTTATTATTCTTAGGACCGCTTACTTATTTTGGGAATTCGATTGCCAATTTCTAAGTAAAGAAGGGATTAAAATCTGTTTTCGGGTATATCGGCAAACATTTCACATACTTTGCAACAAATTAAAATGTTTGCAAAAATAACAAACCCAATTTTGGACGACAGGAATAAACAGAGAATCCTAAAGAATATACACAGTTTATGCACGTTTGCTAGAATATTTAAATCATTTTGGATTAAGCAAAAATAAAATATATATTAAATAAAATTATTTTTCTAATTGCAAATTAATGTCTTTAAAAATATTTTAGTATGCATTTACTTTGCGTTTTTGACAAGACGCTTAATTTTTGAATTACCGTTATTAAAAATCTTGTTCAGTTTAACACCTAAATCCAAAAAACAACAATCTGAACCCTGCACACAGAAAAAAGATTGGTAAAAAATCAGTTAAAATATTCAAAATTGAACTGCTAACATCATAATTTATTTTTATAATAAATAAAATATAATCTTGACATATTTATTGTATTATGAACTAACAAATTATATTAGATCCTAAAGGTTGGTCACAACAACAGTTAACAAAGTTTACCTTACCAATTTGTGTATTTCGATTATTGGGAGATGCAACGAAACTTATTCAGCACTTTAGTACCGATACCCTAATATTGGTAGTCAGAACCACAATTATTGATTGCGTTATTTCTTGTAAATTTTTTGACATTACAAAAATAAATATCTTATAAAAAAATATTGAAATTTTAAAAATATTTAAATTTATACGTATGTATGTATACAACTGTGCAATAAGAATTATAGAAAGTTCAGAAAATGTCTGCATTAATGTTAAAAGGTGAGTTAGAGACGTGTAAATAAACTTGATTTTCAAAAAAAATTTATTTATTTCACAGTGCAGAAGCGTGAAGTATGAAATGTAAAACGGGAGACAATGGCTTTCTGCAGTGAAAAGCATGATAACGCGAGGAAATGTGAATACTTAGCGCTGAGTTAAAAGTTCATGTTGTAGTCATGAATTGTATTATTTGTTTTCTTTTTTTTTCCTAAATAAAGATAAATATGAAAATTCAAAAATGTTTTATTTAATTCACAATAATATTTTTTTAACCGACTATCGAATCGATTTTCAAAATAGTTGGAAGCACCGCATTTATTCAGTCCCTTTAACCGAATTTCAGATAATAACTACAACCGACCAAATTCGATTGGCAACAAATTCGGTTCTCATGACGAATCTCTTTTCTCTGTGTGAACTTAAAGAGTTTTGCAACATGTTCAAAAAAAACCACGTTATATGAGAGCTTTACCGAATTAAGCACCTTAATTAATAAAAATTGCAAAGATTGATATTTATTTTCTCGTAAATACACACAAAAAAAAAAATTGGTAAAAATTCAGTTAATATGCTTAAAATTTAATTACTAATATAATTATTAGATTTTTAATATAAATAAATTAATATTTTGAATAATTTTTAACACTGAAAGCTAACATATGATATTTGCATCCAAATGTTGGTTGTAAAAGCTCTTAAAAAAGTTATCGTTACCGATTTGTGTATTTACTAAAATCTATTCTATTAAATGGAAAATACAACCAGACTTATTCAGCACATTACTACTGCATACCAAATTTTGGTAGTTAGAATCATAAAAATCAATTGTGTCTTTTAAAATCGAAAAATGTTTGACATAATAAAAATGAATTTGTACACATTATACAAAAATAATCAATATTTCAGTTTAAAAATACAAAGATACATATACTGTTAGTGGTGAAAATTATCCAATATTGTAGAAAGGTAAGTCCAAAATCAATTCTACAGAGACATTTGTAAATTAAAAAAATTCTGAAATGTTAAATACACTTCGCAGCAGCAAAACTAGCGGTATGGGATGAAAATTTGAAGAAACTACATACATATGTCGTAAAGAAGGATCATGATGAAAAGGAAGGCTCTAAACATGAAATTTAGAAAGTGCAATATTATTCCTGTAATTTATTTTTAAAATAAAAGTAAATATTAACATATTTTATTGTTTTATTTCATTCACAATAATACTTTATAGTCACCCACGAATGATTTTTTTAAATAGTTGTGAGTACCATATTCATTCTTACAACCGAATTCAATATAATAACACAACCGAAAAAATTCGATTGGCAACAAATTCGGTTCTCAGAACGAAATTCTATTCTCTGTGTAGTTAATAAATATAAGCTCAATAAGGAAACTGTATTTCATAGTGTTTTATAATGATATCCATATTGTTTATATAAGTTTTTAAAAAAAATCTTATTTTTAATATTAATATTACTATCTTTCTTCAAATGGTTCAAAACCCAATTCGTTTAACCGCATTTTGAACTAAAATATTTCGAAAAGTTTTGAGTCCATCTCAAAGTTTTTCGTTGTCTCTTTGTTTCTTTAGAGAGTGATAAAATGTAAATTTTGCTGAAAAAGAAAATAAAATAATTTACCTCCATTTGTACTTTTTCATCAACTGGTATTTTACTAATTATTTCATATATTTCGTGGCTTAATGTTTCGTCTATATTTAAAAACTTGATTATGTTATCTTGAAAATCTATCACTTTTGTTTCATTACCTAATTAATTGACGTTACTTTGAAAAAAAGTATTATTTTACCTAACAAATAAGACCGAAACCTTGACTTGTTTAAACCAAAACTGAAATTAAAAATTCTCTTCCATATTTTACCTTCAGTAGTCTGGAAAAGTACTTTTTGTTCAATAGTACATTTCTCTTGCCCAAAACAATGTCAAATTTTCCAAAATGCAACGACCACACTAAAGATGCATTTGGCAAATCAAATTGTTCGAAGTGTAAAAAATCTTACAGTATTCTTATAGAAACGTCTTTTACTGATGGAGTCAGTTTTATTTATTTAATAAAATTTATTATAATATTTTTATATTATGTATTTTTTTTTTTTTTTTAATTTCATATAAGTGAAAAAAAAACAGAAAACCGGGATCTTGAAATTTATGTGGTAGCACAAATTTTCATAACTCCCGCAAAGGCCGGAACGTTAATATGGCAACGAAAATAGTAAGTGGGTAGTTCCACTAGTTCTATTTTTATATCATGTGTTATATATTTTAATTTTTCTTACCCAGTTTAAGATTTTCGGTTTTTCACAATATTAAGCATAAAACACAGCACACAAATCACAATAGTTAAAACATTTAAAATAAAACATGGTTCGTTGGAATGACAGTTATGGTATAGCCAACTTTTGATTTAAAAACTCAATTTTTTTAAAGGGCTACAGTAAAAAATTCTAGCGTCCCTTATAAGGGACTCTGCGCCTTAATGAGTTAAGGGTAAAACATATGCAACATAATTATGACAGATTTTACCCGATAATAAGTTTTATTAAAATTTACTAGTTGCAATCGAATACAACTTTGCTTTTATATTTTTGCAATCACCAAAAAATCCTGTTTAAGCGCTATGTGAATGAATGACATGTTGCAGAGGTCCTAATTTTGCCTTACCCTTGAAGTTTTGAATGTGTTCTGCAATCTATATTTTTTATAATATTTGTTAAGAGACTCCTGTGCTTCTTCAGAAAGTTCTCCAATTGGCAAAGATTGGAACTCAATTATATCTTTGCTATGCGCTAATATTTTATGGCCGGTCGGGGTCAACTTCTTCTGTGGATACATTTCTGCTAAAAGAGATGCAGTTTTCGACGCATATTCTCCATATTTTGTAGAATTGACATTTTCTTTGCAGTTTAAAACATCCAAGATCGCTCCCAATCTTTTCACGATTTGATTGTCAATTTCAGTGATTTTAGTTACTGCCACATCATTTTCAAAAAATCTCCTGGAAGTGTTTCCATCGTTTGAGTTACCATATCCGTGCTGGGACAGTCTACTTTTATCCAACTTGTTTAAAAAAAGCATCCTGTATTTTCTTCTTTCTGATCTTTTCCTTATCCTTTATTGATGTATTTTCATCAAAGTTTTCCTCCTCTTGTTGTAGGGTATACGCCAGTTTTAGCAAGAAATCCATACTCCTAATCCTTGCGTGCGATGGTGACATTCCATATTCGTAATTCTCTTCATTTTTAGAATCGTTTAAATTACCAAAGTTCTTCTGACTCTTTTTGCAAATCGGGCATGACATTGTTGATTTTGTTCCTGTCAGTTCATTTACGACTTTTCCGTCAACCATGCATTCAATATATTTTCCTTCTCCAATTTGCAGCTTTGTAGGCTTAATCTTGCTTATTTGTTCTTCAATGTCCTTCACCGTGGTCCTTATGAGTTCTGCCGATTCCTTTGCAAACTGAAACATTATTGGTCGGCAATAATGCACTGATGACGGACGTGGATTTCTCCAGTATAGGGAAACATCAGATTTTAGCCGCAAAGGAACAACAGATGCCATAAACATATTTCCGTCCGATATTGTAGCGTCATCAGAAGATATCCTTTGCTTAAAAACGCTTTGTCCGGATGATCCATCGCAGCCCCATTTGCTGATCCATGTCAACTTTTCAGGAAGAATTTTCACCTCATTTTCAGGAAGACTCTCCAACAACCGTTTCACTGTATGGCCCATGAGATCCTGCAGATTGGCTTTCGCAGAGACTTCCGTAAACTCCGTATGCAGTGGTCGAGAATTTATTTTGGCTTGCGTAATATGCTTGTATCCGGGAAAACGTCAGCGCCGTGTCGCGTTAAAGATGCCCGTAGTTTCTCATATTCTCTTTGGAAAGTTCAGAGTCCATAAACAAAGCCAAGGTTTCTTCGGAACCATACTTTTTAATGTGTGCGTTTGTGGGCAGTGGGCTTGCATCAGCAACAGATTTGGTTATCTGAGACCTAACTCTTTCACTATCCTTTGTATATTTAATAGCTAGCGCGTCCAATAAATGCTTCGTGGTCAAGTCATTGGTGGCATCGGAAACTTTCCGCTTTCTTGTGAAAATTGAACACTCCTCAATACTTTTTTTGGCCTTCCTTTTGCTCCTCTGGTTGATGTGGTGGGTTTATCTACTGCCATTATAGCCAGGATGGTGTCTTCATTAAGCCAGTCCTCGTATTCGGAGTTGAAGTTCTGAATAGTTCGATTAGATTTCATCCATTTTGCCTTAATATTTGCATATATCAGATAAAAATTATTTTTTATAATTTCGCTTCTCTCAATATTTCCGTATAAGCTATCAAGTTCTTCTAAAGCAGCTTCCGTGAAAAACTTTGGTGTGGTTGACTTTCTAAACAGTTCAAATAATTTTAAATTGTTCAACGCCATGTTTTCAGTACTTAAATTCTTTAATGGTTTCAGTAATTGTTGCGCCAACTTTGAATCGTAGACTAATCCAGGCATTGTGCTTATTTTGCAATATATAGGCTTATGCTACCATGCCTAAAAATTTACTGCTACAAAAAAATTTTAAACAAAAATTTACTACTAAAAAAAAAACTACTGTCAGTCAAAACATATAAGGGATGGACGCCATACAATTTCTGCAACCATGTGTTTTTAACCTTTTTTACCTCTAGAAGCCAAACGGGCACGTACGGGCAGATAAAACCTTCTGAAATATGTAAATAAATAATCAAAGAACAGGTTTTGCAAATATGGCAAGTATAGAAAAATATAGATTTTTGTTATTTTCCGTCAAAATTGAAAAATAGTGAAAAAACGGATAGTTTTTAAATAGTGATTTACCAGGAGAAACACAAAGCAAACAGGTAATTTTTTTTATCATTATACATTTAATAAATACATCAATCAATACAAACAAAAAATATGGCGATTCGTTACCTATTTTTCGTGATATTATACCTGAAATCGCAACAAATTGACTAAAAATTGTGTGTTTTTTTGAAAAACGAAAGTCGTTCACCTTTGAACGGTTATATCTTCTAAACTAAAAATGTGATATTATTAAGAGTGGCATATTTGAAATCGTTGAAAGGTTTCCTATAACATGGGTTTCTTCAAAACTTCGTGGGCGCTCATAAAAATTTTGGTTTTTGCAACCTCGTTTGCTCTACGGGCGCCATTGTGCAACGGCAACAGGGACGGTTGCAGCCATCTTTGAAGACGACAGTTGCGATGCAGGAATATAAAGATGAGAAACCATTTGCGAATATTAGAAATGACAGTAAATATATATTTTTCATTGAAAGAGCAACAACAATATGAATATCAGTAATAGCAGCAACAATACAGAATCAACATGTTGTTTTTATGGTAAGTGGGTTGATTATTTGTTTAGTGTTCAATGGCATCATCATCATTTGAATAGCAAACATTAATGGCCAAGAAAAATAAACAGGAGCACCAAATCATGAACAGCAAGATGTCGTAGTTTCATATGCCATAGAATGCATTCAAGTTTTAATGATGTTATAGAATGTGCATTTTGTATTTTTGTGTATTTGTTTTGTGCATCGTAACGGTGGCAGTGACAGCGACGTCCATAATAATAACGATAAAAGTAGTTATTTCGATAATAGTGACAATAGTTTTGATTTTGAAATTGTAAACAGCAATTGAGAAGAAAGCAAGAAAAAGAAAATTAGAAGTTAGTTTATGCTAAGATTTGTTTGAAAAAAAAAATATATATTAAAGAAATAAATAAAATTACAACTCTATCCTAAATTAAAAGAAAACTCACGAATATGATTTACTCACCAAATAAGAGTAAACAAGATTATATTTCTACAGTATTTATGAATTTAAAAAATCAATTTAATTTTGAAAATCCTATGTATAGGGTGTTTTTTAAGCATGATAGATTGAAATTATAAGAAATAACACTAAAAATAAAATTTTGATGGAAAAATTTTATTTAAAACTTTTCAGGAAACTCTTGCAAATCATTATGCATAGACTCGTTCCGCGACGTTCTTTCGCCGACTGGACCCGAGAGCAGTTAGTAACTGACCCATTGTTTTATCGCCAAAATGTGTTCAGCGTTGAGGTTCATTTTTGACTTAAAAGATTTGTTAATAAGCAACATACAACATACCCCACAGACTCCAATGTATCCAGAAAAATGCACCGTTTGGAGTATTTTACATGCTGGTGGCATCATTATTTCTTCAAAGATTAGGCCGGATCTCACGTTCCAGTCAATGGAGATACGTAATACACCATGATCAATGATTTTTTGTTTGAAAATATGGATAACATTGATCCGGACGAAATTTAGTTTCAACAAATTACCGCTGCTGCCGCAACCATCGAGTTGTTGAAATCAAGCAACAATTAACACTGTGAAGGCCAATATTGTTCGACGTGACATACGGCCAGAAGTACTTAAAAAAGTGACCCAAAATTGGACGTCCAGAATGTTCTTCGTCGTGAGAAGCCGCGGTGGCTATATGACGGAAATCATTTTTTAATTTTAATACCATGTTCTGATCTTTCGTATAACAAATAATTCCTCATTACAATTTATTTTTTAATGTTATTTTTTATAATTTAACGGTCTATTTACATACGAGTTCACATTTTTCTTTCTTTTTTTGTAGGACCAGCACTCAGGAGTAGGAGGATAAAGGCATTAGTGCTTGTGGACATAACATTTGAATCTTTTCTCACTGAACGTAACAGGAAAGACCTCCGAAGCGAGTTTATTCCAAATAGAAACTGTTCTACTGAAATTCGAATTTTCTATGTAATGCGAAGTGCGCTTCACTGGCTAATCGACCACAAAGGCATGCGCTCTTGATAAGGAACCTGTACGCGTACGAAATTACGATTTTCAGGAACAAGTTTCCTGGTTTGATAAGAGCACATTCCATTGTAATAACGATAAAATAGTGAAACACACCCCACAACGCGTCGATGTTCCAGTAGGTCAATACAGCTGGATACCCTATTGTCACCGATGAGGTGTTTCGTCCTCTTTCTCCTGCATGTCGGGTAACTCTAAAATAGTCTTTGAAGTACCGGTTCATACATGAGGGTCGTACGTATGTATTTAAAGTAAATAAGAAAGTCTCAGCAATCATGCAAAAACTTTTGTTATATACACTCAGTTTATATTAGGCACTTCCGAGAAATAACACGTTAAGCGGGGTTTTTTTTGCATAGATGTATTAGGTTTCCACTTCTCTTCTATACAATTATACGGCATTTACACTATGCAATTTTTCATGAAACTAGTATGAGATTTTAGTTTGTTTGTGAAGCAGGAGGACCTAGCAATATGATATTGCTTAAGTTTTGAGGGAATGTTACTGTTACTAATGTTTACTTTTGGATAACGCATAACACTCTAACTTAAAAAGAAAATTGAGAAAAAAAAATTCTCAAAAAACTGCATAGTGTAAATCTGGACTTAGATTCGCTACTGAAATCAAGCAAAGCTTATTCCGTCTTTAAGAAAAGGATCTATCTGTTCACCTTAATCCATTATAGATACTGATATCGTGACAATAATGATAAGATAGCAAAACAATTAAAAAATATATAAAACCACTAATTATCCCAACACATATTTTATTAAGCAATTTAGCTTAATTGTAATTGTTCGAACGCACGAATTCTTGTGACATCGTAGGACAGGCAGTTAATGCTACAACTTTTACAGCGAAAAAGACTAGGTAAATATGTTTAATAGTGATTGAGGAACTGCGTTATTTTTCTTAATTACAAAACATAAAATCTACAAACATAAGGAAAACCCGAAATTTTGCAGTTATAAAGAACTTTATAATGCAAATATTTAAATTTTTATTTATAAAAAATTAGGTGGCTAATGTAAATGCAGCAATTTTCGAAAAGTTATGAAAATTTCCACAACTGTTATTCTCAGTTATGTGGCCGAATTGAACATAAAATGACATGCATTCTAATAAAAATTGCGATTAAAAAAATCTGGTTAAAAATTCGTATTTTCATAAAAAAAACTGGATCTGTTTTTGAAGGCTCTGGCTTTTAGCAGTAAAAAATGTAATGCGATTTTACAATAATAAATTTCAGAAAATTTTAACAGCAGAATTTCTTTTATTTTATATTTTTTTTTTTTAACTTTTAGCACACATAAATTAACATACGAACACAATTTTAACGCACTCGACCGTCATTTAGTTCTTTCGTAAAACGTAAGTGCATTTAATGTTCTAGTTAGCGTACGTTTTAATTATATTGGGAAGAATATTAATTTTCCATTCATCTGTCATTTCGCACTGTAATTTTCCTCAAATTTTACTTTTCTTAAACCATAAGGCTTAAGGCCTTATCAGTCTTTACTTTCTGTTGCTGTTCTGTTCCGTGTCGTTCTGCTTTTTAAATTATTGTGATTAGTTTTTCTGCAACAACAATGCAGCTGTTTATAATAAACAAAGAAAACGCAAAACACAACACAAGAAAAAAAATTACAATTACAATAACAAAAATAGGTTTGTTTACATTTTGCACACACACTATCAAACAACTTTCAAGTAACTTTACGTTGAATTCTATTTTCTACTGATTCAAACAGAACAGAACGTCAAAGTAATAACAAACCACAAATACACATTTTTCATTTAACAGAAACTAATCAACTGATTCGTCACGGAACAGAAAGTAAAGACTAATTCTATCTTAAGGTATTTTGCGTTCTAGTCTTGCATGTTTGGCCAACCGCAATTTTTAAGCTGCAGTCTTAAATTCATTTTTATGAAATGCTTGCTAAAATTTGTTTCTATTCTTAGAATTGTAGACATTGAGATGATGAATAGTCAACTTATTGTTTGGAATTGCCAGTTACATTTTAACAATCAAAACAAGCGTATAAAAGGGTGTTTGTTATAAAAAAAAATCAAGGTGCAATAGAAAGTGATCGTTATAAAAAAATGTTTATAGCCGCGCTCTTTATAAACGTAGTTACTAAAATTTTAATGTAAAACAATGTTATAACCATGTTCGACTTTAGTATTTTTTTATAGTACACTGACAAAAATTCTCTCGCTCATGTGATATGTATAAAACTAATGTAAACAAGGCGGTGTCATTAACGGTTAGCTGCTTGTTTGTTTCATTTCACCGTTAAATTAAAGTGCTAGAGAATGTTGAGCGCTGGCTTAGATTGGACTGTTAGTTGAAATACGAAATGACAAATTGTCTTAATAATTTAAAGTTTTATCAGTAGAATCTTATTGGAATTAGTTCCACATATTAAAAAAATCTGTTAATGAAAATCCTTTTATTAATACTCTGTTCATTTGTTGTGAAGTTATTAAGCACTAGCGTTTCCTTTTAGGCTGTGGGGCTCTACGCTTAACACGTGAGATATCTATTAAAACAGTATGGATCTTATAGATCAGGAGATATCTATATTTTAAATACCTTTAGAATCTAATTTTCTTAAGATTGGCTAAGATTCATACAATTGCGTGGTTGTTCTCTCTTCCACAGCTCCTACAATCAAGTTTTTTTTTTTTCAAATAAACCATTTACATAAATTTCTAACTATGCTTAAAAGTTTATTGTAATCGGTATAGACGTAAATGCCCGCTTAGCTCCGTTTTCTGTCATCCAAGTTATAACTCTGGAAACAGATATAGCTGAGGGCCTATATATGTTTCGAATTGCATTAAAATCGCTTAGCTGAGACTTCCGCCTCCCCCTTTTTTCCCTTCTGTAACGCTATTTAAAAATTTAAGTACCCTATTTTACCATGAGGACAAATATCTATCATCTACGAGTGATTCAAATATTACTAAAATCAGTTAATTCGTTAAGCCTTGATTGATGCACACACAACAAAACAAACTTGAAAGAGATATACAATAAATATTAGGTTTAATTTTCAACTGCAGAAGTTGAGAAATCTGTTAATGTGATAAATTTTTATTAAACAAAAATAGGAACCGAAAATAAACTCAACACACAAATCATAGCGTACTGTTTGACCAACACAAACTATCAATTTTTTTTTATTGTTAATGAATCTGCCCAGCAGACCGTTTCGCGAGCAAAATGTAAATGAGTTGTAGAATAAGCTTATCATAAGAGATTTAATACAACTTTTTATAAGCCTTGAAAATGCTTCACATGACAACACCTTTTAAAATATTATTTGCTGTACAATTAGTTTAGATAACAGTTTACTAAGAATGTTTGTAAATGAATTATTCTCGCTACAGTTTTATAAGTGTTTTTGAAAATGATCTACCGTTACTGGACGCGTGCCTGAATTTTGTATTATTAGTTAAAGTTTTCATTCGTTGTGTTTTGTTCGACAAGTGAAGTTTATTTAAAGTGTTTTAAACAGTGAAAAATTAAAAAAAAGCAAGAAGACAATAAGTTTTTGAAATTGTTTATAAGTTAAAAAGAAATTCTCGTCAGTTAGAGCGACTTAAAATCTGTTTAAATTTGTTTCTTTTAAGGAAAAAGAGCTGATTACGGTAGCAAAACTCTCAAATTATACAAAAACCTGTTGGCGCAAATTATTCACTGATGAGCTGGCAGAACATTTATGCTGGAAGGGAACGGCTGAGAAGAAAAGTGTGCGGAGAGCCTTAGTGCAGCTAGAGCTATAAAAAGTAAAGTATTCCATACATTGCACTATAGGAAATTTTCCCTCTTTTTTTGGCCAAAATTAGTTGCAGCCAAAAAAATGGGTGAAATTTCCTATAGTGCGTTGTATTTATTAATATATTAATTTACTTTTTCATTTTTACAGATGCTGCAATTTCTATTGGAGTGGGAGAGGAAAATTTTATGAAAAGCACAAGAGTCCCGCAAAAAATATGTGGATAAACAAAAAAAAAAAAATGATTTGTAAATGTTATATTTTATGAACAAAAAAAAAATTAATAAAATTCGAATGAAAAAAAAATGACTTCTTAGTTCACTTTTCTGTGTGGAAATTAGTCAGGTGAGTTCTTTCAGAGATAAGTTGAAAGGTATTAAACCTGGACCTAACGCTTACAGGCAGATAAGTAGCGTAATTGGCAATAAAAGAAAATACATTTTCCCAAGCTTATTGTAGATGATATTGTATATGTGAATGATTCGGACAAAGTAGAACATTTTAGTAACCACTTTTTGCGGATTTATGCAAATACTCCAACAATTTTGCAAGAGCCAAACATTATATCTCATGTAGACTCTTACCTTGAACGTGTACCGGCGAGCTTGTATAGTTTTAACGACGCAATAAGTTTTAAGTCACGGACAAATAATACTCCCATAAATGAAGACGAAATTATGGTATCTTTTGACGTCGTATCTCTTTTCCCGAGCGTTCCCATTAATTAATTGAGAGAAATTAGGAACGATTAAAAGAGTATACGAAAATAAGCAAGACATTGTTTATGGAACTTTTAACTTTCTGCATAAAAAGAGGCAGATACTTTCAATATGAAAATAAAATTTATGAACAACGTAAGGGCATGCCAATGGGATCACCTTTATCTCCCGTTATTGCTGACATTGTAATGGAAGAGGTATTAGATTGGACAATTAAAAACCTTGGATATGAGATTTTAACAAAGTACGTAAATGACATTTTTACAGTATTAAAAAGCCATAAAGTAGAAGGATTCCTTTATAATTTAAACTCATTCAACAGACAAATACAATTCACAGTTGAAAAAGAAGAAGGAAACAAAATACAGTATTTGGATACTCTAGTCATTAGACAACAGAACAAAATATTACTAAATTGGTATCAAAAACCAACCGCATCTGGACGACTGATAAACTTCTATTCTAAACATCCTACAAAAATTATTATAAACACAGCCACAAATTTCATCAGAAGAGTTTTAGACTTTAGTGATGCGGTTTTTCACAAAGAAAACAAAATTATGGACATATTAAAATTAAATGATTTCCCAATAAGAACTATAAAAGAATTGATGAAAAATGTTGAAGAAAAAAGGACAAAAATAGACAAACTGCCAAAAATTTATAAAGGATTAACCTATATACCTGGACTATCAGAAGGATTAAAAGGCTGTGATATATATGACGCGGGAAAGTACCAATTAGCCTTCAGGACGAATAACTCAATACAACGATTGTTTAGTAATATGAAATCGAAAATTGACAAAGGAGACAAAAGTAACGTTGTGTATGGTATAAATTGTAACGGAAACGATTCCAGTAAGTGTGATATGATTTATGTTGGGACAACTAAAACAAAACTAAAAACTAGACTCGCATCACATAAATCTGACTTAAAAGCTATACACAAACCGGTGGAGCAAAAAACAGCACTTGCTGCCCACTGTGCAACGAAAAATCATATACCGAACTTTGACGATGTGAGAATATTAAAAGAAGAGAAAAACTATGGTATAATTGACGTTCCATTAAATAAGAGATTAAATTACAAGCAAGACATCGAAAAATGCGCTCAAATTTACAGAAATATTGTTAGTAAACAAAAAAGATCAACCTAGCTGTCAGTGGATAAGTGTTTACTGCACAATATATACGTGCTTTTTCAAACATTGATAGTTTAATTTAATTGTGTTTAATTTTAAAATGTAAATATTTGTTTTCGCTTATTTTAATTGTTTAATTGTAAAGATGTTTTTTGTATTGTTTTGTATTTTTGACAGTTTCCCCTGAAGATGAATAGCGAAGCTATTCGAAATATTGGGAATAAAGATTAAATTAAATAAAATTAACAAAGTGTTTAAATTACCCAAAAACGACCTTAAGCCGAACAAAGAATTTAAATCAGTTACACATTTTTCTAACCTTTCGGAATTAAACTGGTTAATTAAATCTTTAAACGCAAAGAAATCCGCGTGTGTTGACAACATATCTAATTTTCATTTAAAAAAGTTTTCTGTGGCTGCGCTCAATTATTCAACTATAATATTTAATAACTGTATAAAGAATGGTTATTTTCCGAACTGATGGAAGATTGCGAAGATTTTTCCACTTCAGAAAAAGCCGCAAATCTTTGAGGTGAACAATTCGAGGCCCATATCTATGTTATCGAATTTAGGAAAATTATTCGAAAGGGTATTGAACTGTAAGATGGATCAATCAATCAATTTGGATTTAAAAGAGGTCACTCCTCTTTGCGTGCCTTACTTAAATTTCATGATGTTGTAATTCAGAACTTGAGGTCCCAACGTTGTACTGTGGCAGTTTCATTGAACATAGAGAAGGCTTTTGATTATGCACACCAATATGGAATTTTACTTAAACTTATTTGGATTGGGATTGACCCCTTCATAGTTATGTTGTTTAGAAGTTTTTTTTCAAGATATGTTGTTTCGTGAAAATTAATCAAGTAATTTCGCAGCATAAACCAGTAATAGTGGGGTGATCCAAGGCTCTATTTTAGGCCCTCTGCTGTACAGTATTTTAGTTTATGATTTTCATCATTATTTGGCTGACTCTAAAAGCATTCTTTATGACAGTTCTCCAAATTCTGCTCTGGAACGAGTTTCGGCAAACCTTGGGGTTATTAATGAATTCTACAAAGGTTGGGGGATAAAGTTAACCCCAGTAAATTTGAGGCTATTTGTTATAAGGCTATTTGCTATTATGTTGTTCCGCAAAATTAAAATTCCCTTTAGAGACGAAATTAAGTATCTATGTGTTACTTTTAGTAAGCTCTTAAAATTTAATAAACATGCGCGAATGGCAAAAACGAAAGCACATAAAATTAAAAATATGTTCAAGAATATGTTCGCCTTAGTCGGGAGTCAAAGCTTTCGATATACAAGGTAAGCACAAGGTCAGTACTGCTATACGGATTCTCGGTGTGGTTTACCATTACTCCTATGGTAGCTAAGGAACTTGAGATTGTTGAACGTGGTGTTCTTAGATTATGTATTAATCGTAATTTTCAGCCATTTAATAAAATATTTTTCTAATAAATTCATTTATGAGGAGCCCAATGTCACCCCTTATGATTTTATGCCCTGAAACCGTTGCGAAAATTTTCTCAGAAACTTCAACATCATTTGTTTGAGCTGGTCAGATTGTTTATATTTGTCACCAATTGTTGTTCTTAATGAGGATATTAATATGTCGAATCTTTTACTTATACCTGAATTTTGTAGACAGAGCAACCATATTTGCCAAAGTGACTGGTTTTGAATTTGGTTTGAAACTGTCTTGTATATCTTACAGTCGACTGCGCTTGTGATTAACTTTATATATTTTTTAGTAGGTGTAGTTCGATTGTATTACTGTAAAAGAAATATTTACAATTTAATTTTCTTGTGAATTTTAAATTCACTCCTTGTAAATATTGTTTTTTTTTAGTAATAAGTACTTTAAGATTACATGCGATAAGTTGTTGAAAGAGTTTTAGTTATGCCTGTGAACCTGACCATGCATAATTGTTGACTCTTTCAATCTCATATCTTTAGCATTTTTCTTCGTTTTCCGTATTGTTGTTTCTGTTAAAATTAATGTGGTTATTATAGTTATTATTTTTTGCTTGTTTTTTAACTTTCCTGTTAATGTGGTGCCGGGAGCAAGCACATTATTCGTCTTTATCTTGTCAGCTTTGAATATCCAATTTTTCTCTTATAGCACGTCGCGGTTTCCTTTTTATATGATAGAATCATACACATAGTTCTAAGTTTTCAATTCTAACCTATGAAATTTTATAAGACCAGTTTGTAACCTTAATTTTCAAGTCTAAATAAAATTAACTTAACTTGTGTACGAGTATGGAAACAAATTAAAAGTAAAAACCGTGAAAATTTTATTAAAATTGAAGATGAAATCTGCAGTTAATAAAACAAACAATTCAAAAGCATGTAAAATAAGCTTTTTTACTGCGGTCTTGTTAAAGATTAAATTAAATGTGATGATAAATTAAGAAAGAAAATTTGTTGGGATGTTGTAACATTCATGGATATTGTAGATATAGTTTATGGTATTCTTTGTAAAAAAGATGTAATTTTTTTCTAAACTGGCAAACAATTTTTAGTAAACGAAGCCGATGTTGGCTATAGAGAAGACAATCCCTGCACCTATCTATGCAGAAAATCTTTGGTAAGCGAAGCTGGTGTAAGGTACACCATAGAGGAGAAAGCCTTTGCGACCAGTCCATGGCCAGCTTTACAAGAATTTTTTGGTAAGCGAAGCCGTTGTTGTGACACTTTTATAGACACTTTTATAGATGACACTATATCCATACTAAGAATTACACAATGTCCATGGACGTTATGACATTCTGTCCGTGCAAACTATGTCATGCGACAAAAAAAAAACTATTTTTAGGAGCAATTATTTATTTTTAACTTTAAAACATTAGTGCGGAGCTTAAAGACAACAACAGCATATGCAGAAAAAATAATATTTAATAAAATAAATAATTAAATTGAATTTTAAACATTCTTTTTTTAATTTAATTTTGAAAAACAAGTTAGCTGCATGGAATGGCTTATTTTACTTTTGGTTATTTAGTATTAAGATCAGTTATAATTATTATCTATTCCCTCTATAGAAATATTAGTTTACAATAGCTAATGAAATAACTTCTGAAATAATAATTTTTTATAAGAATTTTCAGATAAGTCAAAATCAACATTTAATTGATAGACGCACCCGTTTAGAAATTGTGTAGTTATATACATTTTGCGCTAAAAATCTCTTGCACATTTAACAACAAACTCAGTAAACAGAATTATACAATATAAATATGTGGATATCAAAATGAGTAAAAGGTTAAAACTTTTAAATTAACAATATAACTAGGGAGCCGAAGTTTGGTACACAAGTAGATCTTGCTTATTTATAAAAACCCACAAATAGAAGCCTTTTATCTCTAAGTGCCGTCATCATATAATGGGGAAGCAATTTCGTTTAAAAAAGGAAAACGATCCCTTAACAACATACATGTAAAAATAAGGTGAATTTTGTATTAAAAACTGTAGACACATTTAGGTTTTTGTGGAGATAATTTTGCACAATTGATTAATTTATGTAATAATTCTTGCGAAAAAAAACCGACTTCAAAACAGATTTCATCTGTCTACCTATAACAGCTCAAGTGTATGGCCACATAAATCGGGTTACATTAACTATTGGGACACACTTATATCTCCAAACTTTATACTTTTTCAACTGTTCAACAGTTTGGCCATATATACCAAATTGCAAAAACTATATTGTCACTCTTTAGTTTCCAAATTCAAATTATATACTTGCTGTTGTAGTAGATTAAGCAATCACGCTCTGTGTAAATTTCAACCGTCTGTCTGTAACGGTTCAACAGTTTGCCCATATACCACAGATTATATCAACTATTTAATTTATAATATAACATTTTATACTTCTTATTATACCAAATAAAATAGTGGACATTCTGTCTGAAATTAAGGTGTTTGTATACAACGGTTCAAAAAATACGGCCATATAGAACAAATTACATTAATTTTGGGAACACCCTTTAATTTCTAAGTTCAAATTATAAGATTCTTGTTATAGCGGACTTAGCAAAACATGTCCCTTGTAAATTTTAGCTGCCTGTCTATAACGGTTTAAAAGTCTGCCCACATACACCATATTATAGCAACTATTGGGCCACCCATTTATTTCCAAATCCAACTTTTATACATGTTGTTATAGAGGAGTTAGTAATACAGGTTCTTTTTAAATTTTAATCGTCTTTCTACAACTGTTTAAAAGTATGACCATATACCAAATTAAATGAACTATTGGTGCACCCTTTAATTTATAATTTTAAATATTTATTTTTATTTATTTATTTATTTATTTATTTATTTATTTATAAGATCATTACAATACAACAAGAGCAAGTCTTATAATAAAGTATTGGGTTGATATTTGGCATAAGATGATTACAATTAAACTTTTAAGCAATTGAAAATTTATAAAACAATTAAGGTACAATGAATACTAAAATTTATTTATTACAAAAAAGAAAAAATAGTTATAATTATTTGAATTTAAGTGAATAATAATTATAATAACAATAATAATAATAATAATAATAATAATAATAATAATAATAATAATAATAATAATAATAATAATAATTATAATAATAATAATAATAATAAAAATGATAATAATAATAATAATAATAATAATAATAATAATAATAATAATAATAATAATAATAATAATAATAATAATATAATAATATAAATAAGAATAACGATAATAATAATAAATATTATTCCTGCTCATTAGTGTAAGTGATTAGATTAGGAGAAAAAGTTGAAAATGGCAGATTTAAATTTGTTTGCATTGTGTATGGTTTGTATTTTAGTGGGCAATTGGCTCCAAAGGCGAACCGAATTGATAAAAATAATGCTGCGTAGATATCGCTTTGTTGTATTTCATGTTATTTATCTTGTTACCTCTGTTCGATTTAGAAAATGTTAGCCTGTTGTATAGGTATTCAGGTTGTCGTGTATATATGATTTTATACAGAAATATTAGAGTAAGGCATCTTAAGAGGTTATCATAGGTTACATTATAAATTTGTTTAGCGAGCTGTAAAATTCTACTCATTCTTTTAATACAAAAAACATATCTAGCAATATTATTATACGTAACATTCAGCCTGCGCAAGATCATTGGCATATATGAAATATAATAGAGGACCAATGCCTCTAGGCATTAAGCAGCCTCTAGAAACCTTAGTACCGTGACAGTATCAGCTGTTACTATAACGACCATAGCAATCGACATTGTGTAAAATTTACAAGCGCTTGTCTATAACGGTTCAAAAGATAGGCTCATATAAGTAAATCTTCATCAATTATGGGACACCCTTTAATTTCTAAATTCAAATTTTAAACTTGTTGATATTGCGGATTTAGCGTAGTGTCTATAACGGTTCAAAAGTTTGGTCACATACACAAAATTACATTAACTATTGGATTACCCTTTAACTTCCAAACCGAAATTTTATACTTGGTGTTATAGCGGACTTAGCAATACAGGCTCGTTGTAAATTTCAAGCGTCTGTCAACAACTGTTCAAAAGTATGGCCATATACATGAAATTTAGTGAACTATTGGCACACCCTTTAATTTATAATTTGTAATATTAATACTTGTTACTACAACGGCCATAGCAATCGACGTTCTGTCCAATTTGCAAGCGTTTGTCTATAACGGTTCAAAAGATAGATAAATTTACATCAATTATGGGGGCACCCTTTAATTTTTAGATTTACTTTTGAATAATTTTTTGTTTTTGGGAGCCATAGTAAAAAGTCATTTAAAATTTTACAAAATCGCCCTTTACAGTTCATAATACAAGTATTTTTAAGATTATGAACTGTTTTTTATACGGGACCAATCTGCAAGCATAATCTATCATTGTACTATAAATTTTCAAAATTGGATCAGCAATAACAGAGTTCTGGAGGAACAAATAAAAAAAAAGCAACATTCAGCCAAATTGTATAACCTCCTTCTTGTTTTGAAGTCGGTTAAAAATAAGAAAAATACATCAAGTGAAAAAATTGGCGCTCACCCATAAGTTACGGGGCTCTAAAATTTTAAAATTTTTTAAATTATTAATATGGGTATTATTTTAAAGCTTTTGAAGATATCTTTTAGTAAATACTAAAATTTTTTTTAATGCTTAACCCATTAAGAACCGATGTCATTTTTATGTAAAATTATATATATGCAGGAAATTTTTTTCATTTTTTAGTTCTGTCACCCCAATATTTGTTTTTTTTTGATTGGAATTACTTCACTAAAGTAGATTTATATATGTATATATGTTGGAGGGTATAACAGATTCGGCATAGACGAGTATAGCACTCTTATTTGTTTTTAAAAAAAATTACGTTTTGTTTATTTTAATGATGATATCCCCACTAACTTACATAAATTTTGGCGGAAGGTTTAGAGTTATAAGGATACTGCGGGTACGTAGCATTTTAACCCTTTTAGACCTGACGCAAAACTACCGGGAATTTGTTTATAATTTTTGGAACATGTGGTCTCTACAACGTATGAAAATATAGTCAATGAATAGATTTTATCATTTTTATAACCTTTAAGGATTATCAGGACACGCACGTCTGACGCGCACAATTATTGCACTCAATAATATTTTTAACTAAAACACATTTTTATTGTATGAAAAGATTTCAATTAGTTTGAAATTTTAAAATTTATAATTTTTTAGTTAAGTTTTTTAGTTTTTTTTAAAGTTACTTTTAAACGATTAATACTTTTGTCATTAAAGACACAACTTACTTATACGGCTCATTATGCTAAAACTGAAATATGACTGAAGAGTTTCGCAATAATTAAAGTAACGGTAAATTAAACAGAAGTGAAATGTTAGAAGCAAATATAGAAAACAATTAGCACAATCGATGCATGTCAGTCTGTTTCACATTAAGCAAACAGAAGTAAAAATATTGAGACAGACACCCAGCCGCACAATCGGTGCATCACGGTCTGAAAGGGTTAAGGAAAAAGTACAAAAAAATATTTTTATTAAAAAAAATTTATATATATATGATTTTGGCGAACTTCGTCAAAAAGAAACAAACAATCCTGCTCCAGAGTATAAAAAAGAGAATTCCAACTCCTCCAAGTGTTTAACCTACAAAGTGTAGCCTAGAAGCCTTAGCGTTATTTATGGACTTGGATTGTTAATGAAAAAATGTTCTGTTTTACGAATAATGTAAATGTTCTTCAAAAACAAAAAATTACAAGGCAAAAGCTCACATCTACTAAAAACGAAGCAGTGCAATTTACTGTAAAGGTTACTGAAGTATCGGCAGTGTAATGGATCACATAGCCGAACGCAAGACAAATGAACAGCTACCCACTGGAATTACTGGGGTCGACAATCATATTATCAAAAGGTTGGCAGTTTTCCTAAATGTTACTAACTCTAGAGAAATGGTAAACGGCCTAAAGTTTGAGGATTATGTATCGAAAACATAATTTGTTAAATACAAGCAAAGTGGTAGCAAACATCCGCAGCCGCAACATCTTTTGACGTTTTCGTAACAATTGACAATTACAGAAAGTTAACACGATCATGAAAGATCCGCTTTATCAAAACATAAACAGATGCAAGGGACAATGATATCCCTCCTTAACTACAAATTTAGCATTTCAGCAAAGATCATATCTTCGCGCATAAGAGGCACGTTTAAATGAAGAAAAAGTATTCCACTACACACCATGTTTTAGGTTGTGGCCAGTGCAATACATTACAGCTGTAAGCCAGATAATTACGCTTTGCATCGGAGTGGAGTAGTTCTGAGCTGAACGCGAAATTACTAAAAGCTAGAGGTGTTTCACAATAGCAGACAGGGAAATGAGTCAGCTTTATAAACAACTGCAAGAATTAAGCCAAGCTATTCTCTATCACCTTTACTATTTGCCGTTTTCTGGACGAAATTATGCTGAAATGCGAATAGAAACATTATCGTATGTAACTTCAACAGGCACGTGTTAATGACATATAACTGACGAAACAAACTTCATATGCATTTGTAATACAACTATACCAATGCATGCAAAGTAATACCCTGATCAGACATGTTTTCTTAATTGAGTCAATTTAGTTTTAATTGCGCAATTTAATTTGGTATTCACACATGCTCAATTAAGCTTATTCAATTAGCACAAGGCAAATTTATTTTACTAGGTAGTGACATCCGCCCAGCTTTTTTCTCCTTTTGGTACAAAAACAACATTGCTCTTTGTTGTTGCTTTGAAGTTGGAAGTGTCAAAAGCAATTTTCGTATGACCCGCATTTTCTTTTTATTTGTTTTTTATATTTTTTACTTGCGACTTTTTTATTTTATGAATTTTTTCTTCTTACTGAACATAGTTCCCAGTAAACATACTTGTTGACAAGGTTTCATTTCGCATCTTATTCAATTAGTGATGCAATAAGGCACTAATTGCTCAATTTATTAATAGACTTCTTATATGGAAAATTGAGGTCCTTAATTGCGTAAATTCCTTAACTGCGTAATCAAAGCGTATGTCTGAACAGGATATTAAGTACAAATGTTTAAAGCAGCTAAAGATATAGCCTAATTACACGTAGAAAAAAAGCATGGTTGTGATATTGTCACAATAACCATATTATGTTTATTGTAACAATGTATGGTTGCGGAGAACAAATTATAGTTGTTTTCACCAAAACTTTGGTCACGATAAACATTTTTTGTTAACTTTTAACGATTATATGGTTACTGTGCAAAAAAATGCCACATGGTTGATTTTATCTTAAAAAAATTTTAACCACAACGAAAGTTTTATAACTTATTAAAAATAATATTAATTATTTAACCATAATATATTATTATTAATCAAAGTATGGTTAAAAGCAACAGAATAATGTTTGCGCTAAAAAATATATTGTTCTAGTACTTGACAGTTTAGTAATTTTTCTGGTAGCTAAATTTTGAAATTGTTTTTTATTGTTAAAGAAATTAAAAAAGAAAAATTTATGTACAAAATAAATAATCAAAATTAATATGCAAGATATAAAAACAAATAAAAAGGAAACCAAAACATTTAAAAAAAGTTGAAGTAAATATGTCTGAATTGTAAGCATATAATTCTTCATTTTTGTGTTTGAATCATAATAGTGAAATCATTTATTTGGGCTTATAAACAATATTTTTCTGATTATGATTCTGATTCTGATTCTTTTGATAACAATATGGTTGCAAGTGTAACAATACTATGTTTTGTTAGCAACCATATAATGCAACCATAGTATGTTGCTCTTAGATTATGGTTACTTCAACCATATTTTTTCTTTGCGTGTAGTCAAATATTTTACCAAAAAGACTTATGTGCTGTTTCTATATTACAGGCGATCAACTCGTCTGAAAAATTTATATGGAAATAACTCAAAAAACTGAGTGCTTTTCATATAAATTTTTCAGACGAGTTGATCGCCTGTAATACAGAAACAGCACTTTAATTAGTAAATTATGTAAACAAATTCTCAAATACTTATTGAGAAGTATAAGATCTCACTCAATGTAATATTATACTTAAAATCGTCAAGTCAAGAAAGCTTGAAATTAACATTCGTAAAAATAATGGTCAGTGGTCAAATATTTGACTAATCTGACCGCACCTTAAATCTATAAGCTTTTAGTTAAATACCGAAAAGGCACGTAACATAAAAGTTATAAATTAAAAACTTTTTTTTAATAATTTTTTTCCTAATAGTGGTAAAAGCAAGATTTTTGACGAAAAAATATTTTTGCCTTTATAACTTCTATTTTTGGCGGTATATTTTTGCTTTTCTGGCTATTTAGAAAGCCAATTAATTAAACTTCTCTTTTAAGCTTTACGTAACATAGACCACAAGTACTACGGTTTGTACCGAATCTGATTTTGCTCAAAAAACATACAAGGACGTACTCTCAGATATTCTAAACGATTCTGCAATTGAAAAACCAGCATCGTGTTTTGCAATAAGTAGTAATGCGACAACACATTCATTTTTGTACCCTTTGAGTTGTATAGAGTTTATATGCGTATAAAATTAAGAAATTAAATTGAACTCTAACTTTACAAAAAGAAAATGCTTCAACGTTGTTTTTACAATCTTGTTAAGGCTTCGACCAACTATATCACTAATATTATTTCAAACATTGTTCTAATGATAGAACACAAAAACGAAACCATTAAGAACAATATCATGCAAGGAGAATAGGAAATACTAGAATCTTTACTCTGGGGCCTTTCCCTGCATTTTTTTTATTTATTATTCTTTGTTTTTTACTACAAATTCTTTTGTTTTGTTTTTTTTTTTTTCAAGAAACATGAGCAAAATTTTCAATTTAAATTTAAGATGCTGATGTTACATATTGCACAGTGTAGTAATGTTGTTCCTAAATGTCTTGCTACTTACCTTGGCAGGATAAATATGTTTAGATTCACCAACTGCAAGCTTTATATAATCCTCTGCATGTTATACTCCAGTAGCATCTTTTACACTAATAGCAATCATGTTGCTCGTTTCACGTGGCAGATTTATCTGAAAATGAGAAAAAAAAACATGTAGGCATGTAACGAAAATATATTTAAAAAAAATAAAATAAGTATGAAATTCTATAATTTCTTAAAGATAAATAAAATGGTTGTCGTTGAAACTGTACACGATTGTAAGTGTAACTTAAGGTTTGTGGGTTCAACATAAGAATATTTTAGTGACAACTTAACTGTAAAAGCCTTTGAAGATCTAAATAACATGTTGGAAGTTTAAAGTCCGTCAAGGCTGAAGATATGATTAGAAGTGCTGCCATGTGTATTAATACTCTTTAATATAAATCTAAAATTCAAACACAGTATCAACATCATATGGAAAAGTTGTGACATTTTCCAAATTTATAATGAAATATTTAATTGAAATTAATTGCAAGTTCATAAAGTTATTAAAATCGAAATAGAATTGGCTCTTATGTTTTGGTGTGTTGATTGTTTTGTGAGCTAAGTCAGAGGCGCCGTGAAAAAAGCAATAATTAAAAATAAGTTCGCATTATAAAAAGCACACTTAGTAAAGCATCCTAGTGATAAAAAAAAAATAAACAAAAAAAGCCGCACAATATACAAACAAATATACACTTTCGTTTGTAAAGAAGATGATTAGATGATTTAAAGTGCTCGAAAATATCGACAAGAAGACAGGGGAGGGGCAGAAAATAACTTAATAAAAACAGGCAAAGAAATTAAAATGAATGCTGCAAAGACAGCTAGCGCAGATAGTACTAAGATCGGCGTATTGAAGCGTGCTGCAATATTGTGCTATTGCATTGCTTAACATTATAAAAACGGAACAGAGTATTGACTCTAGCAGCTGACTCATCCTTTACGTTATTTATTGAATTTCAGCAATGGCTAAACGATGTTGTATGAACTGCTTAATAAACAACTGAATAGCATTGCAATAAAAAAAAATAATTATGTGTGAATTATCGAATAAAGCATGCCCAGCAAAAAAAGTCATGCAAAAGAAGTAGGTAATTCATGCGTTCTACTTAGAATGAACTAGTTTATGTGGTGGGCATGAGTTCACATTAACAGAACGTCTTGGCGTTTAAATAAAAGCTCGATGATTAGGATAGATTTTTTCATTAATTTTTTTATGATTTCTTACATTAAATGTAAGCAATTCGTACATATTATTACATAGCTTAAATAGTTTTCAATAATATTTATTTATTATATCAAAACGCAACTAAAATTTTAAAATTTGTTAGCACGTACATCTTATTTAATATTATTTAGTTTTAAAACCAGTTTTTAATAACAGAATTTTCATGATGACCCATGATTTTTGAACTCCTTCATATTTTTTATGCTGGGTATTGACGAATCTAATATATATCTCCTTGTAAGTTTGTTTGTTGGTACGTCAATCAAGGCTAAATAAATGATTCGATTTTAACGAAACTTTACAGATAGTTGTCTGGACTATACAATAGGGTAAGTATTTAATATAATCGATTTTAGGAAAATCTTGGCTAATCGATTTTAATGAAATTCGAAACATAGAAACATAATCTATAAGGTCCAATGCTCATCTTTTTCTAAAGACCCATACGAAATAAAAAAGAGAAAAACGGACATTTATAGCTGAAAATTTTTAACATAGTGGTTAGAATATTATACAATAATAAACTGATCTTAACAAAATCCGACTTAAAAGATATTTGAAATATAGTTGCACCCTAAACTATAAGGTCTAATAGGCAGAATTACATTTGTTTGAATACATAAAAACTGTATTCTTATTAAACAGATTACTCATTTACTAAAGGTACGGTCACATTTGACAAACATTTGCCTAAAAATTCTTTGCTCTTGTTTGCGCTAAATTGTTTCAAAATAATGAAAAATTTGTTTTGTGGTCACACTATGCACATTCATTTGCTACGAAATAATGACAAAAAATACAGGCAAACATATTTTATGTACGGTCACACCTAAAAAGATATTTTCCTTAAAAATTTATTTCATTAAACTGATAAAAAAGCATAAATTTATTTGCTCAGAAACTGCTGCGCATGGGATGTCTTCATTCCCATTCATTTTTTCGACATTTTTTTCGAAGTAATTGCAAAGAAAACGTTTAAAATATTTTTAAGTGCTAATTACAAATGATGAAAAATAGTTGCTCCTGTTAAATCTTTAATTGCAGTTCAACATACATAAGTTCAAAACAAACAAACAATAACCATTTGTAGCCGGAATAAAAATATGCAAATGTAGGAAAATTGTTCCTATCTAGATAAACTCTGGGCGCATCTTCTTAAAAGTCTTAAATTAAGTTTATATTCTCTTCCGATAATATACATTTTCTATACTTTGTACGAGAAGTAAAATCCTAGTTTTTTATATACAATAAGATGCCAATAAAGTAAGTAAAAATTGGTCAAGTTATGATGGCTAATATTATATTTATGTGCACGCAAGTATTATGTATACAGATTACAATTAAAATAACTTTCACACATGTATAAAAGTTCCAAATAAACAAAGCCATGCAAGAATATACAATATTTTATATTCTATGCTATAAAGAAGCTTCAAAAGATGTTCTTAAGAAGGAACACAATTAAAGGATGAAGCTAAAAAGGAATAAGATTCCACTGCTTAACAAAAGTTTTTATTTATTTATATTTATTGATTATAATTTTTTTTCGTTTGTGGAACTGGAACTGAATACAGTAGAAATGGAGGCCATAAAAAATTTAATAGGAGATAGTGAGAGAAGTTTGTCAGCTGAAATCAAAGAGAGGTTTGAAAACATAAGAACTGAAATTGATTATGATGTAAAAAGAGAAGTAAAAGAAGTAATGCATACATCAAGTAAATTCTACGGTCGCCACAGATGTACGCATCACTGGAATTCCACTCCATAATGATGAGAATGTAAATGACATTTTTCGGAACATTGGTAACACCTTAGGCATCTCTCCTCCATCTTTAAAATCTATTTTCCGGGTGAAAAACTATAAACACCAACGCAACGTTGACGACCCACCCATCGTAGTAAAATTCAACACACCATATGAAAAAAATTATTTTCTAAATATAGTATGCATGTTTCCAAAGCAATAATCATTTCTTCATCAACAAAAAGCTTACCCCTCATAATTATAGAATTTTCAAAGCAGCACTTGGACTATGGAAGGACAAGCTCTTAAAGACTGTATACACGTTAAGAGGCTTATTCTATGTTAAGAAAAATGAAAGTGATGATCCAATTAACATAACTTTTGCAGAACAACTTGATCAGTTTTTTCGCTCCACTAATTAAGTATTTAATTGTTTGAAATTATTTTCTCCAATTTTTATTTATTAAGTTTTCTTATACTTTTTGATGACTTTATGATCTTAATATTCTTCTTGGCTACAATTTTCAATTTAAAATCCTTTTATCATTTCTTTATTATTTATGTAACAAAATTAAATTTTGTTCTTTTCACAACATTTGTTTCTACTAGCATTGCACACTTATTTAAACGTTTTCATGACTCTTAACAGTGTTGTAGATGGAAGAGCCAAAGACTTAATATTTAACATGGTCAGAATATTAGCCAAATACAAAGACGGGTTAAAAATAGTTCATATAAATGCCCAAAGTATAAACAACAAACTTGATGAACTTAAATTAGTGTTTGAAAATTCTGATATCGATATTATCTGTGTTTCAGAAACTTGGTTGATGGGAACTATATCCGATAACCTTATCTGGGCATGGCGATGATATTGCCATGTTTCAGAAAAATAATATTTCTTGCAAATTTTACTTGAAATTTCCCAATTGAACAGGGTATTGAGTTTATTTTTATTGAACAGGGTATTGAGTTTATTTTTATTGAAGTTTCTTCTTATGCCAAAAAGTTAATGGTGGGTTGCGTTTACAGGCCCAACAAGAGAATACCCTTTATAACTTTATTTACTGCACTCGAAAGTATTACCGCAGAGTATAATGATATAATCATTACTGGCGACTTCAACTCAAACTTATTAACAGAGGTCATTCTTTCGGAAAATATGTCAACTTTTAGTCTTTTTCCAGCTAACAAAATACATCCAACGCATTACACATCCACTACCAGCACGCTCATAAACAAGCCGAAAAATGTAACACCTATCGTGACTTTAGCAAATTGATACCAATCATCTCAGTCAATACTCTTCGCTAATTGCTTGGAGTGACATTTTTTTCATATCTTCTGTTGATGAACAATCTATAGTTTTAGAGCGTAACATTCGGTACCTTTTTGATTGATTTGTTCCATTAAAACAGAAAAGGATCAAACTCAAACAAAAACCATCGTTTTCAAATATTATAAAGGATGCTATACACCAAAGGGACTCAGCATATGCAAGGTGGAAGAGATACAAGACCCCTGAGCTCTATTTAGAAATTTCTATTGCAAGAAAGAGTGTTACCAACACGCAAAGAAAAACATGGTTGAGGTAACCATAATCTAAGAGCAACATATTATGGTTGCATTATATAGTTGCTAACAAAACATAGGATTGTTACATTTACAACTATATTGGTTTCTAGCAAAACAATGACATGCTAAAGTATAAACATAATTATGTTCAAATATTAACATTAAATGGTTAAATTAATATATCATAATATGGCTCAAAATGTCATGTTATATAATTGAATTATAAAAAAGTCTGGTAAGAGCAAAATTTTTATGATATAAAAGCCTTATTTATTTTTGTTTTATTCATTAACGATTTGTCATAAAAATTATTTAAAAACAAAAAAACAATTTATTGCGTTTAGATCATAGGCTACAAGAATCAGTTATATAAAAATATAGTTTATAGGCCCAAATAATTCATTTCACAATTGTGCTTCAAACACAAAAACAAAAATTTATATGCTTACAATACATGCATACATATTGTTTTCAACTAATTTTTAAAGGTTCCCTTTTTATTTTTTTTTATATTTTGCATATTATTTTTCTAACAATAGATAACAATTTTAAATAGTAGCTACCAGAAAAATTACTAAACTGTCAAGAACTAGAACCATACTTTGATTAATAATAATAATATATTATGGTTAAATGTATTATATTATTTTTAATTTGTTATAAAACATTGGTGGTGGTTACAATTTTTTTAAGTTAAAACCAACCATGTCGGATTAAAAAAATTAAAAAAAAATGTTAATCGTGACTATAGTTTTGGTGAAAAAAACTATAATTTGTTCTCCGCAACTATACATTGTTACAAAGAACATAATATGGTTATCGTGACCATATCACAACCATATCTTTTCTCTGCGTGAAGCTGATAAAAATGCAAAAACATTATTATTATAGCTGTTTTAATAATGCTATTAATTCTCAACAATCATGGCATACTATACGCGAAATAGGAATAGGCAATACGAAAAACAGTGTGGACTGCCAAGTGGATACAAACATGCTTAACAAAACTTTCACTAACATTCCTGTAGTTAAAGCAAATTTCAGTTGCTTTGATTTTCCTTCTGATACTCTAAATCTTAATGATGAGTTAACAAACGGTTATTTTACTTTTTCTTATGTAACACAATACGACGTAATGTCAACATGTTCGTTGTTAAAATCAAATGCAGTTGGAAGTGACAACATGCACCCAAAATTCATAGGTCTACTTTTGCCCATAATTCGCCCCTATGTCACACATTTGTTGAATGCAAATATAACGTCAGGTATATATCCATCTAATTGGCAACATGCTAAAATTTTACCATTACCTAGGGCGAATGGAGAATACAGATCGATTGCCATATTATACTTTTTGTCAAAAGTTTTAGAAAATCTATTATATCAGCAAAGTATAACATAGTCTGCTTACTGACAAACAATCTGGTTTTCGTCAGAACCACAACTGCGTTACTGCTCTTATTGAAGTAAGTGAGAATATACGCCAAGGTTTAGAAAACAAGGATATCAACTTTTTAATGCTTCTGGACCATTCCAAAGCATTTGATACAGTTGACCATGTTATACTCACAAATAAACTGAAACACTTTTTTTAAATTTTTAAACATGTCAGTTAAACTTTTATCAAATTATCTTTCAAATCGCACACAATAGGTAGTTGTTAAAAATACTTGGTCTGACAGCTTAAATATTAATAGGGGGTTCCTCAAGGCTCAATCTTAGGTCCACTCTTATTTTCACTTTATGTCAATGATCTGCCACAACAACTATCATATTGCAAAATCCATGTATATGCAGATGACGTCCAACTTACTTTGAGCAGCCCAGCTAAACATATTTCATCAGGTATAGCTCATCTAAATGATGATTTGAAACAAGTCCACATTTGGGCTTGCGCTAACGGTCTCTGCTTAAATCCAGGTAAATCTAAATGACTTATAATATGTAAAAAAAGATAATGTGCTGTTTCTGTATTACAGGCGATTTACTCGTCTAAAAAATTTGTATGAAAAGCACTCAGTTTCTTGAGTTATTTTCATATAAAATTTCCAGACGAGTTGATCGCCTGTCATACAGAAACAGCATATTAGTTTCATTTCTTAGCGAGGACATCTTCCTAAATGCGAAAAAATTGAAGTTAACTCAGCGAAAAACCTTGGTATAATTTTTAACAGCAACCTGACGTGGACAGATCGTATAATTTCTCTGGTTGGTCCTACTTATGCTAAGTTAAGAGCTCTTTGGTCCACTCAGCATTTCACCCCTTTTAGAATAAGGTTATTATTTCCCAAGACATATCTGATTCCATCTCTTCTTTATGGATGTGAATTATTAGGACACTGCGACACTGTTAGCAGAAGAAAGTTAAATGTCTTATATAATAATATATTAAGATACGTATATAATTTGAAAAGATGTGATCATGTGTCATCCATTGCCAACAATCTCTATGGAGTTTCTCTTGAAAGCTTGTTAAAAATTCGTACTCTTATTTTTTTACACAAAATTATTAACGATCAAACCCCAAACACATATTTGAGAAAATACGCTTTTTCCAATCGCAGCAAAACCGAAACATAGTAATACCTCGACATCAGTGTCTTGTTTCTGAATGGCAGTTCTATGTGTTTGCCGCTCATCTTTGGAACAATCTTCCATTAAGTCAACAACTTAATAGCAATGCTAACAGTCTCAGAAAATTTTTATTCGAAACTTTGCCTTATTTCTGGATTATTAATTTTGTTGTAAAGACTGCTATATCTTATTATTGGTATTTCATTTTTTTCATTTTCTTATTTTTTTTTTATATATAATGTATAATTTCTTAGCAATACAATTTTTTGTAACGCACAACGTTCCTGTACTCTAAATATAAGACTAATGGGCTGTTTCTGTATTACAGCCGATAAACTCGTCTAAAAAAATTGTATGAAAAGCACTCAGTTTTTTGAGTTACTTTAATATAAATTTTTCAGACGAGTTGATCGCCTGTAATACAAAAACAGCACATAATTTTGTTGTACAGAAAATGAACAAATGAACAAATAAGCAAATAAATAAATAAAAAAATAAAAAATTTATAATTTGTTTAATACAACTTTCATACTATAGCTCTTTGTTTGTTTGTTTGTTTGTTTGTTTACTTTATAGAAGTGAAGACTTCATAAAGTTTAAATTAAAAAGCCAATTTTACAAAGAATCAAACTATGCAATATTTTAATTGGGACCAAAAGTCCTGCAATTTTTAAGAAACTTAAATATTTAAGATTTTGGAAAATAAAGGAAAAACACTTGTATATGGCTTTTAAAAATTTTTAAATTATAACTTACCGTCAAACGAATATGTAATGAAAAATGAAAAAAAGTCAGTCTACATTAATTGCAAGGTAAGCTTTTAACTTAGAACTTATAGAACATATCTCTATAAATTACAAGTCAAAGTTATGCAAGAATAAAATAGGTGCTTAAAATGGATTATCTTTTCAAGTGGGGCGAAAGAACCATTTTGCTTTATTTTCTGCATACAGCCGATTTTTTTTCGTCTCTTTAAGCAGTTTAAATGCGCCGGCACCATGCAAATCATAAGTTATTTATAAGCATTTTAAAACAAAATACGTCTAAACCTGATCATAGGTTTATGTGCAGACATATAATTTAATTTATTAATTTACAACTTTAAACGTCTATAATTCCCAAACAAATGGCTTCCGGTAGGATTACTTGCCCTAGGTAGGAGTAAAGATAGTTTTACTTCAGTCTAGTTTAGCATAGAATTATAAAATGAAAACAAAACTAAATTATGTTGTAGGAATGACTTTTTCAAGAAAAAATCTTTAGTAAATAACTTGAGGAAATAACCAATATCCAATGAAAAAATTCATAAAAGAAATAATCGCCAAAGCAACAATTGGTTTATATAAAATTTTGAAACTTTGCTCCATTCTGAAGCGAAAATATGGAAATATACCGAATTCTATATTTAAAATACTTTGGATATATAACTCGAAAAAATATGTGTCTTAACAGCTTTTTTAATTTACCTTCTCTTCATTAAATTACGATTTATTCACTATTACCTATAATTTTATTTTTGGTTGTGTCCTTTATTTTTTTTTTTATTTAATTCACATATATTATAAATTTAAAAGATTAAATGAGTTTTTCGGAAACTTTATAATTTAGTCTAAATACTGGGCAACATTGATGATACAGCTGTTGTTTGCGTTTGTTTGTTCTTACAAAAACTTTGTAAAGGTTCGTTTAGTCTATGGTTTGGCTAATAGTATGGTATTGTGACTAATGTTTGGGCATGCGTTTAGATTGCAATAACATTTGTTTGAATTTTATTTGCACAAATAACAGAAGATTTTGTGTCAGCCTTCTTTGGTACAAATATTTGTATATCCCTTTACACTGCACAAATAATTTTATTTGTTCGGTGTGTATGAAAACATCTGTCAAATAATTTTGCTGTTATGTTTATGAAATCCATCTGCCAATAGTATCAAATTGTGTTTGTGAAGCAACGTGAAAAGTTAAAATGTTTAGTGACAGTGATATTAAAGATTTATTATTAATAACTGCTGGAGCTATAGCAGTTTCAGAAACCCATCAAAAAGAAAAAAAAAAAGAAGATCCAGAAGAATGTGGGTTCGAGCTTGGGTGCAGCGTCGCAAAATGAAAGGATGTTGCCAAAAACTTCTGAAGGAATTACGTTCTGAAGAAAATTCGCTGCATAAAAACTTCGTGCGCATGGGTTCAAATGACTTCGATTACTTGGTAACTTGATTAAAATATTCAGCATATTAACATTAAATTTATGTTAATGTTTTTCAAATAAAGCTGTATCTAGTGGCGCCGATTATAACAAAGAAAACCACACATTTGAGGGTACCAATATCTGCGTCTGAAAGATTGGCTCTGACTTTGCGATATTTGGCCACTGGCGAAAGTTTCTCGTCGCTGCAATATGTTTTTAGGATTCCACCATGCACGATATCAGGAATTGTGCCAGAAGTGTGCTATGCTATTTACAATGTTTTGAAAGCAGATTTTATGTAGGTAACAGTATTTTTAGTTGCAATGTTGCAATTACGTTTTCTTTAATTAAAAGGTTCCGTCGAACGAAGAGGAGTGGAAAAGCGTTGCAGATGAGTTTCTGGAAAAATGGAATTTTCCAAACTGCATTGGTGCCGTAGATGGCAAGCACGTGATGATGGTGGCTCCTAAGAATTCAGGAAGCGTATTTTATAATTATAAAGGTTGTGCAAAATTTATACAAAAATAATTGATAAATTAATAAATTTTTTGCTCTATTTTGCAGGCATACATAGTATTGTGCTCATGGGCATTGCCGATGATTCACATACATTTATATACATAGACGTTGGAACAAATGGTCGAGTTTCTGATGGGGGCGTTTTCCGGAGAACTGCATTCTATGATGCGTTAAAAAACAATTCTCTCCATCTTCCTCAGCCTGTGGCATTGCCCGAAAGGTCAAAATGCATGCCGTTTGTCCTAGTGGCTGATGATGCATTTTCTGCAAGCACAAATCTTTTGAAACCCTTCAATAAGAGCAGGCTTGATGGTATTCAACGCATCTTTAATTATCGCCTATCAAGAGCACGACGCGTTGTAGAGAATGCATTTGGCATATTGTCAGCACGATTTCGAATTTTCCGCAGGCCAATACATTTTAGTCCCGAAAAAACAAGAAAAATAACCACTGCTTGTTGTGCATTACACAATTTTCTATTGATAAGAAACCCAAGAATTTACTTGACTTCTTCATTGATTGATCGTAATAATGCCGATGGTAGCATTACTCCAGGAGAATGGCGGAATGATGCAATTGACTCATCTTTACATCCTCTCATAAGACAACGTTCTTACAACAGCGAAACAATAGACGAAATTAAGAATGAATTCAGCCAGTACTTTATAAATGAAGGAGAAGTACCCTTTCAATATCATCAAATATAACTGAATTGCTGTCTATTTTTTTAAATAATATTAAATAATATTTACCATTTTAAAGTATATTTTTATTAAAAAAAAATAAGGCACATTCTTTGGCAATCTTAAGATTAATATTTGTTAAAAAAGGTAAAAATAAGGCACATTCGTTGGCAATCTTAAAATTAATGTTTGATAAAAAAAATAATAAGGCAAATTCTTTGGCAATATTAAAATTAACGAAAAAAATATCACGTTCATCATTTTCAATTAAAGATCTGGTTCAGCCCTGTCGCTGCATTTTGTTTTTGTTTGAGCTCACCTATTTCTTTAAACAAAAAACTTCCAAGATTTCTTCTAATGTTTCAGCATCGCCTTCATTCAAAGCATTGAGCTCACTGACTATGTAGCGTCCGAATTCCTCATTAGGGTTTAAAGATTTGCTCCTGTCCTTAATAGTTTGAACAACATCACAAAATGTTGCCATGACATTTGTCGTTGTATTGTTCGACAAAGGCGCAGATGATAGGGCTGATTCTGTAAAAAGAGACTTTGTGATGAAAACAATATTGACAATTAATGAATACATTCTCATTAGTTTACCTTCGCTTTCAGATAAAATATCTAAATTTGTTGTTGTTGGTTGCCGCTGGCTAACCTCCGCACGTCCAACAAAAGCCATGGAGTCGAAATATTTCCACTTTGGTGCATTGTTTGCACCTTGTCCAGATTTGTTTTTTTTTTTTTTTTTGTTGAGGTAGCCCCGGTACTCAATCCTCAAATTCGACCATTTTGTGGAAACTTTTTCCGCTGCAACATTAAGCATATCGGCAATTTCAGTTCATGCGCTATCCCGCATGGGTTTTTTATGGTAGTCAGCACTTGATGCATTCCAAATGCAAGGATGGCATTCCACTTCGCCGATCATTTTAAATATACTTTCTTCGCTACAGTCGTGCGTCATCCTCTTCCTTTTGTTTTTGTTGGCAGATGGTGGCGATTCAATAATAGCTGCATTGATGTTGTCCATTTTCTTTCAGATAAATATGCTTTATAATAAAGAATTACAAAAAAGCGCTTTTTACTTACCAATCTGTCAAACGAATTGACCAGTATTGCCATTTCAATTTATTTCATTTCTTATATTTTAAGCACTGTCAAAAATAACTGTTGGCAACCCACGTTTCTACAATTATTTGTCGCTATTTGTTCCGCCAAAAATATTGCGAGAACAAACAAAATATCGAGCCAAATATTTGTAGCGACGTGCTGACAGAGTGTTTACATTATGCAAAGTTTTATTCACAAACAAAGATTTTTTTAGCCAACAAACAGTCGAAAAATATTTGGTGGCTAACAAATTCGAGTGTTTACACTAGGACAAACAAAATTTTTATGATTTTGCACAAATATTAGCACAGTCTAAACGGACCTTAAGAACAAATATTTATTTGCTTAAACACTATGTTCTCATTAGAAGCAATTTTGTTTCTTGGCAAATAATTTTATTTTCCCAAAATCAGCTGTGCTGTTGTTTGCTCTTAATAAATGTTTTGTGGTCAGACTACGGCAAGCAAATATTTGCCGATTTTAGTCAAATGTTTGACTAATGTGACCTTACCTTAACATAACGTTATAACTTAAAATTTCTAATTTTGGAATTAATCATACAGAATTGTACGCTATTTCATGCTTTATATTGTGTATACGTATCATCTACATATATGTCTTTCGTACTTTTCACGTACATAGATAAACATTTTTTGAAAGCAAAAAAATAAGAAATTCATTTAAATCTGTTTTAAAAGATATTACTCAGGATTACTTGCCACATTTTCTATTCTTTCAAAACGATACGTTTGTTTTAAGACTTAACAAGATAACAAGCAACAAAACCAATATTTATTATTAGAGGTTGTAAATTGATAAAAGTTCTTTCATTCGACGTGTCTTTCTTGTGTGGCAGAGTTGAGAAGTTTGTATTAAAGAATATTTTTGACCAACATAGAAGCAAAGTTTAGCAATATATTCTTATCTTAGCACATACTAAAACAAAAAAAAAACATATGTCGCTCAAGGCAGACATAAAATATCCCTTCCATAGCACTTTAAAAATACAAAACTTAATAAAAAGGACGGTGTCAGCAAGAACTAAAACAAAATCGTGTGCAGTACTTCCAATTGGCTAACCTGAACAGCTTTCTAAACAAACAAAAAATTAATCAAAATAAAAACGGCTTTGATTAAAAATATGATGGGTGTTTTTGAAAGATGTCCAAATTTAAATAAAACAATGAAAAATATTCCCAATATCAATAAAAGCAATTTACTTGCAAGGTTTGATAATAATAATTTTCGCAGCAACTACCAAGAACTCACCGAATGTCGTGTTTCAAATATATGATCCGTTCTTCTTTATCAAGACAAATGACTTAATATATCCCCACAACCTTTATGATTGCATCGCTCGCTGTGCAACATGTGTCATCAACCTAACAACACGTCAACAAGATTAATGCCAGTCAGTTGGTAAACTATGTTTTGCACAGTTGATTGTCACATTCAACCCATCGTGGCTGCTGCCGCCTTAAGGCTCACTCTACATCGATTTTCTTTGAATGTAATTGTTTTTCGATGTATTACGTATATTCACTGTTTATTATCGTACCCATTCAACCAAAAACGAGTGAAGAAAAATCAATATCAATTTCAAATTTTAACATTTTTCTTTTTTTTTGTGTCTTTTTGAAGTTGTTAAAAATTTCAACATAATTACTCGTACTTACTTTTATTTTCATATGTAAAAATTATGAATTTTCAGGAATAATTTATAAAACTGAAACTTTGTTGTAAAGATGTAAAACAAACATAACCGTAGGTTAAACGAAAAATTCATGAAAACTAATAATAACTTTCTGGCAAAACTAACAAAAATATAGTATTTATTAGCGTACAATAGAGGCTCAGAACTGCATACCCAACGTATTCTTAAATGGATTAATATACATATTAGACTGCATAAAATAAACTAAATACGAATAATGCAACACAACAGTCGGAAAAAAATTTCGGTTTAAAAACATCTTATTTCAAGAGTATGCCAATTTAATTTTGAATAAGGTTTTCAATTTTTCATTAAATTAATTACACTTAAGTCTTTTGTTCTATCTCTGACGACAACTTTAGCGGTAGTCTCAAGTAACCCGATTGGTAGGAGATTTTGAAGCATTCTAATTTAAACAATATTATACACAATACATAGATGATAACCACTTTGCACAGGGCTGTTCAAAAGCGAAGAAATTCACGACAACGAACAGTGGACGTGATTTGAAAAAAACAAAAAAACGGATATAAAATTGTTGCCAAATTCTTACTTTGTCAACTTCTAAAAAAAACCAGCTAAAAATAGGCTTTTAAAATTAAAAAGTTTCTGTTTTTTCCTACCTTTCTGCTAGAAAGAAAGAATAGGGGTGATTATATGAAAAAAATTTATGGTTTGTTTTTATGATTGTGCAGACGGTTTATCTAAAGTTTGTACGAATGAGGTCGGTGCGTTCGTGAGTTATGACTAAAACGGACATTTGCGGCTGCACCGATTTATAAAAATTTAAACAGAGGTAGATATTTTTTAAGATTTTCCAAGTGTGAGTCGAGTAGAGTAAAAATGCGCGGAATCGATTTGAAAGATAAATAAGTTCTGATTCATAAGGTCTATTAGGCAAAAGGAAATTTGTTATAACTTCCAAACTAATCAAATAAAAAACTTGCTTGGAAGAGTGGTCGTAGTACGTTAATTATCCTTGGGGTAGCGAAGCACCGCTTGAACAGCTAGTTTTTTATACATCACACACATTTAACTTATCCAAACTCTGCACAAGTCGGATTAAATGACATTAAAGTTTTTGTTAATCTGTTACATTAATTAATTCACAAAAGAATCAAAATTGTGGCCTAATATTCGATACCTATGCAAAAAAAAAAAGACATGCAAAAGAAGTAGGTAATTCATGCGTTCTACTGGGAATGAACTAGTTCAATTTTGGGATAAAAACGCATGATTTTAACATTAGTTTGTCATTGGCGAGCATGAGTTTACAATAACAGAGCGCCTTGGCATTTAAATAAAAATTCGATGATTAGGATAGGTTTTTTCATTATTTTTTTATGGTTTCTTAAAATAAATGTAAGCAATTCGTACATATTGTTACAAAGCGTAAAAAGTTTTCATTAATATTTATTTGTTGTAATATAATACTTGTTCAACTGTTTAATAGTTTAATTAGTAGATTTACCAATCAGGTGCTGTCTAAATTTCAACCGTCTGTCAATAGTGGTTCAACAATTTGGCCATATCATCAGATTACATCAACTATTGTAAAATCCGTAAATTTACTTTAAAAGTTTTATACTTCTTATTATACCAAAAAAAAGTAGTGGACCTACTACAGGTGTTTAAATACATTTAATGGTTCAATGCGGCCATACACCAAATTACATCAACAATTGGGCCACACGTTTATTTCCAATTCCAAATGTTTTGCTTGTTGTTATCTTCGCTATAGTGATACAGGTTCTTTGTAAATTTCATTCGTCTGTTTACAACTGTTTAAAAGTATGGCCATATACATTTAATTAAATCAGCTATTGGCGCACCCTTTAATGTATAAGTTTTAATATTAATGCTTGTTACTATAACGACCATAACAATCGATAATCTGTCGAATTTACAGTATTTGTCTAAAACGGTTAAAAAATAGGCCTATATTAGTAAATCTACATCAATTATGGGACACCCTTTAATTTCAAAATTTAAATTATAAACTCTCTTATAAAGCGGGTTTAGCAATACAGGTCCTTTTTAAGTTTCAGCGTTCGGTCTATAACGGTTCAAAAGGGACCTTTAATTTCCAAATCCAAATTTTATACATTTATTATAGCGGAGTTGGAAATACAGGTTCGATATAAATTTCAAGCGTCTGTATACAACTGTTTAAAAGTATGGCCATATACATCAAATTATGTGAACTATTGGGGAACCGTTTCATTTGTGATTTTGCAATCGACATTCTGTTCAATTAGCAAGCAATTGTCTATAACGGTTCAAAAGATAGGCCCATATAAGTAAATTTACGTCAATTATGGGGCACCCTTCAATTTTTAGGTTTTTTTTTATAACTTTTTGTTATTGGGAGATATAGTAATACGCTGCCATTTTAAATTTTACAGAAGTGCCCTTTACAGTTCATAATACACGAAAAAGATGTATTTTGTATAGGGGCACCCTTTAATTTTTAAGATTATGAACTGTTTTTGAAACGGGACCAATCTGTAAGCATAATTTATCATATTACCAAAAAGTATCATTTCGTGACTATACCGAAGGTTAGTACAAAAGCAACAAGAAATGTACAAGACGAGTTACGAAGAGAACGACAAAGAAATGCTTAAGTTGTGTGTGAACTCCGTCTCACCAAATTAACATTAAGATTAGTTGGTTAAATAGATGATCTTTACGACGTACATGGCATAAGGTAAATAGATGGGAAGAATGCTGATGAAGGATGTGGCGGTCCAAAAAATGCTGCTAGCGTCTAATTTTTCTTGCTTTCTTTGGAAAACGTCTGCATACATTTGTAAATAATTTTTCTTTCTAAAAATGTTTAGAAATAAAATTAAAAATGAAACAAAAAGCCGAAAATAAGTCATTTTTCATTAATTTATAAGATCGATGTTTCAAATCCTGATTGGGAAAAAAATAAAAAATTACCAACAATTTTCAAAATCGGTTCAGAAATAACTGAAATAACTGCAGACACAAACATAAAAAGCAACATTCAGTCCAGTGATGGAAAAGTTGTTACGACCGTACTTATTTTGATACTTTTTTATTTGAAAAAATACTCTGTTACTCCTCTGTAACATTTGATACTCTCAGTGATACGTCTACAATTTAAAACCATTGATTTTCGTAAATTCATCTGTTTTACCATTTCCCCGTCATCACTTATAGTTTACGAATATTGCAACTCTAGTTCTTACCGTGTCTTACAGTGCAGTCACACGGCCAAGTTTTTATTCAAATCTCTTTCAAGAAATTTACACATACTGCTTGTCAAAATTCACAAAAATTGAAAGCTGTGACGTAGGCTGCACGCAATTTGAAAGCAAGTTTTTAAGCAAGATGTCATAAAGAAACCAAAAAAAATTTATTTGAAGGAAAAAACTTCAATCAGCTGTTCTCTTAAATGAAATTTGAAAGACTCAATTGAACGAAAATTTGAAAGCAAATTCTCAGCAAGTTCTTAAAGTGAGAGTGTATTGGTAAAAAAATGAGAGAAATTTTAAAAATTGAATGAAAACTTGATCGTCTGACACCCTAGTTATTATTTGTTTTACATATTCGCTTTGTTTTTTCGCAATGTACATAGGGTAGCTGCAAAAAAACAGCTGTTACGTTTTTTGTGTTTCTTTTGATAGAATTGTCAACTTTAATACAAGCAAGTAAGAGCGCTATTTCAGCTATGCCGAATCTTATATTTCCTTCACCATCTATGTTAATCTAGTTAAGTTCAGTAACTCCAATCAAAAAAGCAAATATTAGGGTGATGCAAATATTAGCTACTGCATTTCAGTGGTGGGAAATGATATTTTTATATGGTATAGATTTGGGCTTATTTGACTTTAATGTGATGAAGGAAGTTTTTTTGGAAATGGTCTTAAAATGTAAGAAAAAATAGTTTTTGAAATAAGCCCAAATCCATTCTATTGGCGCTATTTATCTAGGGGCTATTTCAATTTAAAGTGATATACCTTAAAAAGTACAAAATAAATTAAAAAAATTTGTTGTTTATAGGTAAAAAGAACTTTTTATATATTGATTTTTGGTTTTAGTTAACTTTTCTTTTTCATAAAGATTTTTTTTGCTGTTTAATAAAAATTAAAAAAAAATTAACGATTTATTACTCTTGAGGTTAAAAATTAAAAAAAAAAAATTGATACCGAAATGCAAATATCATTTCCCATCACTGTTTCAGTCGATTAAAAATTAAACTAAATTTTTAAACCTTTTGTTGGCACGGTTAATACATCTTATTTAATATTATTTATTTTTAAGACCAGTTTTTAAGAACAGAATTTCCATGAATTTTTTTGAGTTTTTTTGAGTTTTTCATGAGTTCAAAAATTATAACTTAACTAGAATAAACAATCTTATTCAAGATGCATTGTAGAAAATAAATGCAAAAGAGGCAACGAAAACACCTATGATTTTTGAACTTCTTCATATTTTTTATGCTGGGTATTGACGAATCTAATATATTTTATAAATCTCCTTGTAAGTTTGTTTGTTAGTGCGTCAATTCAGGCTAAATAAATGATCCGATTTTAACGAAATTCGACAGATAATTGTCTGGACTGTGCAATAGGGTAAGTATTCATATTCGCAAAAAGCGGACCAGTAGGTTAGAACAGGGAAGCTGGCATTTTTATGCGTCAAAATTGTTTTTAGGAAAATTTTGGCCAATCGATTTTAATACAATTCAAAAGCATAAGAAAAAACAAACATTAAGTTAATGCTTAAGCAGCAGCAAACGTTTTTAAAATTAATGCTTTGCTGCAATTTGCTGTTGTTTCACTTATAATGAAATGTTTTGTAAATGAAAAAAAATTAAGTTTTTTTATTTACTCAAAAACATATAAGCAAAGATTTTACTGCTGTTGCTATCTTTAAGCAAGAAATTTAAGCCCTGATTGAGTCTTTATTTCATTTCATATTTGGAGAGTTTGTCATTAAGAACGACGCATTTGAGTTGTGGGGTAAACTTAAAAACGTAAAGATCATATCGCTTTCTAAAGCATCGTCACATTTTGTTTTGTGACTGTATGTATGAAAAGTTGATATTTTTAAACTGTATTGATTTTTTATTATAATCTTTTTTGTTTTTTGCTGTGTTGATAAAAAAATGTATGAGTGGATATATTTTTACAGCGATAGCGCCATAGTTAAAGATCCCATATAGTTTTTCCAAGACTCTCCTCTAATATATAATTGACGCAAATTAAATGGATTAAATCATTTAACTAATTGTAGTGAGAACTTTAGCAGTCTGATATTTTTCTCGATGGTGAGAACGAATCAAAAACTTAAACTGCGATTATCTCGAAATGAACATTCTATTAGTAAATGAGCGATAAGTACATACATATATTATATGTATTTTATTACTTATATACAATACAAAACACCCTTTTGTAAAATCCTTAAATATAAAAAAATCACCAAATCTGAAAACATATAAAATTCTTGTAAATAAAATAGCGCATTGAAAATCAATTCAAAGATTATTAAAAATTAAATTGCGACATCAGTTATAAGGTCCGCAGAGACGGAGCAATAAACTACGTACAACACATAGCCAAAAATATGCAATGATTCCAACGTTACAATAGCAGCACCTTTTGCAGGTATAGCCACCATTCTTTTTAATGGTGGAGCGACGGAACTTGCGCATTTAAATATATAATACTTTTTAATTTAATTAATTTAATACTTTTAACTGTCTAATTAAATAGCTAATTACATCATATAAAAAAGGACACCTAGTTTGGTAAATAAAATTTTAAAATTAAAGCGGTGGCTTGGCACCTAAATCAACAGCTATGTATTTAATAATATACACTTATATAATTGAATTTTTTTAAACCTTTACTACACGATATTTGTTTGAGTTATTTAAAAGCTGTATTTAAAAATACAATTTTTCAAATTTTTGAAACAAAAAGTAACTGTGATGTCTCATCATACGTACGAAATTTTATTAACACGACAAATGCGAAATGAGTCGTTTTATTTACAAAAACACATGCATATAAAATAAAGTCGGTCTATTATTTGCGCAGCAGAAAGTAAACTTCAAGCTCGAAGCAAAACTATAGCAGTCTGACATAAAAGCAGTTGGTAGGGAGGAACACTAAAGTAGCGTTTGGCGCTGTGCACAAATAGAACAGAATTTGTTTTCCCCTGAATATTTTATGTAACGTTTAAGCAAACGAATTTTCGTTGTTTTGTGCCAAAGTTTTTCACAAATAAAGTAGGCAACAGCAGAAACTAAAAGAGAATGGATAAACATTTTTTGAAAGCAAAAAAATATGAAATAACAACGTTTTCTTTTCTTTTAAAAAGATGCGTTTGCTTTAAGACGTAATAAGACAACAAGCAGCAAAAACAATATTTATTGTTAGAGGTTACGGTTTGATAAAAGTTCTTTCATTCGAAATGTCTTTCTTATGTGGCAGACTTGACAAGTTTGTCTTAAAAAATAAAAAAGCAAAGTTTAGTAATATATTTGTTGTTTATAGGTAAAAAGAACTTTTTATATATTGATTTTTGGTTTTAGTTAACTTTTCTTTTTCATAAAGATTTTTTTTGCTGTTTAATAAAAATTAAAAAAAAATTAACGATTTATTACTCTTGAGGTTAAAAATTAAAAAAAAAATTCAGGCTAAACAAAAAAACATAAGGCGCTCAAGGCAGACATAAAATATCCCTTCTATAGCACTTTGAAAATACAAAACTTAATAAAAAGGATGGTGTCAGCAAAAAGTAAAAAAAATCGTATGCAATTGTGCATTACTTCGAACTGACTAAGTTGAACAGCTTTTTAAACAAACAAAAAAAAATCAAAATAAAAGCGGCTTTGATTAAAATATGATATTTGTTTGTTTTATTAAGGCGTCCAAATTTAAAACATTAAATAAAACAATGAAAAATGTTATTAGTATAATAATGTTATTAATATAATCGCAGCAACTACCGTCGTCTTCCAAATATTTAATCCGGTTTAGTAAAATTTTGTAAGGATATCCTTTAGGACCTTGGTTCAATTATAGAACATTTTTCGTTTTTTTTTTTTTTTTTTGTTATAAAATAGAGATACAAATGTTAAATCACTTACTTTTACCGGCATAATTGTACTTAAACAGTTGTCATAAAATTTTATTATTTTTGTACATGGGAATTTGCAATAAATATTTAAAACATATTTTACCAAATTTTATTTAAAAAAAAAATAGAAATTAGATACCGACAAAGTAGTGGACAATGCTAATATTTTATATAAGTCATTTTCTCGAATCAAAAATACCTTAGTTGTCATGGCGAACGTATACGAAAAGTAATTGTAAAAATGCCAAAGGAATATATTAAGATGTATTTATATAAAATTACAATTCATTTTTGTGTGGACAACATTTAGTTAAAAATTTACTTCTGTTCTTAGTACTTGCTGGTTGAAGTGCTTATAATAATTTCAATAATACTAATAATAAGTAAATATTTAACCCGATTGGTTTTATTAGATGTTAAAGCTTCTATATTTTTTTGTATTTAGTATTTTTTATTTTAGTTGACAAGCAACTACGTGGTAATTTTTTCATATCATTTGAAACAATAAAGTACTCTAATAAAAAAATAAATATATGGGGCGATAGAGTGTTAAAAAATAAGAAAAAAGAAACATGTGAAAAAATCGGTGCTCGCCCATATTTTCCGAGTAAATGGACTCTAAAATTTTCAAATATTAATTTTAGAATTTTTTTTACCCAATTAAGATTCGAAAAATTTAATTATCTTTGGCTTTGGCTCATTTTTTAATTTAATTTCTAACAAATCCTACTTTAACGAATTTTCTTAATAGCGAGAAGATTAATTTTTCAATCACGGATTATTAGTATTGAGTCCTGATTTAAACGATCATGAAAATCATCGGGCCAAAATCTTTTTTCATACATTTTTTTTAATTTTTTTATTTTCGTTTTGTATTTTTGCAATAAATGAATTTTTTGCCTTGTTATTGTTCCTAAAATATGGTATGAAACTTTTTGTTATATTTTGTTAAAGAATATTTACTTATTATACATATATTTACGGAAATTTTCAAAATGTAACTTTAAATGAAACAATGTTAATTTTTGAAAGAAAAGCGTAACGAATTAAAAAATAAAAAAACAAAATCAAGTGAAAAAATTGGCTCTCGCCCATATTTTCCGAGTTACGGTGCTATGAAATTTTCAAATTTTTCAAAATATCATTATGGTTATCATTTTAATGCTATTGAAGAGATCTTGAAGGAAATACTAAATTTTTTTTTAAATTTAACCCATTAACAGCCGATGTCATTTTAATGTAAGATAATAAAAATGCAGTACGAACATTTTTTAATTTTTTAATTCTGTCACCACAATATTTACTTTTTTGATTGTAGTTGCTTCAGTAAACTAGATTTACATAGATGGTGAATATAGCACTTCTACTTGTCTTATAACGCATGACAAGCTTATTTCTACTTAAAAAATTCATAAAAATAGCATAGTATATCTGGACCAACAAATGATCTTGAGTATGTAAAATACCCTCTATATGGCGTTGGCTAATCTATTTCTGTATTTCGTTAAATTTAAGTTAACATTTCAAATTATCCGTTAGCTGATGAACAATGTATACATTTCAAACTTCGACGTAATTGGAAACAGAAACTCACTATCCGTTCTGGAAATTGTGTTGTGTGCCAAAACTTTTCCACTCTAACATTTTTTAAAGTTCCATAAATTTGTCATCTAAATTTTTCATATCACTATCTTTAATTAAATTTGAAATTTATTAGACCTGCTAGTCAAGAATCTTTTTTGTTAATAACATGTTGCGGGTCAATATAAGAAAGTTTTTTAAGTCAAAGCGTTGTTATATTTATTTACAGAACTCAGTCCAAAAGTTTTTAAAAATGTACCTAGGTAAACTTCATCATTTTTTACATTTTTATTCATCAGCCACAGTGATAAAATTTTTTGATTTCGAGTATTAATTTTGTTGCGGGTGGAATTGTAATACTTGCCTATTAAGCTGTTTAAATTCTTTGTTTAGAAATTTGTGTGATTTAGTTTTTTTTTTTGTTCAGCTTTATGCTGTGATTTGGTAAAAAAAAGTTTTTCACGTACGGTGTAGATGCGACCGGGTTTTTTGTTTTTGTGGGGAAGGCTTTGTTTGTTTTATTCACCCTTATTCTGCGTTTCGATTACGTTCCCGCATTCAGTTACGCTCGAATCGAAAATAGGTATTCTACAAAAAACCTAATCGAAAGAAAAAGAAGAAGAGAAGAGTATGTTCAAACCAGCTGCTTTGTTATGAAACGTATGAAATAGAAACATAAAAAATAAAAAAAATTTGTTAACATTGTAATTGTTAAACTATAAATACAATTTTATCAATAAACAGTGATAAATACATGTATTAGAACTAAATATTGTGGAAGCTATAATTAAATAAACTCATCAGTTAAGTGTGGAAAAAAAGAAAATAGCCAACAGACTAAAAGCAAACGATATTTGTGGCCAAACTATTGCAGCGTGAGGAATCCTGAGGCGCCGGATCGAAATTTTTATTTTCTGCACATCATTTAAATTATTATTATTAAAATGTCATAATTTCTTTCCAGTTTTTTTTTTTTTTTTGGTCCTTTGCGTTAAGTGCATTTGGGACTTCTTCCCAGAATGCCTATACTTCTTCCTTGGGACGCTTATAATATCCAGACGTAATACATATCAGCCTTCGTTGCCATTATACTAACCTGCAATAAAATAAATAAAGCTTTAAAATTACAAAAAAATATTACAAAATAAAGTTATAGCATTTTGTACTCACATTTTATTAAATTTTAGACTTTTTTAACTACAAAAACAAAAATCGAAAAACTTTCCGCTAGTAAGAAAACAACTTGAAAAAACGTAGCTACGATCGTAACGCAGAATACATACAATCGAAAAAGAAATCGAATTAATACGGGGAACGTAACGCAGAATACCAAAGTTGACAAACTAAGTAATTTTCGATCCGAATCGAAACGCAGAATAAGGGTGATTATTTCTGCTATGTATGCATGTTGCGCCATCTTTATAGTTGTTCTTGGTTGTCTTTTATTTTTATCTAAAATATAGAGGTACAGTGTATAAATTAATATATTTATAAGTGCTCGTTCTCTGACTTACCAAGCAGTCTTTGTCTTTAGTTGTGCGGCTGTCAAGTTCTTTTATGTATGGATGACTGTGTATATTTTTGTTATTACACGCCTTCTTAAGGAGCCATTGATTTGTTCAATCGTTAAACAATTTCATGTGCACACATTCAAATGGCGACAAACAAACATCGCTTTCATTTTGAAAATTCTAAAAGAGATTAAATTGAGGCGATATTTTAACCGCAACGCCTGTAAATTTTTCTAATTTCATGTAACTGTATATAAATTAACAAAAATAAAACAATAAGAAATAAATAAACATATATTAAAAGTTATAGGCAAACGAAACATTAACATCACCACGTAGTCTCCACACAGACAAACATGACCAAATGTTTGTTGCCTATATATAAATTAATTTAAGTTTCTTTTTAGATTTTATATTTAATTTATTTATTGTTAGAACTTAACGTTCTGTTTTCTTTGAGTCTCCTGAAAAAACAAAACTTAAATATTTTACTTATAAATAAAGTAGCCAACAGCTACTGCATTAAATGCTGATACCGCAACTCGTGTACTGATCAACTTACTTAAATACACTCTGCCTTCAGTATAACATCCGTTGTAACAGACGCACAGTCAGCATAATGTCGTTGAATATTTGTGGGAACAAACTAAAAGGGAATTAACCCATTATGGTTCAAGTGCCAGTTTATAAAGCAACTTCGATTACGTTAACTCCTCCCCCACTCAATTGAGATCCGTCCTCCGGTCTCTTAAGTTTATCAATGGTCGCTTGAAAGATATGACCTTGGCGTTTCTTCATTCTTCTCTGGTGCAATTTGAGTACTAAGCAATACACGAGTAGAATACCAATTACGACGACAGCGAAGACAATCGGTCCCACAATAAGTTTACCCTCGACTTATGAAATATGCCGCAGATGCTCAATACCCATTCTCCGAAGGTAAGGAAGGCTCAATATTTCCTGGTGGCCAGTAATGTTTAGGATCGAGGCGGCTGCTGGATTTGGTGCCAATCTCAATTCGCCTTTTAGATTTTTATAGGTGGATCCGTTAACACAGATCTCGTTATCAAACTTTAAAAGATACGTTCCGGTAACTAGCTGCTCTGAATTCCCAATTTTTTATTACCGCCGTGTTATCATTGATAACAATGATGCAATCTTCAACCACCACCAGAGGTTCCAGGTGACTAGGTCTTGTGTTGCAGTGGGCTACGCTTCCAGTGTGAAGTTGCTGAGCACATGTGGCGTGTAATAACTCTTTACAGAATGTTGATGTAAGTGGTGTAGTACAGTTCCCGATGGGAATTGTCTTGTTTCCATAATCGGCTATATTGTTTTACGTAGCGAGATGCAATATCGTTTCATTATGTTTAAGAGGTAAAATAATAATTTTCTTACATTCTAGTTTAATCTTAGGGTACTTAATAAAGAAAATCATATAATTTTCACCCAACAGAACCCTTACATAGGCAACTTCCATCAAGTAAGTAACCGTTACATTTGTGGAGGTTTTAAATTTTTTAATTTTATTTAAATCTTTTGAATCCAGGAGGGCCGGATTAATTATACCTATCAGGGGTGACGGCCAACATCAGGGTTTCAAGCTCAGAAATTATAATCCTGTTTCTCGCGAGCAGGGTTTCATATAACTGGCCGGTGTCTATTTGTTTGATTTAAGAATTTTTTATTATTACGTTTACTGTTTCCGTTAACTGATTTGTTTGGGCTTGTGTCTTTGTGTTAATACCAATTTGTCTGTTTTTTGACTCTATTAGTTCTTGCAGCTTAAATTTGATTTTTTCCAAGTAATCAAAACTGGATGTACATTACTTATTCGATCACAGAATTTTTCTATAGAAAATTTATACGATTATCGAATATCTCTATAGAAAATTAAACGGTTACAAATTTTTTTTTGAAAACTTATTCGAGATCAGAATTTTTCTATAGAAAATTTATTCGATTACAGAATCTTTCTATAGAAAATTTATTCGATTACAGAATTTTTCTATAGACAATTTATTCGATTACAGAATTTTTCTATAGAAAATTTATTCGATTACAGAATTTTTCTATAGAAAATTTATTCGATAACAGAATTTTGCTATAGAAAATTTATTCAATTACAGAATTTTTCTATAGAAAATTTATTCGATTACAGAATTTTTCTATAGAAAATTTATTCGATTACTGAAATTTTCTATAGAAAATTTATTCGATTACTGAAATTTTCTATAGAAAATTTATTCGATTACTGAAATTTTCTATAGAAAATTTATTCGATTACTGAAATTTTCTTTAGCTAATTTATTCCATTACAGATTTTTTCTACAGAAAATTTACTCGATTACAGAATTTTTCTAAAACGCTGTCTATTTCCTTATCAATAGCGATTTTCTGCGATTTTGGAACAGAGGCTACCTCCACTATTGCTCTTAATTCTTCAGTTGTCACTGTGGCAATTTTTTGATCATCATCTTCACCCGTACAAAGATTTACACTTTTTCTTTATTGACTTACACAAATTCTATTTTACTTAAAATACCTACGAATATAATACATCCAAAACTTTAGGGTAGCAAATGTAAGAATTATAGCATTCTAGGAAGTTTTAGTTCCAGTCGTCAGCCAATACTTTAACGCTGCCCAGTTTGTTTCGAAGCTCTGGTGATTTTCTTTTGTAATTATTCCATTTTCCTTCTTCTCCACCTTAGTTTTGTTGCCACAACGGGGAATCACTCACGTAGTTAAAGACTTTGTCTAATTTCTTTATATTTAGCTCTAATTTATTTTCGTTTTTAAGTTAGCCTTTTATATCATTGTTCATTTTTTTATTTTAGGCTTTAGAAATTTAAGATTTTCTTTTAAAAATTGTTTTAAAAAATTTTTCGTTTTATTACACTTTCTTTTAAAATTTCAGTGTTTTTAATTTTACAATTTAGGTCTCCACTTTATTTTTTGTTCTTCAATTATTTAATTTTGGTCGAGTATTTAGATTTTAGTATTTTTTAAAATTAGATTAAAATTGTACGCCCCACGTTGGGCGCCAATTAATTTAAGTTTCTTTTTAGATTTTATTTATTGTTAGAACTTTACGTTCTGTTTTCTTTGAGTCTCCTTAAAAAACTAAACTTAAATATTTTACTTATAAATAAAGTAGCCAACAGATACTGCATTAAATGCTGATACCGCAACTCGTGTACTGATCAACTTACTTAAAAACACTCTGCCTTCAGTATAACATCCGTTGTAACAGACGCATAGTCAGCATAATGTCGTTGAATATTTGTGGGAAACAAACTAAAACGGAATTAACCCATTATGGTTCAATTGACAGTTTATAAAGCAACGTCGATTACGTTAACTTATAATTGTTTTTTTTTTTTACTTTTATAATTAATTTTCTTTTCTATTTTTTTAAGCACTAGGTCAGTTTATAAATAAAAAATTGTTTGTTAGTTTTCATTTATTTTTTCAATATTTTGCCAAACCGTTGGGTGGTATCTTTAGGAAACAGGAAACAAAAAATATCAATAATTAGATTTTTTAAAAAACAAAATTAAGTTGAAAATATTTTTTGAAACATACATAGAAAATTCAAAAAACCAACCCAGTTAGAACTTTTTTGAATTATTGATCATATTCGAGTCTTTTTTGACTCTTCTACACGATTAAAATAATCGTTTAGAGTCGAACATGATTGTTTTGTCGGTAGAAAATGGTAGAGTCGCGGCGACTCTTCTGAACGTGTCCCTTATAACTCGCGTTTTCGACTCATTTTCGATACTGTTTATAATCGTACTTATAATCAAATACATTACATTTTCGAGTCAATTTTTTATCATATTACTAGCCGTATGCGAGTCTTCTTCGAACTATATTATACGAACATTTCTACTTATATTTTCGCAAAATGAAACATTGCAAACAATGTTTTGCTTATTTTTTATTGCACGCCGTCTTGACGAGCCATTGATTTGTTTAAACACTTAAAAATTTTAAGTGCATAGATTAAAATGGCTTATGTAGACCATCGTTGTCGATGTCATGTCGTGTTCAAACAGCGAGAAAACGAAGCATTAACATCGCCAAGTTTTCTCCACGCAGACAAACATGAACAAATGTTTGTAATCTATTCTGCTGACGTTTTGTTCATGTGCGAATAAATCAATTGCTCGTCAAAACATAGTTTTACATTCGTTAGCATGTTATTCCTAATTTTTTTAAAATTCTAATTTTAAAAAAATGAATTTTAAAAAAATACATTTTGCATTTGTGTCTCTATTTTCTTTACGAAGTGACATATCCACTTTTACGAAAATTAAAAATAAAATATGTATTTATATCATTTTTTCATCGTTAGGCTGCGTTTAATATGTCTCTAAAATATTTCTAAAAACAGTCGAATTTCAAGCATTTGCTTTTTATACTTTTTGTTTTTTAAACAAGTCGCTTTCTTTGCGTTTGTCGGAATTATATTCGAGTCTCTTTTTAAACGCACAAATGATTATTCAGTTTTAGTTCATCTTGGCTAGTCTTAAAAGAATCGCTTTAGTGATTTTTGTAAAAACAATCTTCCAAATGCTAACTGGGAAATGACTTGTGAAAAATATTTTTAAAAATCTTACAAATGTAAGCCTTATGCTTGAAAAAGTATTTAGAATATATTGAAAAATGCTATCGTAAAATTTGTAGAAAAATCAAAACGGAACCCCTATAAAAATATTATATGTACATGATTTATATAAGCTTTTTTGTAATTTTAGAATAAGCTTACAGAAACAATATTTTATTAATTTTGGTATAGAAAAGCTTATTCCTCTCAATATTTTTATAAGCTTCTTTACATAATTTTACAATCAATTTCATAAATAACGTACACATACATGTTTTTTAATATTAAATATTTTACTTTTTTTGCAATATAATTATTATCTATTTATTTTTTTCCAATTTTATAGATTTAGTACAAGCTAATAATGCAAATGTAGCAAATTTCTAACTAAATCATTGATTTAAAATATTGGAAAATTTATAATCGATTTAAACTAAAGAATAAGTAAAAAAACAATAACAAAAGTAATAAATAATAAAATTATACATAAATAATAGATAATTGTTAGTATTTTATTCTGGTGCGATTTTATTAACATGTATTTTTTATTGTTTTTCTAATTTGTACGTAACTTATTGCAATTTTTTGCGAACTGGAAAAAAGTTCGGGTATCTTTAAATAACTGGTCCTCTGTGTGGCCTACTGATGTAGCTGCGTCTACGAAAAATAAATGCTTTGTTATTGTTTTCGTATGGTTAAATTTCTTTATTTAATTTACTTCGTATTGCCTTCCCTGTATTTAAGTTCCGCACACTTTTTTTTGTCTCAGTACCTTCCCAGCATAAGTGTTCTCCTAACTCGTCTGTTATTATTTTTCTCCAATAATTTTTATAAAATTTGGTACTTTTGCAACTCGTGTCTGTACGTTTTCCTGAAAAAATATATATATTTATATATAGGATACTTTAGAATCAAAATGTTTAGAATTAAAAGGTTTTTAAGGTCCTGTAACTCCTTATGCAAAATTTGAACTTCATTTGTCAGTCTGACTAAAATTGACTGAATTGCTGCAACCACTTGATTGGCCTCTTCTGGGTTTGAATTAAATAATAAAAAAATATTATTTATTAGAGACATTTTTTATAATTTCATTATTACCTTCAGAATTTTGCGAATGCGTATGCAAGCTATAACGGTTTTGGTTTATTTGACATGGTTCCATTGGTGTTATGGTTTGTTACAATAAATTATTGTTGCGCGGATTTGCAAAGTAGCTGTTGAAGCTTTCAGACATGATGAATCAGTGGTTAGAATCCTATTTTAGTGTCATTGGAGGAAAAAATCATTTTAGTTGTTTGATCTAAAAAGTGTCCTTCAGGTGTTTCGGACAAAGTTAAGTGCGATGTTTGCCATATATCTAAAAGAGAAGAATTCAGTGGATAGTGAAACATTGGTTCTAATGCAGTAGTTTTGCTCCACTCTTGATGCGCCTGTATTGTGTTATAATAATTGTCTGGCGCAGAAATTGACATTGAATATATTCATTCTGAACAAAAGAACCTGTATTTTTTTTCTAATTTTCCATGTTCATCTAAATGTGAATTGTTTAAACTTTGTTCAACCAATCGATAATATAACTGCGTTGATATGTGGTTCTTTTCTTAAGAACTCGTTTCAATTGTCCTAATTTGTTTTTAAATTTAAAGGCGCTAAAATTTTCCAGTGAGCCACATAATAAAGCATCATCGGCTAAGTGAGTTAAGCAATGGTATAATAGCATACATTACAAAACTTTTTAACGTACCTTGAGCGCACTCATTGTGTGTTTTGCATTTGTTTTGATCCAATAGAAGGCGGAAAGCCAAACTTGATTGTAAAAAATGAGAATAAAGGCTCTCATTTTAAATATCGCTAAATATAAAAGGTCCACTATAAAGAAGGAACTGACGAAATTCTGTTGCCCTGTATCGCTCAAATTCTTTCAAACCCCGTGGCAGTCTACAAAATTGCCGTGGAGTTTGAAATTGAAGTCGCAGCAGGTAGTTATCCAACAATTCGATTTGAGGTGGTTGCAGCGAAAAAGTAAAATTTTTTGTTTTATCCATGCTGTCATCAAAGACATCGTACATGCAATCAAATGGAAATGGTTCTACCATGTCTATTGGTTATTTCTCTATTACCATTCGGGTTTCTGCTACAGGGTGAGTTTTAAATTCATGTGCTCTAAAATTTTCGTCAGTTCGCGGAACATTATTTTCGAGTTTGAAAATCATGCGCCTGTGAACATATTCTCCACTTTGAGTACACTTACGGAAGGAATTGTAACCAGTGTGGCTTTTAACACCCATAACTAGGTGCATCTGGTACATTACAAATAAATGATCGGCAACTAACTTTATATATTTTTCCATTACAAGATAAACTAGATGTTATAACTTCTTAAGTTCCTCTACAAATGGTGTTAAATAATCATTGCACAGGCTTTGTACCACTTATATTCACCAGTATAGGCCAAGCCTGAGCTAACGAACTTTTTGCTATTGGAAGTCCAATAATATCTTATTTCAGAGTGTCACTATTATAGGACGATTGAAGCAAGAAATTTGTCAAGCAGACCTTTAGCCCGTAGTGCAAATATTCACCATCTGCAAGTGGTACAATGGGTGGTAAGCTTGGTTTTATTTTTTTAATATTTGCAACAGTTCGTTCGTTGCATGGTTAGTAATTAAATGGTTAACACTCCATTTAGCCAACTCATCTCCAATGCTGCAGTCTTTAATAATATTATGAATTTACGTTTCATCACTTTCATTTTCACTCGAACTAAAATATTCACTATTTTGTGTTCCTACATTGTTATCACTACCACTGACATTTTCATCTAATTCATTTTTTTTTTGTTTTTTATTATTAAAAAGAAGATCAATTACTACTTTCATTTGCGTTCCAACACTTTTTTATATTTATAGGGCATTCTCATTAATTACTTTCTTTTAATTTTAAAAACAAACATTACCGACAAATAAATTGAAAAATTTAATGGCCTATTTCTGATTTAAGAAAGAAAACTTAAGCGAACGAAAAGCATTCGCTCGAATTCGAGTCAATTTGGATTTCTCATTGGCACTTACTTTCTTTCGCACTCGCTTACGTATATCAATTTTGGTATCTTACGTCTTTAAAAGTAGAAGCAATCCCGATCATGAATTTTGATATTTCTGTTAAAAGTATTAAAAAAATACTACGAAATTATTCTAAAGCGAATACAACTCCGTGTAAGTGTGATCAGCTGGAGCAGTGTCAATGATAAAAAAGCGAGATTTTAAAAAAAAAATTTTTTTGTAATTTTTTTGTGTTTCTTGTTTTGATTTTATAAAAGTGCTTTAATCGCAAATCGCGTTCAAAATGCCATACTTGTTTGATAAAGATGGATTTATCGGTGGCAGTTTCCTTTTTAAATGAAATAGATAACGATGATGAAAGTGTTCAAGTATATCGCAGAGAGTTAAGAGATAGGTTTAATGTTCTGGAACTGCCTACCAACCAGTAAGTACATGCATATGTGTGATATCATGCAAATCAAATAACTAAAAAAATTATGTTAATAAGAGGTTTATTGCAAACTTTCGCGTTTTTCTTTTGGAGAAACTTAAAAATCAAGAAGTTAAGTCTTTAAAAAGCACAAATATTTATATATATATACAGATATATACATACAAACAACTTATTTATAAAAAACATATAATTATAACAGCTTTAAGTGTCATATACAATTATTAGTATGTAATCATTTTGGCCTTTACTTATCTTACGATTATAAATAAATAAATAAATAAAAAAAAATATTCGCCAGGACATTAAACTGGCAACATTTTTACGTTTTCTAGCCACTGGGAGCTATCAGCAAACAGTTGGCAATGAAATGTGTTCGTCAACATCCACAGCAGCTGTATGCCGAGTCATAAAGGAGTGCCTTGATTTTTTTGAAAACTTCATATGTGTAGATTGGATAAAAATGGTTCGTTCTAAAGACGAAAACAAAAGGGATTTTTTTCAATCCACCGGCTTTCCTGGCTTAATTGGCTGCGTTGATGGAACCCATGTGAGAATAAAATCATCTGAAACACCTTTACTACAATAGAAAAGGCTAGTACAGTATAAATGTCATGGTGGTAAGCTAAACAAGATACTATTTTGTTATTAAATATGTATATTTAAAATTTTTTTTCTACATTTTTAGATATGTGACAACAAAACATATATAACATATGTTGATGCCAGACACCCTGGGGCCAACCATGACGCATTTGTATGGGAACAAAGTCTAGTTGACCAAAAACTACAAAATGAGTATGAAAGTGGTCAAAGAAATACATGGATTCTTGGTAAGATGTTTGCATAGTTTTTGTAGACTGGTGATTTCATTTTTTGATAAATATAATTTTTTAACATTTATCTAGGCGATGCTGGTTACAAACTCAAACCATATCTAATGACGCCATTTAGAAATCCAAACAGTACTGAAGAAAGAAGGTACAGAAAACATGCTAGTGCACGCAACGTTTTCGAGCGTTGCTTCGGAGTATTAAAGAACAGATTCCGCTCCATTATAGGTTCCAAAGGACTTCATAACTCTCCAAACAAGAGTACCCAAATAATCAATGCATGTTGTGCTCTGCATAAGATGTGCATAGCTTACAAGTGCCCATTGCCAACAACTGAAGTGGAAGAGGCAACGAGTAGTGAAGTGCTAGATGTGTTGGAAGAAGAGGAAATAGGCGCAAGTGCCATAAGAAGAAATATTGCCATAAATTTGTAAAAATTAAAGAAAATTAATTAAACATTTAAATTAATTCAACAATTTATTAAAATTTTTCAAAAGTAATTTAAAAATCCACTTCGTAGGCGTACTTAAAAATTATAAAGTAATAAAAAAAATGACAATTCATTTTAAAAATTAATGCATTTTGCATAATCACATACATACGTAATTAAAAAAAAAACAACTTATAGCATTAAAAACAATTGGAAAAAGCCAGAATAATTTAATCGTTATTAGCTTTGAGAATTTTTTTCTAACATATTTTCTAACCTTTTTGTGGCTTTTACTAGGTCCGCTATACCAGCTGCTGTTGTTTCAGCGGCATTAGTGAGAGATTTTGTCATTTCATTCTCAGTGTTCTTAGCATTGAAATCGGATTTTATATAAAAGCACTTACGTTTTCATTCGAGTTCTCGCTCGAGTCACTGTTTGCTTAGAACGTGCGTAGAGAAATCGAAATCAATGTTCTTTCGCATAGAAGGCGAATGAAAATGTTCTTCCTTAAATTAGAAATAGGCTGTAAAAAAAATATAGGCTGTAAAAAAATATTGTCAAGAAACACAACGGACTTAGAATAATAAGATATATTTAAATGATTATCTATTATCGAAGTTAATTAAGTCCTAGCTATTTCCTGTTCTTCTTTTGTTTTTAATGTTTGTATTAAATCCTCTCCGAACGCTATCATATTTAAAACTGGAAAATCTCTTCGCTTAATTGGTAATGCATGTTTATATCCTAATGAAAGAATTAATGAAAGAATCAATGCAAGTAATAAATAGTTTGTTTAAACAATTAAGGTACAGAAGAGCAAGTAACACAAGAAATGTTACAGAAGCAAAAGTTTACAAGTTGTTCCAGATTAAATAATTGTCCCATCTTTGAAGATATATCTGTTTGAAATATAGAAAATAATTATAAACTTCGGTATATGTTAGGGATGATACAAATAATTAAAGTACTATCAACAAAAACAATAAACTTTAAGACTGGTACTGATAATATTACGTAATGTTATTGACATTAAGTGCATAAAAAATAGTTAACATTTGAAGGTATCAATTGTTTGTAACATATCTATCGTGAAAATTTATGTAAATGTATTGTATTGATTTTTTTTTTAATAATTTGAATGTTTTCTCAGTTAGCATTTGGAAGATTGTTTTTACAAAAATCACTAAAGTGAGTCTTTTAAGACTACCCAATGAGACTTAAAACTGATTAATCAGTTGAAACTAAAGTTGAAAAAGTGTAAAAAGCAAGTGCTAGAAATTCGACTGTTTTTAGAATTATATTAGAGACATTTTAAACGCAGCCTAACGATGAAAAAATTATTCAAATACATGTTTTATTTTTTAATTTTCGTAAAAGTATGTCACTTCGTAAAAAAAATAGAGATTCAAATGTAAAATGATTTTTTTTTAATTCTTATTTTAAAATTGAATTTTAAGAAAATAAGAAATAACATGCTAACGAATGTAATAAAACATAAGCAAAACGTTGTTTGCAATGTTTGATTTTGGGAAAATCTAATTAGAAATATGCGTATAATATGATATGATAATATGAAGAAGAATCTCATGCGGCTAGTAATATGATAAAAAAAGTATCGTATTTTATTATAAGTACGATTGAAAACAGTATCAAAAATGGGTTTAAATAGCGAGTCATAAGGGAATCGTTCAGAAGAGACGCGGCTAGGGTACCATGTTCTACCACCAAAACAATCATTTTCAACTCTAAGACGAGCGCATAAACGATTTTTTTAATCTTGTAGAAGAGTCAAAAAAGACTAGAATATGATCAATAATTCAAAAAAATGCTAACTGCGTTCTGTGTTTTAAAATTATGAGAATGTAAAAGTTTAAAATATTTGATTCAGCTAGCGTGTGGAAGATTGTTTTTAGAAAAATCACCTTGCTGAGTGAGACTTATTAGTCAGTTACAGTATTAAAAAAGGACTTGTGGTGTACGGACTGCCCTAATATTTTTATTTACGTTTACCAACACTTACAATTCATCTTTACCTAAATTATACAACCAGTATTTACTAATGCATTTAAAGATCTCATCTTTAACTTTTCTATGTATTTGTAACGTTTATATAAAATTAACGTTTACGATCACTGTTACTTAGAATTCTCGAGTACAAACACACGTGTGTACCAGATTGCTGTCGTCGCCGGTGTCGGGCCTTGTTGTCAATAGTGACTTCAGGGATTGGTAAGAAAAGTGCTCTCGGTTTTTGTTTCCTGCCAGCTGGTTAGCTATGTGTATTTTTTATTGTGGCAGCTACTTATCTCTTGAATACCAAGAAAAAACAATTGTGGATTCGTTAGCGAACTTCTCTTTTATTATTATTTTACAATCTCTTTCCAAAAACATAAAAATGCTTAATGCTATGAACATAATCATGTCCACCGACCATCGACTACAAGATGTCAAAAATAGAATACATGCGTGCTTATGAGAATAAATCTTTTAGCAGCTACACGACTACCGACTACACGGCTACTTTTGTAGCCCGTAGCCAACTTAGGCTAATTTCTATTTTTCTTGGCTACAAAAAACAGATTAGTGGTGCCAATACAATAAATGCATGAAATGGTGTTTTTAAAAACGCAATACATTAAATATCGCTATTAAAAACGCGAAAAATTTTAATAGTGGCACCATTGAAAAATAATAATCATCTGTTAATTTGTTTACATTTTTGATCAGTTTATTACTTTATCTCGAAGGGGGAACATCTTCGCGCGAGCAGATTTTTTAAAAAAAAAGTGAAGTTATAATTGAAGTCGCAATGCGCACAGTTTTTATTCAACAGATTTTCCACTTCCTATACGAAGGTATAGGTTGATGTGCAGTTCCTGCAGAGACTAGTAATATCGAAATACTTGTGGGATACCCTGGCGCTGTAGTTATATACCCCTGCCATTATTAAATTAAGATTTAAAAAAAAAATACGTTTTTCATTTACTTTTTGTTTGTGAAATTTTCCATTTAGTTCTTTTTTCATAAATTTCTTATTTGTTTCATTTATATTTATTTTTAGGGTTTTTTATTGAAATTGATAAGTATATAATAGTAATTTTTACTGTTTATATACATTTATTACATTGTTTAATGTAAATGTTTAGTTCAATTTACATGCAAATATGGACGTGGACACTTCATACACTGAAGTCTTTGTTTCCACTATTTTAGCAATAGTATTTATAAAGTTAATTAAATTTTCTTGAGACATTTAAATTTTTTTATACAAATTCACTTAAAAAAATCAAGTTTGTTTTGGGTTACTTAAATACATACATGTATGTCAAAACAGATGTTTATTTTTTGTAGTTAGTGGTCGATGGTCGTTAAAAGAATTAAGTAGCTGGCAACTTGGCTATTTTTGTAGCCAGCTACTTTTGTAGTCGGTAGTCGATGGTCGGTAGCCTTTGATTGTGTTTATAGCATAAAATAGTTTGTTTTATGTTTGCAAATAAAAACACTTCAATAAACTAATTTTGCTTCCAAATATGAAGCACTTTATTAGAAGATTTAAAGTCGAATGAAAAAATACAAATTAAAAAATATAAATCAACCACCAGTGTTGCCAAAACTATCGAACCATTTCCCGCTAGATATTAGTTTAAAAACCGCTAGAAACCACTAAATAGTCGAAAAAAAAACGCTGACATAAACCGCTAAAAAATTTCTTGAACAATTTATTTTTATACCTTTCATCGAGGCTAACTTCGTTTCACAAAAAAAAAAAAAATAATATATATGTCAATCGATCAGATATACTATCGAAAGAGGTGCTATTGGAAATCATTATCGGTCCATGTACTTCGAGGCAGCATCGAAAACACTACGCCTACCTCGAACTTTTTTCATGTCATTTGGAACAATAAATTAACTCCAATCAAAAAAATTAATATATGGGGTGATAGAGAATTAAAGGTAAGAAAGAAACATTAAGTGATAAAATTGGCGCTCACCCATATTTTCCTAGTTACGGGGCTCTTAAATTTCAAATTTTTTTTAAGTATCAATAAAGGTATCATTTTAAAGCTTTTGAAGAGATCTTTAACTCATTATGAGCCGATGGCATTTTTATGTAAAATAATATATACGCATTTTTTATATTTTTTTATTCCCTGTAACCCCAATATTTGCTTTTTTTTTAATTTGAGTTAATTCACAAGATTCGGCATAGCCGAAAATATCACTCTTACTTGTTTAATACTGTTTTTAAATACTAACTGCCGTATTCGTAAAATTAACTTATATTATTTTTATTTTATATTTTGATTATCTATACATATGAGTTTTGTTTTGAGAATTCAAATAAATATTAAGGGCTCCGATTAAGTTTAGAACCTTGTAATCGTAGAAGTATTTTTTATGACGGTTAAAATAGTATTAACTATATTGGTTTGCAATCGATTTCTGAGCTTTAATTTAGCTATATTAAGTTGACTAAAAACTCGTTGCTCTTCTGCATTAGACGCCGGCATGCAAAATAATCACAAGGCTAACTCAGCTAGCTCTTTGAAAATTTTATTTCCAGCCGAATTTTGATATTCAAAAACTTCGTAACAAAAATATGTAGTATCCATTAGATTATTCCGTTTTATACCATTTATGTATATTATTAAGCTGATTTAAAATTGTTTCGATTATTTCCGAGCTATAATCCAGTTGTTCCAAATATTCACCCTTATTCTGCGTTTCGATTCGGATCGAAAATTACTCAGTTTGTCAACTTTGGTATTCTGCGTTCCGTTCCCCGTATTAATTCGATTTCTTTTTCGATTGTATGTATTATGCCTTACGATCGTAGCTACGTTTTACTTACTAGCGGAAAGTTTTTCGATTTTTGTTTTTATAGTTAAAAAAGTGTAAAATTTAATAAAATGTGAGTGAGTGTGAGAATGCTATAACTTTATTTTGTAATATTTTTTTTTGCAGGTTAGTATAATGGCCACGAAGGCTGATATGTATTGCGTCTGGATATTATAAGCGTCCCAAGAAAGAAGTATAGGCATTCTTGGAAGAAGTTCCAAATGCACTTAACGCAATAGGGCCACAAAAAAAAAACTGGAAAGACAAAGTATGAAAGTATGACATTTTAATAATAATAATTTAAATGATGTGTAGAAAATAAAAATTTCGCTCCGGCGCGTCAGGATTCCTCACGCTGGAATAGTTTGGCCACAAATACCGTTTGCTTTTAGTCTGTTGGCTATTTTTTTTCCGCACTTAACTGATGAGTTTATTTAATTTAGCTTCCACAATATTTAGTTCTAATAAATGTATTTATCACTGTTTATTGATAAAATTGTATTTAAATTTAGTTTAACAATTACAATGTTTACAAAATTTTTTTATTTTTTATGTTTCTATTTCATACGTTTCATAACAAAGCAGCTGGTTTGAACATACTCTTCTCTTCTTCTTTTTCTTTCGATTAGGTTTTTTTGTAGAATACCTATTTTCGATTCGAGCGTAACTGAATGCGGGAACGTAATCGAAACGCAGAATAAGGGTGATTAAGTTATTTGCTGATAATTTATCAGTTTTTTCTAAAATGTCCCGATTTACTGGTAATCTAAAATGACAGTTTCCGTTAGTTAAAAAAATGTTTATTGGCCTAATTAAAATATATTTCGTTATTTTCTTTTGGATTAATTGTTTTAACAGTTTAAAAAAACAAGGAAGAGATGGAAAATTTATATATTTATATAAAAGGTTACAAATACATAGTTGAGCTTACTTTGTAACAAACAAAACTTGTTGTAGCTCAAAAAAACGCTAAAAACATGCTATTTAAAGTTTTTCCAGTTAAAAAAACCACTTAGGGTTTTTTTTTTTTCAAACTTCCCGCTTTTAATAGCAAAAAACCACCAGATCTAGCGGGAAAACCGCCGTTTTGGCAACACTGTCAACCACCAAAATAATATTTTACTCACAAGCAAACGTACATACAAACAATTCTACACACAAAATTACTTCTCAACGAGCGCATCTATATGTAGGTATGTTATTAATGTGTATGGATAAATGTGCATACCAGAGAATGACGATAAGTACTTATAAAGAAGATACACTTAATTATTTACTTATATTTTTGAGTATTGAGTATACTCATACTTGTAATACAGAAAATGCATACATCTACTTATTTGCTATCAAACAAGTATGAGTATACTCAATACCCATAGCACACAGTATTTATACACATCGAACTTAAAAATATAAATGAAATGAAAGTATGAATACAACTAGTTATGAGTATCTGCCATACCCATACTTATAACTACATAATACTCATAAGTATGGCAAAATACTTATAATACTCATAAAGTAGTTGAAATACTTATAAGTAAAATAAGTACTTATAGGAACTATGTATGTAATACTACTATATAAAATATACAATATATATATATATATATATATATATATAAAATATACAATATAGTATATATATAATATACTATGTATATAAAAATGTGTAGAATGTTCAACATTTTGATTATAACTGAACATTAGTAAAAGATGGGTAAGAAAGGTATAAGATGTTAAATAGGAAATCTAAATTAGTTTTTTTTTTTATTAGGATGAAACGATTAAATTTAAATTAAATGTTATATATATATATATTAAATTGTAAGTTAAATATTTATATATTTTTCATCATTACTATGTTTTAACTTGACTAAAAATTTTTATAATTCTCGTTAAAACAATACGTTTAAATGACATAAATTCTAAGAAATACCTAATGAATAGTTAAATATTAAAACTTTCTATAAGTACGTGAAATACCTTCTTACGTCTGGTGTTTTTTATTTTTTATGGCATTTACTTAAGATGTTCACAGCAAATAAAAAGAATTTATTAACCCTTTTTTATTTTACAAAAATTGCAATACTTAAAATGTTGTAAATGAACAAACTTTGCACATATTTTTTCTAAATATGAATGAACAGGTAGTGAGTTTTTTCCTCTTTTTCTTAGAAGTGCAAATTATATTTCCAAAACGTAGTAAATAATTGACAAATTTTTTATTACCGTGCTTAGCTTTACCTGAATTTGGAATGGCGAACCAGCATAAAAAACACAAGATAAACTGACAATCTCATATAAGCATATATGCCGAGTTGCTTACTAGATCAGTGAAAGTACGCTTTATAAAATAAAAAATTAAATTATAAAATTAAAAAATAAGTTATTTCAGAACGAAACCATAAAGTAAGTTTTTTTAATACTTTACGTATTTAACAATTATTAAATTATTTAAATTAACAGTATGGAGAACAACGACGAAATTTTAAGAAAAATTAATTGTGGAGAATACCAGTTATTGAAAGAGACAGGAAGAAGCATTATCTGGACTTGCTTCTCTGAAATCCAAAAAGACGATGGTACAGTTTTACAGGATAGAGTATACTGCCGAGAATGTCAAAAGCTTTTTAAATATGTAAAGAGGCAGACGTCAAATTTATTAAAACATAATTGTGTCCACTCTAAGCCAGACGAGAGTACATCGATACAATTAAACACGGAGGATAAAGACGCTTGCTTTGAAGCATTTATGGGATTCGCAATAGAAGACTGTCGTCCTTTTAGTGTTGTTGAAGGTTCGGGGTTTCGCAAATTAATAGAAAAATGTGTAAAAATGGGAGCTAAGTACGGCGAAAATATTGATTTGGACAATTTAATTCCCAGTGGAAGGACGTTATCTCGGAGGTCTAAATTAATGGCTGAAGAGAAAAAACAAGAAATTAAGCATCATGTACATCATGTACTATTGATATGTGGACTGACGATTTTGTTAAAAGAAATTTCTTGTGTGCCACTTTACATTTTGAAGCTAATTTCAAGCTTATCGATATAACTCTGGGAATTAAGTCGATGGATTTTCCGTCTAGATTAAACTGTTCAGCCCATCTTTTTTCTAATGTGTTGAATAATGCTTTTGTATCAACAATTGAATTAAAAGGAATTACGTACGCTTGTAAAAAAATCGTTAAGTTCTTTAAAAAGGCCAACAAGCAACATATGCTGGATACAACTTTGAAGAGTCATTGTCCTACAAGGTGGAATTCAAATTTTACAATGTTTAAGTCTATTTTAGATAATTATACAAAAGTCAACGAAATTCTTGCCGATAATGTTGAAAGAAGAAGTATGCTAAACTTCAATATGTCCGTCCTGCAGGGTTTAGTCGAAATTTGCAAAGACTTCGAAATTATTTTCAAAACTTCAAGCCAGTGTATCACCAACAATTTGCTTCGTAATTTCTTCCATTAACAAAATGAAAACAATTTGTGTTGTGCAGAATAATGAAGAATCTGCTATTTCGGCTTTAAAAAGAAACATTCTATCCAACTTGGAACAATGGAACTCAAATTTAAATATTCTTCACAAAGCTGCATTATTCTTATATCCTCCAGCTATATCTTTGCAGCCAAATGAAATGGATAAGATTAAGGGTTTCTGCATTTCAGAACTTTACGATAAACGTACAGAAGTTTTATCCGAAGTTTACAGCCACTCAACTTCTTTTCAAGAAATGCATTTACCTGGAAAATCTGATTCACCAATGAATCCTCTTTCACCACAAACACCTCAACTGCTTTCCCTAATGTTTTTACCCAGCAGCTCGTCTGCAGCAACTTTAGGTGCAGTTACTAAAAAAATAAGTTTTTTCTTTCCAACTTTAGCAAGCTCGTCAAATACAAGTGTGGAAACTGGAAGGGATGAACTCGAGCGTTATTGTACTGAAAAGGTTAGGCTTACAGACGAGTTCGATGTTATTCTATGGTGGAAAAACAATTCTGGCAAATATCCCAAATTGTCAAAACTAGCTATGAAAATATTATCCATTCCTGCTAGTAGCGCAGCATCCGAACGAGTTTTTTCCTTAGCTGGAAATATAATAACCGAGAAAAGAAGCCGGCTGGAACCTAAAACAATTGACAATATTATATTTTTGAATTCTTTGTATTAAAGAAATATTTGGTAAAATTTTTGTAATGTTGCTAGACATATGCATATATGTACTTAGTTAGGTTAAATTTTTTTGATTTTTATATATAATTATAATAATATATTTTCTAATGTAATGTTGTTATTAATTAATTAATAAATAAATTTAAAGCTAATTTTTTCTTTCCAAAATTAACAGTTATTTTTTTAAATTAATTATTTTAAATAAATTATTTGCGACTTTAGTTGGCTGAAAGTTAAAATAAATTTTGTTAAAAATAAAGGAGAACATATTAATTTTATTTGTGTATAATTTTATTATTGCTTTAAAGTTTATTTACTTTACGTAACTTCACTTCAGTATGTGCCTGCGATTTGAAGTCTCCAAATTTCTTGCGATTGCGAACTACAGAACACCTTTCATGCGATTTCAACAGGTATCGATAGCTTAAAGCGATTCGCGATTTTTAAAACATGTCTGATTATTTTTATTATATTCGTATATTTCATTCTTTATTTAAAATTGTATTATTTTTTTTCCTACTTGTAAGAAAAGAATAGTAATTGAAAATGTAGAAATTCGTGACCTATTACTCAATAAATGTTTTTTTTTTTGTTATTTAAAACATAAATGTACGACAAACTGATTTTTAAATATAACTTCTTCCTACCCAATGTATTAATTAGAATGCATTAAAAATAAATTTTACTTAGTTCTATATAACAAATCTGTCGTAAATAGATTAAAGTAATTTTGTAAATTAATATTTATAACATTAACAGTTAATATGTAATAGCCACGAAAAAATCATATTAACTTAAAAAAATATATGTGTTTATGGAAAATAAAATTGGTTCACACCATTATAAAACAATATATGCCATATTCCTATGAAAAAATACTTATAAGTATACTTAGAGTATTTACATACTTATACTTATTTCTGCTCAATACTTGTAAGTATGAGTATAGAAAATACCCAATCCAACTTATACTTATAGTTGTTTGTGCTGGGTGCAATAGAGTATGAGTATGCGTACACTCATTAGCTGTCAATACTTGTACATACTTAAGTTGAAATTGGTATGAATATGTTGAGTATGGTATGTTGTTGAAGCTGTAACGATACTCATTCATACATGTTTGGCCTCAAATACTTAAAGAGTACTTAAAATGATACTTTTGTTATTCTCTGGTGCATACATACATATATTTGTTTTAAATAACAATCTCTTTGTTAAACTAAGTATAGGTATAAGAGATTGATAAACGATTGAGTAGAGACTAAGTGTGTATGTTTATATGCAAATATTTACGTATGTACGCATGCTTGTTTGATTTACAGTATAACTATTTTAAAAGAAAGAAATGTAAATAATTTCAAGGTTAACAAAAATTCAAGTTCAAGTCTAAGCAAATTTAATAGAGTAAATACCTAATGCAGAATCCAGGGACGAATCTGCGGTAAACATAGTTGTTTCTACTCAAGATGCCAATCATCAAGTTACGATACGTCTCGCAGTCCCGCGCCATGCCAAAATAACGCCGATCGAGCATTTGACGGCTCACCACATGAAATACAAAAGACCGTAGGCGTGAATTCGCTGCAATGGTGTTCCCACATGCCAAGACATAAAACACGACTGGAACAGACATACCGCCCGCCTTGCGACATTATCGCATTATTATCATTATTTTATCTTTGATAAACAGTTTAATTATCTCAAAAGATAGTTTTAATCAATAATACTTATGTATATGGTATATATATATCAATTAAAAAAAATATATATATAGTAAATATCCTTTATTAATATTAAATAGAAAAATATTGTTTATTTTTTTTCGTTAATAATTCAAATAGTTTATGTTTTATCAGAATAAAAATTATAATATAATAATATGTATTAGTGTCATATATTTATTTATACTTAAATGTAAATGATAAATCTATTGATACTGAGTTTAATAGATAAGTACATGATATTCGTTATTTTTGGAATAATCACAAGAAAAAATTTCAAAACTCCTTATTTCAGATTAAACTCGTAAGCTGACACAAAAACTATTTATATAATCTGCTACATAGCACATTGTAAATAACAGAACATGATTTCTTGATATTATAAATATAATTGTAATTCATGAGTTTATTTTAATGTATTGTGTTATTTTTTCATTTCTAATACAGAAGGATATCGTGGAAAATTAATAATAAAGAGTCATAGTTTCTACGGACAACAAATTTTTTTTTTAAATATATTCATACTGGATCGCCTTCCCCAAAGTAGGCAAAGCCGAAACCGTATCTTGCACCAAGAGGTGACCAGGTTTTCCTGTTGCGGGTCCGATGAGGACAGGGCCGCCGCGTCTGCTTCCAGCACGACGTAGTATGGGCGAATCTTGCTCCAACGTTTGTTAGCCGAGTGCGCAGCTCCTTGCTTGGGCTCTAGCCAGAGTCTCGGTCGTCCACCAACAGCTCTAGTTTAAAACATTCCTGGCCCAGTTTATGAAAAAAGGTTACGATAGTTCTTCCTCGCTGGATGATACACTGCAACAGCTCAGCTTCTTTTCGTGTGATCGAGGATGTTGCTGCGCTAAAATAGGGCTATGGTCCAAAATTTTCTCCTGCCTACCTCATTTTGCACGCGTATTGTGGCCGTCATTTCTATCCATACCCTGCCTGGTGCATCAGGTGCAGCCAGCTGTGATGGTCCTGTCAACACCGATGGCACTGGTCAATATTTTACCGTTGGCACGTGTGTGAGACTGGCCCAGACTGTTGTAGCACAAAGATTTCTGCGCAACGATCCGTAGCTTCTTCTGCAATGGTAGAACGATGAACCGCGAGCATGGAGCCGATCACATAGGGTCAGCGGTAGTTGACGTTGAATAGAACCCCACCTATCGTTCTGGAAACGGTTTAAATTTTGATTACACAAGGGCTACTACTAGAGAAGGATTTTTAATATACATATTAAGCACAAGTGGGCAAAGCTATTAATTTGTGAATTGATCACTTTATCATCAGAACCAGGATAAAACTTTATAATACGACCTAAACGCCATTCCTTACTTCAAGTGGGCTCATTTTCAAGTGCGACAAGGTCATTTAAGTCTATCTGGGCGGATTTCCATTTATTACGCTTGTGTAACTCTACTAAATACTCGTATTTCCACCGATAACAAAACTCTTGTTGTAGGGCTTTTATTTTGCGCCATTGGTGCATGATACTCAGTGAAGGTACTGCCTCTGCTAGTTCAGCTGGGGACAACAAAGAAGACCCTATTAAGAAATCACCTGGTGTAAGGGCCGACAAATCATTGATATTTTCTGACATAGAGCCAAGAGGACGCGAATTGAGGCGTGCTTCAGTAGAAGTGTAGAGAACTTTTTAAAAGTAAATTTTATCTGACCAGCAGTTTTCTTAAGGCGCGTTTTGAGACTTTTTACACCTGCCTCCCATAACCCCCCACCGCCCCATATGACGCTCTGCCGTGGGGATGAAGTGCCATTCTAAATGCTGAAATCCATATTTTTCTACCGCAGTGTCACGCAGCTCTTTAACTACTTTTTCACAGATAGCTTTGATTTTCCGTGCAGCGCCGACATAATTTTGTCATTGTCTAAGTAGATGCAATTTAGGCAACCACGACGAGCAATAAAACGAGCTAAAGCCGCTAAAAAGGCAGGGGTAGATAAATCGCGTACAGCTTCTAGGTGGATTGCCTTTGTAGAGAAACATACAAAGAGACACACGTAGCCTTTCGTTATTCGGCAGTATCGACCTGTAAAACTCTTGAACTCAAACGGGCCCGCCAAATCCATGCCTGTATTGGTGAAAAGGCGACTCAGGGTAGTTCTTTCTTCAGGTAGCGCAGCGATAATTTGAGTCTGAAGTTTTTTGCGATGTAAGACACAAACCTTGCTATTATGAATGACAGTTCTGACAAGATTTTTAGCCTTCATTATCCAGCACTCTAGACGAACTACGCTTAGCACCAGACGGGGGCCAGCATGATGGAAAAGCTTGTGAACACATTCAACATACAACAGAGCTAATCTACTGCCATACGCAAGTATGCTCGGATATTTTTTATGATAAGTTAAAGAAGATGAAGAGCTAAGACGACCATTAGCACGAATAATATTACTTTTGTCCAAAAAAGGCCGTGAGGGTCAACAAAAGACTTCGGGAGCCAATTTTCTTATTAGCGGACAGGTAATGGAATTCGTTAGAAAAGTAGAGTTAATGGGACAGAAAAAATAGTCGATTTCTAATGAAACGCAACTCACTGGCAGAGATTCTTAGTGTCGCGAACTTTTTATCCTTCCGTCGAATTTTGCTATCGAGTATAAAAAAACTTCTACGCTCGCGACAGATTTCAAAAACGCTTAAGTATATCCTCTTCTCAGTCAATCTAGCAACAAAAGTTTGAGCCTTTTTTGATTCCTCTGATGTTTCAAACTCTGATACTGCTACGGCCCGCGATAATTTTCACCACTGAGCCAATCTGGTCCATGCCACCAAAGTTTATTTTCCTTCAGATCCGAAGGTACCAGCCCCCGGGTTGCTAGATCGGCAGGGTTATCTTGAGACGCTACGTGACACCAATTTCTATTTCCTACTTTTTCTAATACAGGGTGATTTTTGTAACCAGCAAGAACTATAGTTGAATCGGACCAAAAGTAAGAAAACTGCATATTTATATTAAATGTAGGAATCACGCTATCGCCTAGATTATCCAAAAGAACCGCACCACATAACTCCAGTCGGGGCAATGTAGTTTTTTTTATAGGCGCTATTTTTGTTTTGCATATGAGTAACTTTGTGTGAACTATATTTTTAAAGCTAACTCTAATGTACGATGCGGCAGCGTAAGCTAACTCAGATGAGTCACAGAAACCATGAAATTCAACATAACAACTAGGTAAGTATTGAATCCAACGTGGCAGTTTTATACTTTCAATATCTTTATAATTTTCAATAATATTCTGCAATTTTTTAAAAGCTGCTGGTTTTACAGGCTCGTCCTATTCTATTTTATCGAGCCACATATGCTGCATTAAAATTTTTGCCGTAATAATTACTGGGGCCAACCAACCTGCTGGATCAAATCGCCTAGCAATGGCCGAAAGAGCCTCTCGTTTTATATACGACTGCTTATACACAATTTTTTCAGCCGTAAAGAAAAACATGGCCTCTGCCGCGTTACACTGGATACCTAACGTTTTCGTAGTAATCTTATCATCGAGCGATAAAAAAGAGGAGTTCAAAGGATGTTCTTGGGGAAAATTGTTTAAAATTTTTTTTTTAGTTAGACGTGAATTTTCGCAGCTCAAACCCCCACAATTTTAAAATACCAGTTATTTGGTCACGTGCCAACAAAGCATCTGGAACAATATGCGCTCCGACTAGGGCGTCATCGACTTACATACACTATCGTAAGATTCGAGCCCCTAGTGAGAAATGTTGCCCTTCATCATCGGCTAAATGTAAAATGGTCCTAAGGGCCAAATATGGGGAACAGTTTACACTAAAAGCAACCGTTTTCAGCTGATAATCTTCTATGTCATCATTTTCGGTGCTACGAAAAATGATTCTCTGGAAGGGCCTATGTTCAGCTGTAACAAAAATTTGTCGGTACATTTTTGAAATGTCCGCACTGAACACAAACAGAAAAAATCGCCATTTAAAAAGAAGATTAACTATTTCAGCATGCAGAATTGGGCCAGTGTACAACAGGTCGTTCAAACTTTTACCGCTAGAGGTAGCGCTGGAGGCATTAAAAACGACTCTTAATTTCGTTGTATTGTTCTTTCTGGCTTAAATACGCCATGATGGGGTAATAGTAACTTAAACTACATGTGGCTAAATACTAAATATTCCTTTAAGACCTCATCATACTAAGCTTTTCTATCCGAATTACGCATTAATGATTTTTCATTTCTCAAAAATTGGCTAACAGTAATATGTCTATTGGGACCAAGAGCAAAATAACTATTCTTAAAGGGCAGACTAACTGCATATCTCCGTTCGCAGTTTCTTACGGTAGTAGAATGATATATGTCCTTACATTTTTTATCCTCTTCTGATAAAATCTGCTTTCGAGACACCTCCTCTAACTCACAGAATTTTCTCATCTGGTCATCAATAGAAACTTTTGTCATATGATACATTCTTACATGACGTGGGGACAGACTATTGGTGGGGCCAGTCACAATCCAGCCAAATACTGTCTCCTGAGCCACAAGGGATTCAAAAATACCATGTTTGCCATTTTAGAAGCTTTGCTTATAACTTCTCCCCTAAACCTGTAACCTCGGCTGTAACCGGAACAGTGGGCAACTTAAGCAGTCATTTTATTTTTTCAGAAATAAAACTTTCATCAGAACACGGATCGATTAGAGCCCGGGCATTATAAAAAGCACCAAGGCTTTTAATTTTCACTCACTATGTTAGCTGTGGCCAATATGACCTTTTTTGCCACTATCGTATGATGCAACTGAACAACTCCAGATGGACTACAATTAGTGGACTGTAATTGGCTAACATTATTTTGTTTTTCATGTTGAAATTGTTGAACCTGACTCTTTTTTACAAAATCTTTATTCGCATAGTGCCTCTGTAGTAAACTGTGGTGTTTCTTCTTGCATTTTGAGCAACTATTCGGACTATTACATTCATTATATAAATGGCCAGTGTTTAAGCAATTGAAGCAGAAGCGAAACTTTTTTAGAATTGAAATACGGTTTCTGTAGTCCATACTCAAAAATTTACTACAGTAACTTTACTTGTGATTTTCCCTACACAATTGGCATGGCACTGAGTCAACTTTTGCATGATGAGTCTTAAACTGTTTTACTTTAGGTAGCACTGAATTAGAACAATGATTGGCTGACGTTTTTGTATCACTAATCGCATTATTTGTGGCCATAATGTCTGAAACACTTTCCAGCGCGTAAAACCTATAAGTCAAAAATTGTTTAATGTTTCCCATTTGTAAACCTCTGTTTTGTTTTTCACAAACTGTTCCCATGAATTTAAAGTGCACTCAGAAAGTCGCGATGAACATTGGAACACGAAAATTGAGTCCCATGACTTAATATCAACACTGTATAATTTTAAAACTGCCATGCAATTATTTATTTCCCTTTGGAGTCTTTTTATATCCAAAGCAGATTCACACCTACATGAAGCCAAATTAAATAGAACATTAAGCTGACTATTGATTAATACCGGTTTATTTTCGTATTGCGATTTAAATTTTTCCATGCAACTTCAAAATTATCGCCAGTCAGAGCTATATTTATATTTATATCACGGGCATAACCTCCAGTTTTTCTAAACAAATAAAAAAGTTTTTCAACTGAGCTCAGTCTCGAATTGTTTATTTATCGCTGTGTCATATGGAGGCACGTTCGTCGAACCACAAAGGTTGGCAACAACTGCTTCTGCATTTTCTTTACATTTTTCTCCTAACTCCTGCTGAACTTTTGCGAGAATATTTATGCAACGAACATAAGTCTTACGCACTTGAGGATGTTTTGCCTGAACTACTACTAATTCCTTTTTCTTCTCTACCGTTTCTGCCGAACACTCATCATAGAGTTTCTTATATTTTGCGCATGCTCTGCTCAATTTATATTTTTCAAACTCAAAAGCATCTTTAGATTAATTGGAAAAGTTCTCATCAGTTAGAATAGCCTCATAGCTAATCACTTCTTCAGCCGCCCGTAAATACCTTTCATAAGTCGTCATTATGTTATTTATTTAATAAGAATTACGGATGAACACACAGAGAAACACTTTCCAAAAAAATGTATAAAGATGCTACAAGAAATCAATTTAGAGACACTATAAAAAGCCCGCAAAAAAAATTAAAAATGTCTGCCAAGAAATACAAAAAAAAAAATTTCAAAGAAAAATGATGGACGCCAAGAAATTTCTGGTGTTATAAAAACAACAAAATATGGTCTAACGTACGCACCTTTTTCCAAATTTGCCGGGAGAAGGACCAAAATATCTACTTGATCGTTGTCATCGCTGGTGTCGGGCCTTGTTGGTGTCAATGGTGACTGCAGGGATTGGTAAGAAAAGTGCGTTTGGTTGCCTGTTTCCTGGCAGCTGGGTAGCTATGTGTATTTTTTATTGTGGCAGCTACTTATCTCTTAAATACCAAGAAAGAACACAATCGTGGATTCGTTAGCGAACTTCTCTTTTATTATTATTTTACAATCTCTTTCCAAAAACACAAAATTGCTTAAACTAATTGTTTCAACTCAAGATGCCAGTCAACAAGTCACAATACGTCTCGCAGTCCGAGCCATGCCAAAATAACGCCGATCGAACAATTGATGGCTCACCAAATAAAACACAAAACACTGCAGGTGTAAATTCGCCGCAATGGTGTTCCCACATGCCAGGACATAAAACACGACTGGAAAAGACAACACGCTTTTTGCGATCTCATTTTTACTTGTTATTTTAATTAATTAAATGTAATTTTATAAATTTTATAAGCTGAATAAAGATGATTGGTGACCCAGACATTCAGGCTTATAAACTTTTAGAATTACAATTGCATTTGGCGTTGGCAGGTAGAAAAGACAATAAGGAAACGACACCAAGCGTCTGCAACATCATTGGCACTCTTTCCAACGCGGGTACTTCCACATCCAACGATACTTATCAAATTATAAACCAGTGTCCGTCAAGGTTTCACCGTTCTGGCACAATTTTCCGTCGCCGGAACCACAAGCGATGCATCGAAGTATAATACCGTGGTAGCTGCTATAGAATCGAATGTGCTCGTTCAGATTTCGGATGCAATTTTAAATTCTCCACCCGAGGATATGTATGGGAATATAAAAAATGAGTTTTAGAACGCTACTGCGAAAGTGGACAAAAGAAAACCCAAAAATAACTTTCGGGGATAGATTTAGGAGATAAGCGACCAACACAGTTGCTTAACGAATTAAGTGCGCTGGCCAAAGATAAGATAACACGAGAATTTTTAAAGACCCTGTGGTTGCAGCGCTTGCCTGCATAGGTGAGAGCCATATTACAAGCTTCCGATGCTGATTTGAACTAGCTAGCAAAGTTGGCCGAAAGAATAATGGATGTTGGTGAATTCCAACACCTGGCAGTTATGTCGTCGACCCAAGCACACCCAGCTAGCGTAACCGAAATAGACAAACGACTAGAACGTCTCCAAAAGCAAATCAATAGTCTCTGTGTAAGTAACACCAACTATACACGTCGTTCTCGATCCGTTTCAGCTTAACGACAAAAAAACACTCAACAGCAAGAGGCCTCAAATCAGTCCAGGGGGCTGCTCTGTTGGTATCACGAAAAATACGGTGAAAGTGTACGTAAATGCGGTAATTGCGTCTTTATGTCCAGCGGGCGGACAAAAAGACTGCTGTCGTATTGCCCGCCATATTACGAAATTTTTTGATAGATACTGGAGTGGATGTATCCGTTCTGCCAGTGTCCCGCTCAGTCAAGTTAAAACAACAGAATTATTTGCAGCCAACAGTACCCCCATGAAAACGCATGGTGAAAAACGAATGAAAGTTTCATTAGGCCTCAGGCGTGATTTTATTTGGACATTTATTGGTGCAAATGTCAGTAGCCCAATTATAGGATACGATTTCTTAAATAATTTTGGACTCTTTGTGGACGTAAAAGGCGGAAAACTAATTGATCGAAAAACTTTATTAGATGTAAGTGACATTACAACTCAATGTGATGATCAACTGCATGTGTACAGTATGCAAGGACCGTATGCACATTTGAATTCCGGTATATTATGCTTGGTTTGAGAAATGCTGCCCAAATGTTTCAACTCCACACAAACGTGGTATTGAAGGGGTTTGACTTCCTATTTGCGTATATATACGATATATTAATCGCGTCGAAAATTGAGGAACAGCATAAGGAACAGCTTATGGTCGTACTGGAACGTCTTCGTCAAGCAAACCTTGCCGATAATTTTAGTAAATGCCGAACTGACCTTTTTAAGTCACAAGATAAATTTACAGGGTATAAGGCCACCTGAGGAAAAGGTCAAAGCGATACGAAATTTCCAAAAGCCCAAATTAGCACAAGAGCTTAAACAGTTTATAGCACTAATAAATTTTTATAAACAAATTTTACAACAGTTAATCCCAGGCAACAAAAAGAATGACAGCAGTGTTATTAAGTGGACTCCTGATTGCAAAAACGATTTGTCAAACGCTACACTTTTAAACTACATGGCTCCAAACGCTAGGCTAACACTCACAACTGATGTTTCTGACGATGCGGCAGGTGCGGTGTCATATCAGATTGTAGATGGCCAAATTCAACCTCTCGGCTTCTACTCAAAGAAACTTTCACCCTCTCAAAAAAATACAGTGCGTACGATCGGAAATTGACTGCTACATACCAGGCAATTTAACATTTCAAATATGCACTTGATGGTTTGGGAGTTTGTCGTCTTCACTGACCATAAACCAATCGTGTTCGCTTTTAAACAAAAAAGCGATAAAGCATCGCCTAGAAGAGCCCGTCAATTGGATTTCATAGGGCAATATACTACCGATATTCAACATTTACCAGGCGCAAATAACAACGTAGCAGACTTTTTGTAACGAATCAACGTGATTCAAGACAACGCTATAAATTTCGATGAGATGGCAATGCAACAAAAGTCCGACGAAGAGTTGCAATATATTTTAAGAAAAGATAATAATATGTTAATAACGCTGACAAAATTATCCATTCCAGAATTAACAGTTGAGTTTTACTTCTACGTCTCGCAATATAAAATAAGGGCCTATGTACCGAAAACTTGTCGCCAAACCATCATTCGTAAGATGCACTCGTTATCACATCCGGGCAACAAAGAAGTTAGTAGCGGACGACTACGTCTGGCCCTCTATGTCAAAGGATGTCGTTAACGACGTTTGCTATTGTATTCCATGCCCAAAATCGAAAGTTCATCGCCATACGAAATCATCATTAAGCGACTATGCAACTGAAGACCTGCGTTTCGAGCACATCAACATTGACATCTCTGCCCACATCAAATAGTTTTCGATACTGTTTGACATGCATCGACCGATTTTCAAGATGGCCTATCGCAATTCTGATGGTTGATATAACAGCACAGAATGTAGCCAATGCACTAATCAGTGATTGGATATCCATTTATGGAATACCTTTACGAATAACTACTGATCTATGTCGCCAGTTCGAATCAGCTATTTATAAAGTTTCCAAACAACTGGAGTTCAGCACTTCCATTAATATTACTCGGCATGGGCACAACCGTCTGAAGTGATATTGGGTTAAGTCCAGCAGAAATGGTTTTCGGATCTCCTTTGAGAATTCCTGGTGAATTGCTAGTACCACGTAAAAAAACAACCAGCGACACAGAATTTGCTGAATCACTTCGTAAAGCAATGCAAGATTTGCTTTTAACAAAACCCCAGCGACATGGTATTCAACAACACTTTATACATCCGACCTTAAAGGATTGTAAATTTGTATTTGTTAGAACTGATCGCGTACGCTCTCCCCTAGAACCAAGTTACGAGGGGCCTTACGAAGTGTTGTCTAAGAACGAAAAATATTTTGTTGTCAAAAATATCAATTGATCGTCTTAAAGCCGCATATGTTTACAATGATGTACCAGATTCAGCAGCAACGCTAGGACACAATACAAGCGACGAGTTTCAACTTCAACCCGATAATAGTCAACAGCACAATGCCAGCGATGAGCTACAACATCAATCCGATAACAATCTGCAACATATCAAGGATGGCGACAACCCTTCAGTTCCTGAAAACGATGAAGTCGAAGATTACTCTCAACGACAACAAGAACGAGTAACTTCGTCGGGACGTCGTGTACGACTTCCACTTAGGCTACAGAGCTAAGACAATTCCTGATTTACACAGGTCCTATTATATTAAAAAATATGTTAAGTACAGAAAGACACAACCACTTCTTAAAAATATCCTTGGCTTTAAGGATTTTATTAGATGTAAATGACAACAACTGTGCTGAAAAGCTATTATAATCATTCGACATAAGTTTGAGTATTATTTGCGAAAAATAAAACGCAAAATAAAAGAGGGACAAAACGTTGCAGCTCAAATTTACAAAAGGTAGATAGAAAACAGCTTTTACTTGGAAAAGGAAGAAGAACCTGAGCAACCCTTTTTAAAAAAATACAAAAACAGCAAAATTTTGAACGTAACCGTTAATGGATTGCTCTTTTCCTTACGACAACCTGACTAATTTTGCTTAATGCAGGATAAAATTGTTACAATTGAAGAAATTAATAAAGAGGAAAATGTTTTGTGTTTTGTTGGTAAAGAAATAAGGAATGTGACATCTCTTTTTTCTATCCAATCAATTCAAAAAATTTTAATATACATATATTGGTCGGCTGACATCGTCTTTGAAAAACAACTTAATTTAACATTGAAAATTGTTGATACTTAAGTCAATACATTATTTATTTTTCATTTATATTTTTGTTTGTAAAATAAGTTAATGAACCTTTATTTTTATGTTGTCTACAATTAATGCATTCTTGCTCATTCAACATAACTAAACATTTAAAATAAGTTAAATGAACCTTTATTTTTATTTTTTCTACAATTAATGCATTCTTGCTGATTCAACATAACTTAACATTTAAAATAAGTTAAATGAAGCTTTATTTTTATTTTGTTTACAATTAATGCATTCTTGCTGATTCAACTTTACTAAACATTTAAAATAAGTTAAATGAAATTTTATTTTTATTTTGTCTACTAAACACTTTTTATTATTAAGTTAAATGAACTTTGCATTCTTAATTAATTAATTAATTTGTTTGTAACATATTTCATATTATTGCTTGTTATACACTATTTACAAAATTTCAAAATTTAAATGTATATAAGCAAGAAAATTTGTGCAGAAGATTCAGAATAAAAATTGACAATCAACTAATAGATCACGTCTTTTTATTTTTTGATAAAATTAAGAATCACGGTTCAAGTGCCGGCGGTTCAATAGTATTATCAAAACTACAAGAGTCACGGTTCAAGTGCCGGCGGCTCACAATAGTGTAAATACATAAGTATTAACATTTGGTGACACCGTCGTGATCTTTGTCAATTTTTAGGACCAAAATCACATAAAAAAGGACTAGCGAAAAATGGACTTTGAGAAGCTAGTACCCATCCAGCGCCAACTGGAGAACCAGATCGAGACGTTGGCAAGAAGCTTCTCGAAGGATCCCAAGGATCGCAAAACCCCAGCATATTTTGCAAGAAGATTAGAAACATTAACGGAGCTAGCTGAGGAGTTCCACAAAAACCATGAGGTGATCATTGGAATGAAGGACAAGCCCCTCGAGGATGACTTCCTGGTGGCAGACTATCACAACCAAATAACACAAATCATAATCAAACATACAAAATTGTTTGAGCAGGGATCAATGCAGCTATTGAATTTAGGCGACGAGGCACATGCGTCACGTGAACGTAAAAGCCCATTGTTCAAGCAGCCGCAGACATCAGCTGAAATTCGAAAAATTCTTCGGAATCAGCGAGCTTTGATCAAAGCACTCATCCGAAATATTGATGAAGTTTTTTCAGAACGCCATCAGGAACATCACTCATCATATCACAACATCAAAGCAAGTATCATTGAAAAATACATGGTGGACCTTGCAAACAATAATGCAGCTTTATGGGCATCAACAGAGGATGACCAAATCGAAGACTACAACATACAGACGTTTTATGAACTTGAAGAAAGGGCAGAAGCAGCCGTGATTGAACTTCAACAACATATGCATTTAGATCCACCAATCCCTCCTCAACGGACTGCCGCACAAGGGGACATCGATGTAGTATTTCCAAAAATCACATTGCCAATTTTTGATGGAAATTACCAACGATGGATGGAATTCAAGGACATCTTTTCAGAACTTGTCCACAACACAAGCATAAGCGAAACAAAAAATGCACTATTTAACAACCTCGTTGCAAGGAGAACCTAAAAATCTCATCAAACACTTGCCTGCAACAGGAATAAATTACTCTGCTGCCTGGTCACTTATCAGTAGCAGATATGATAACAAAAGGCTTCTGGTGTCCACTTTACTAAACGAGATACTGTCTCAGCCATCCATCAAACGGGAGTCTGCACCATCGTTGAAATCAGTCGACGATGTTACCAAAGAATGCACTCAGGGTCTTAAAGCACAAGAAATACAAGTACAGCATTGAGATGTTATTCTAGTCCATATTTTGCTACATAAAATGGATGAAGAAACCCAAACAGCCTTCGAACAAAGTCTAACGGATAATAGGCGTCTGATCGGGATTGATGAGCTACTAAGGTTTTTGGAGCGAAGATTTCAATCTTTGGAGACGCAAGGAAAGGGTGACAGGGCAACAACACGTACATGCGCGGCGGTAACCGCAGCAGAAAAATGCAAAATATGCAAAGGAGATGCACATAAAATTTACGCGTGCAAAAAAATCATTAATGCTGAATTAAATCAAAGGTTGAAGTGGGCAAGATACTTGAAGCTCTGTGTAAACTGTCTAAAAGCAGGGCATCGAGTAAACGAATGCAAATCACGGCATTGCAACAAATGCATGAAAACTCACAACATATTACTTCACAGTCTAACACATTGCACAGCAAAGCCACTTTCCCATACAAGTCAATTCCTCAGCCACCAACTCCTTCACAGGTAGAATTACCACAAAAACAGGTACAAAAATTAGCCTACTAACAAATCGCACGAATAAGGACTTCCATTACGTGTTACTTGGAACTGCTCGCATACAAGTAAGATCTGAAACTGGTCAAAATATCGTATGCCGTGCCATCTTAAACTCTAAGTCACAAGTGAACCTAATCACGGAACGTTTGTGGAAAAGGCTTGGCGGCAGAGCCAGACAAATGTCCCTAAATGTGGAAGGCATTGGATTTAACAAAACGAAGATACTCCATCAGACAAGCATTCAGTTCAAATCAACAACGAATGATTATGTTGCAGAAGTAGATGTTCACATTTTGCCAAAAATTGTATCCGATCAGCCAGTTCATAGCCTTAACACAGAAGGCTGGAAAATTCCGCAAAATATTCGATTGGCGGAGCCAGAATTCAATAACCGAGGTCTAATAGATTGCTTACTGGGAGCGGACACCATTTTTGAATTACTCATAGATGGACAAATAAGATTGGCAGACAATCTCCCAGTACTACAAAACACCGTCCTTGGGTGGGTAGCAGCTGGTAAGGTTGAATCATCGGATCCGAAAAATATAGTCTGCGGAATATGTACGATAAAGGAATTGGAAGCAGCAGCTTCTCAATTCTGGGAAACTGAGGAAGCACCAGACAAACAAACAAAGCTCACTGAAGACGAACTGCGTTGTGAATCACGCTGTGCTCAAACAACACTCCGAGCAGAAGACGGTCGATTCATCGTAAGGCTGCCATTGAACAACCATCCAACAATGTTGGCAGAATCAAAGGAATTAGCATACAAAATATTCAGCTCAATTTAAAGACGCTTAAAGGCCTATCCTACGCTGAAGGATCAATATGTTTCATTCATGAGAGAATATAAATTGCTAGGTCACATGACAAAAGTAGATTTTGACAAAATTAGCTCTCCATATTATTTCATACCCCATCATTGCGTTCTCCGACCAGAAAGTTCATCAACTAAATTAAGTGTCGTTTTTGATGCATCAGCACACAATTCATCGGGGGCGTCTCTGAACGATATAATGCACAACGGTCCTACTGTTCAGAGTGAACTTTTTTCAATATTGCTACGCTTTAGAATGCACAAGTATACGTTTAAAATTGATATCGAAAAAATGTACCGGCAGATATGGGTTAATCAGGAAGATCGAAACCTACAACTAATCCTGTGGAGAGAAAATGAGGATCAACCAATAAACGTATACCAATTAAACACAGTAACATACGGCACTAGAGCTGCTCCATATCTGGCAACGCGCTGTCTAATAAAACTTGCAGATGAATACTAGACTCAATACCCATATGGAGCATCATCTCTTCGAAAAGATTTTTATGTTGATGATGGCCTAATAGGAGCCGATTCAATTCCTGAAGCTTAAATAATTCAACAACAATTAATAACTATTTTAAGCAAATCTGGAATGAAACTCAAGAAATGGTGTTCAAATCACAAGGCTTTATTGAGTGAAATCGCAGCGGAAGATCAAGAAGTTAATCTCAACTTTGATTCCAAAGAAATGGAAATGCAAGCAACCAAAAAAATGGTTTCAAAAGTCGGATGTATTTTGCATAAGGGTGAATAGTCAAGAACATAAACATGTAACAAAGCGAACCATGAGCTCCGACTTGGCCCACATATTTGATCCTTTGGGGCTTCTTGGTCCAGTATTAGTAACTGGAAAAATTCAACTGCAGAAAACATAGCAATCAAAACTTGAGTGGGACGACCAGCTTCCTACGGAAATATCAAAAGAATGGTCAAGCTATAAGGAAGATCTAGTCTCTTTGGACAACATTAAATTTCCGAGATATATATTCTGCAATCGAGATACAAATATTGAGATACATGCTTTTTCAGATGCATCAGAAAGAGCTTATGGTGCTGCAGTTTATATCCGAACAGTAAAAAAGGATTAAACAGTTATGGTCAATCTTTTATGCTCAAAATCACGCGTAGCACCTATAAAATTGCAAACAATACCACGCCTTGAACTATGCGCAGCACTTTTGGCAGCTGAGTTGATGGCAAGAGTCAAAGCTGATCTGGGCGTAGAAAATAAGAAATCATTTTGCTGGACAGACTCTCAAATCGTGCTCTCCTGGCTACAGAATCAAACAGGTAGATTACCAGCATATGTGACTCATCGCGTTTTATAAATTCTTCGGGTAACAATTCCACAACAATGGCAACATGTGCCATCAAAACAAAATCCTGCGGACATCTTCTCAAGAGGCATAAAACCCCGTGAGTTATCATGTACTATGTGGCTCTACGGGCCATTATTCCTTTATCAACCTAAGACGTTATGGCCAAACACTACTAAACTAGAATCAACAAGTGATAAAAACTACACAGCAACTGTTCTATCAACCCAAGGTGCAGCCGAAGAAAACACATTGGTTTACACAATACCATCAAAAAATTCCTTTTTACATGTCCAAAGGGTTATCGGTTATATTCTTCGGTTTGTGAGGAACTGTGGACGGCCAAAGAAATCTCGACCAGAACATACACAGCTTTCGCCTCTGGAACTTGACGCAGCATTTAAGATATTTGTGCGTCAAATACAAGCATCCGACTTCAATGACATTAAGACAGCACTCATCAGAGATAAATTTGTACCCAAAATAAATTACTATAGTTCATTAACTCCGTTTTTGGACGAAGAAGGTATAATTAGAGTGGGCGGACGCTTAAGTTCCTCAATACAGCAGTACGATGCTACTCATCAAATGATGCTGCCGAGCAATGATCCGCTTGTGAAACTCCTTGTGGAAAAAATACACAAGGAACATTATCATTGTGGCCCTCAAGCATTACTTGCGCAAATTAGGCAGCGATTTTGGCCCATTAAAGGGAAAAGCCTTGCAAGAGCAGTCGTCCAACGGTGCATACGATGCACAAGAGCAAAGCCAAACATGTATACTCAAATAATGGGAGATCTTCCAAAACATCGGGTACAACCAGCTCGACCGTTTCTTCATTCGAGAGTAGATTATTGTGGGCCATTTTTTGTACATTTTAAAACAAGAGGGAAGCGACCTCAAAAGGCATATCTTGCAGTTTTTTGCTGTTTTGCTAAGAAAGCTGTGCATTTAGAACTTGTCACTGAATTAACAACAGAGGCTTTTATTGGAGCATTGAAAAGGTTTATAGCAAGGCGAGGCCACTGCGAAACATTGTACTGTGATAATGCAAAAAATTTTGTTGGTGCCCGAAACAAACTAAACGAACTTAATGATGTCGTGTATGCAAAACCAGCCCAAGAATCAATAATTAAGGCTTGTAGCATAAAGGGTTTTAATTTTCAGTTCATACCACCAAGGTCACCACACTATGGGTGACTATGGGAGGCAGCAGTGAAGTCTGCAAAGCATATGTTAATAAAGAATGTCTCAACGGCGTCACTCACATACGAAGAGCTTGAAACTGTGACAACCGAAATTGAAGCTATTTTGAACTCTCGCCCGCTCATTCCAAGTTCATCAGACGCCAATGATCTGAATGCTATTACTCCGGGTCATTCTTCATTGGTGAACCATTAACATCAAGCGTTGACGTACAGTCAGAAATTCCTAAATGTGGCTTACAAATTAGATGGCAAGTTGTCTCGTAAAGAATACCTTAACGAGCTACAACAGCGACGCAAATGGAAGGGCCCAATCAGTGATATTCAACAAGGTACTGTAGTAATAATTAAAGAAGACAACATTCCAGTTCTACAATGGTCTCTTGGACGAATAATTAAGGTTTATAAGGGAGGTGATGGTTTAGTGAGGGTGTGCGATGTAATGACAAAAAGCGGAATATTTAAATGTCCGATCCACAAATTGGCTCCTCTATTTCATGAAACTTCCGAAGAGTAGAAAATCCAATTAGATGAAACATCAAACTCAGCAGCATTACCATTAACTAGGAAACGTAAAGCATCCCCCAAAAAAGATAAGGATATAAGTAACCCAAAAAATCTCCGTGCTATAAGTTTGCTTCCAAATATTAGTAAAATTTTCGAAGTCTGGATTAACAATAGTTTAGTAAGATTTTGTGAAAAAAATAATTTAAATAGCAAGAGACAATTTGGATTTAAATACAAACATTCTACAATTCACGCAACACATTTGCTTGTTTCAAACATACATTGGAATTTGAATAAATCCTGTTGTACAGGTGCATGTCTGATAGACTTTGAAAAGGCGTTTGATAACATATGGATACCAGCCCTTATTTACAAATTATTGAATTATAAAATGCCAATATTCCTAATTATACTGATACATAATATGCTGGAAAACAAATCTTTTCTTGTCTGTAATAGAAAGCACATGAGTACTAAAAAATTTATAACAGTGAATGGTATCCAACAAGGAACAGTAAATTCTCCGATTCTATTTAATTTATTTTTGCATGATCTGTTAACAAAAGTAGAAAATATCATTGCGTTTGCAGATGATATTATAATCTATCACGCTGATACAAAAAATTGAAAATATAAATAAAGAATTACAAAAATACTTAAGAATCGTTGAAAAATACGCGTTAGATTGGAATATGTAAATTAATGTCGACAAATGCGAAACCATTCTATTCCGCCCTCCAGTAGGAAAATATAATTACAATGTGAAAACTAAGTGGAAAGAGTTTAGTATAAAATCGTACAATAACATATGCATTCCTAACAGACAAGTTGTTAAATACTTGGGAATTAACTTAGATAAGTTTTTATACTATAACAATCACATAAATTCACAAATAAAAAAAGCAAGAAATGTTTTTTACATGTAAAAAAAGCTTTTATTTTCTCAGTATATAAATAGTTCGGTTAAAGTTATGTTGTATCAATCTTTAATAAGGCCTATTTTAACATACGGATGCCAAATATGGTTTAACATTTCTCCATCATATATGGAAAAAGTTCGTGTTTTCGAAAGAAAATGTCTTAGAGCTTGCACATCACTCTATAGGTCTCAAGAAAGTGGGTATGCTAAATACATTTCAAACAAAAAATTGTATAACGCTTCAAAAATAAGCAGAATAGATAATTGTATTATACATCTTATTAGAAATCATATTTTTAAAAGCTTAGAATGCTATGACAACAACTTAATTATGGCACCATATTATAGCAACGAAGAATACATACGCAAGACCATGCAAACCGGCTACCACCTGAGGCTTTTGTATACCTCGACAAGAAAGGATTTATCCAAAATGAGCTAGGCATACCTATATTTTACCATATATATAGAAGGGCCAATAATAAAGCTATTAATTGCAATCAAATCACAATCAATAATACCAGATTTGATACAAATATTTATGAGAATGATAGGAACATAAAGCCAAACATAAACAAAATTAAATTTTGGTGGCTAAGCTAAAAACTCCCGTTTTCATTATTTACCCCTTGACATATTGTTTTAATAATACAAATATTGAAGTATCTTTTTCGCATTTTTTTGTTAGATGAAATTATATTATATTTTAATAAAAGTAAAAATAGATTATATTTATTTATGAAAAATAATAATGAAAACCATACAGGAATGTACTTGAGAGCCCGTTTATGGGACTACGTATGTAATAAAAATTATAATTACTATTTGTTTATTTATAGTTTTTATAATTCTTTTTTGCGTAAAATAAACAATAACAAAAAAAAAAGTAAAGTATCCAGATCATTTACCGCCGAAGAAACTTTAACAAAACGTTCACGTTTAAACTCAACATTGCTGCTCTCCATCTTGGCATTATTCTTTATCCCAATAGTTCTTGGAAACAAAATAAACATAACAAAGTTCAAAAACAAGCCTGGTATTTATTTTGAACACATAAGCCTTGTAAAACTAATGTCTGTTAATTGGAAGATGATAGTCTACTTTGATCTCGAACCATATCAACATCAAATAAACATTTTAAATGACGGTACAAAGATGCTTCAAGGTCTGTGTGAAACCACGATAAGCAACACGACATGCAAAATGTTGCTAAACTACTTCGAGCACGTCAGGGATGATTTACAGGCAGACTTTGATCTATTCTCTATAAAAAGAAACAAAAGGGGCGCAATCGACATAGTTGGGAATATCGCTTACTCACTCTTTGGCGTTTTAGACTCAAATTATGAAGCCCAAAAGTCAACGACAATTAAGAAGCTAACAAAAAATTACGAATACTTAGACAGGCTTCTAAAAAAACAAACTTCAGCTATCGACTCTACTATCAACATTATCAAGAAAGCTCAACTAGACGTGCCAGCTAAATTTGAAGAAACCAGCAATATGCTCCATAATGTCAAGGTTGAACAACAAATGCTCATGCTTTCAACGCAGCTGCTTATAGTCACTAAAAGATTACAACGAATTCACTCCGCAATTATGGATGTACTTGTTGATAGCCACCATGACAATATTAACCCTCTTTTGCTCACTCCTCAACAGCTCAATGAAGAAATCAAGAAAATAAGGTGTCATTTGCCAGCACACCTTCAGTTACCAATTCATCAAAACAACTTACTCGAAGTATACAAGCTTATCAAGGTCAACGGGATCATTGCTCAAGACCACGTAATATTCAGCATCGATCTACCTCTTACTCAACCGTAAGAGTTCCAGCTAATGCATATTACTTCAATCACCGCTACAATAAATAATACTGTAAATGTTTTACAGTCGTCAAGATATCAACCAAATTTATCGCCATAACCTTACATAAGGACGAATTCTTTCCAATGTCACAACATGAAGTTGACTCTTGTTTGCGTTTAAGCGATAACGATCTTGTTTGCCCAAATATACCAGCAACATATCAAGCAACACGTCATCCTATGGTCCCAAACCAAGATGTAATTTTCAACACTACTATATGGCAGCATCTATACCATTCAAACCAATATATGTTTGCTACAACAGATACAATAAAATTGAATGCAGTATGCGGCAACGACATTCTACACATTACGTTAGAAGGCAGCGGTTTAGTTACTTTGCGTCCAGAGTGCGTCATTAAAAATGATCTTATTACGATACAAGGTCGTCAAAAAATTATTACTTCAATACGAACATCACCTACTCTCTTCATACCCGCAATTGGTTGGACAAAACAATACGCCAGTATGAACTTCAGCGCAAAGGAATTCTAACCCTTAATACATGAACTTGAAGCAATGCAACAAGAGTTAGCTGAAACTTTTAACGTCACACTCCCTGCTAACGAAATCAATCTTACTACACTTGGATTAATTATCGGATACATAGCCGGTGCGTTATTATTAGTAACCATTGTCATTTTCGTCTTTAAATATAAAAAGTTCAAAAATAATTTCAATCCAACTCCTCAACAACAAACTACCGAATGTTAAGAAGACCAACCGCCAGTTATCATAGACTCGTTATATACCTGAAGATCGTCAACAAATTATCGACCACTGGTCAACATGGGGGAGCATGTTGACATTTATGTCAATACATTAGTTATTTTTTATTTATATTTTTGTTTGTAAAATAAGTTAAATGAATCTTTATTTTTATGTTGTCTACAATTAATGCATTCTTGCTGATTCAACATAACTAAACATTTAAAATAAGTTAAATGAAATTTTATTTTTATTTTGTCTACTAAACACTTTTTATTATTAAGTTAAATGAACTTTGCATTCTTAATTAATTAATTAATTTGTTTGTAACATATTTCATATTATTGCTTTTTATACACTATTTACAAAATTTCAAAATTTAAATGTGCAAGAAAATTTGTGCAGAAGATTCAGAATAAAAATTGACAATCAACTAATAGATCACGTCTTTTTATTTTTTGATAAAATTAAGAATCACGGTTCAAGTGCCGGCGGTTCAATAGTATTATCAAAACTACAAGAGTCACGGTTCAAGTGCCGGCGGCTCACAATAGTGTAAATACATCAAGTATCGTATTAACAAAAATATTAACAATTATATGTTTGCGTAATTCTTCAGACAACAGCTAGTGTTTTACACCAATAATTAGCAATGTCCACAAATAATCTCTTGGCCTCAGAAGGCTTTCAATATTCGCCAAACAATATTACAACATGAAAGTAAAACATTGAGCAAAATTAATTTTGATCTTAATTCAGAAGATCATATTTTTAGTGCGAATTTAGTTGTGGATTAGCGCAATGAAATAGTTTCTTTAAAAAATGAAGTTATGGTTTAAAAAAAAGAAGCAAAGGAGATGAAGCAAGGAAATAACCGGAATTTTTTAAAAGTAACAGAAGAAGTTGTTGCAGTAAAACTCGATGCTCGAAATCAACATGGTGAAAGCTTTAAAATAGACGACCTTAATGTAAGTGTAGAAAATGACAAAGCAAAGTAACAAACAAATTAATTGCTACCTAACTTACTTACTACTAACTAACTATCTTATTAACTAAATATATTGTACATTTCTCTATAACTTATTTCATTTAACAGAAATAATTTATTGCAAAAACCGGCGGCGAGGGACTGCAACAATTTTTTAGAGCTGCTGTTTGAAAAGTTTATTCGGATGAATTAGCCAAATCGTTCAGCTGGAAGGGGACCAGCTCTAAGCCTAGTGCCAAAAAGTACTTTCTAATAACAATAATTTAAAGTAAGTCTATATTTTTTAATAAAAATATATAAAACGAAAATATTTTGTTTCAGATATTTGTCATCTTACATATACATACAAGCACATTTATAGACGTGAATGCTATTCTGCAAAAGCATTTTGTGCATGCTAAAGACAGAGTGACTAAAAGAAAACTTAAAGATTACAGTTCGGTTTTAACTTGAAGCCTTATATACAAACTTTAAAGTACAAACATTTTCAATGCAGTTCATATTAATTAGTTTATTTTTTTGTATTGAGATTTAAAACGTATAAATTAATTATTTTATGCAAATGAATAATAATTATTAGTTATTTTTTGCTATATGTTAAAATACTCATGTAATTCTCAAGTTTATAGAACCGTATAAAACTGGACGTCTTAGTGTGCCAATAATTTATTTCCGTAAACATTTTTTTTATATTGAACTTCTACGTGTAAACGTAGGACTCAAAAAACCGACTAAAAAGCACTTAAGAAGAGAGCAAAATATAACTAGAAATATGACTAATAATTGACTCAAATTATAATCATAGAAGACGTAAAAAGGAGTCTAAATTAATACAAACATGGCTGATAAATGACAATAATATGACTCCTAAACATACTAGTAAATTACTCATAAAAAAAAGCGATTCAAAAATTATCATAAAATTACTAGAAAAAGGGTCGAAAATGACTTAAATAACACAGAAAACGACTAAAAAATGACTTTTTAAGAAGATCGAGGGTAGTCACTTTTTTCTCCCGACAAAAGTATCTTATATGATCAGAAAATGAGCGCTTATTCTAGCTTTTTAATCGAGCAGAAGAAAAAAAAAGACCCGAGTTTGATTGAAGATTTCCAAGAATGCTAGCTGGGGAGTTTTTGTCTTGAATGTTTTCTGAGTTTTAAATTTATGAGAATGTACAATGGGTAAAAGCCAAACTAGTACACCACAACATTTTTGTTCTTCGTCTGATTTTATATACCTATAACACATTTTGAGAAAAGTTCAGCATTAATTTTTTATTATTTAGTTTATTTCTCTAAATTTTAATAACCAAAAGCAAAAAGGAAATATATTTCATTTTTAACAATGTTATTTAACGACAAACAAAAACAGCAGTAAATTCAAAGCCAAACTCTAATTAATACTTTGTATGCAGCCATTTATTCTTAGTTACATCTTCTAGCATATTGGACATACTTTTTAGAAGGGTTTCGCAATAACTGGGCTCAATTTTTTTCCCATTCTTCACGTAATATTCTTTTTAAGTCTTCCTTGTTAGAAATTCTACGCTGGCGAACTTTAGTGTCAAGCTAACTCCACAAATTCTCAATAGGGTTTATATCTGGGCTCTGTGCTGGTGTGTCCAAAACATATGGGGTATTATACAGCAGCCAGGTCCGTACATTGTAGGCCTTATGTTTGGGGTCGTTATGTTGATAAAAGTATCAATCTTGGCCTAATCCCAACTTTTCGCTTGACAAAGGTACATTTCGTTCAAAATATCTAAATAAACCTTCCAATCCATAATCTCATCAATGAAATGAAGTGTGCCAGGTCCAGCCGCCGAGATGGATCCCCAAACGACGACGCCACCACCGCCATGTTTTACATTTGGTTTCATATTTCTGGATATGAGCTCCTCATTCGAATTACGCCACACATAAGGTTTACCGTCGGACCCAAATATGTTGAACTTACTCTCGTCGGTAAACATCACACTTTTCCAGAATAAAAAATCTTTCGAATGATGAGTTTTTGCAAATTCCAGACGTACCTTTTTATTTTGGTTGCTAATTAGGGGTTTAACTCATACTCTTCTAGAGACATTTTAAACGCAGCCTAACGATGAAAAATTAGAAAAAAAAATTAGAAATGTGCATATAATATGATATGATAATATGAAGAAGACTCGCATACTGCTATTAATATGTGTAGCATGATTACATCATTTTATGATTGCATTATTTTACTTTATATATATGTAGCATGACTACATTATCTTACTTCCCACATAAATGACAAATTAATTTGTTTATGAAATATTTATATTACACTTATATTCCTATGCACTTGAGGAACCACAAGACAAAATATTTGTTGTTGAAATATTCATGTTACACTTCTTATTTCCATGTATGGGAGGAGCCACAAAACTAAATATTTGTATAAGTTATGAAATTTACACAATTATAAAATATTTCTAAAACCATTTGTAAGCGTTAGTAAAACCGTGAGATAGGCTCCTACTATTTCTTCTCATTACTCGTATTATTATAATAGCATTTTAAAATTTTAAATAAAGAAGAATTATAATTGAATTCATAAATGCCTCTGTGTCTTTCATTTTATTGAAAATACAATACATGACAATCCTGTCAGCTTCAGCTGAAAGCAATTAAATAACATATAGCAATACTTGCTAATATTGAATTGTTAAAGAAGCTAGACTGGTATGAAATAATCCAACCCACATCGCTTGTGCGTAGTTGAACAAACTTCTTTTCTATCTTTTTTTTTACAAAACGTATGGCCCTTGAAAGAAATACTGCAGGAGCTAAAGGAAGCCGAAGAACGGCGGGATAAACTACTGGCAGCTGAAAAAGAAGATAAACCAGCTATTTGAAGCATTGGCCCAAGACCAAAATATTTGTCCAAAAAGAAACCACAAGAACCCAAATTCGAAATTTTCCCCTAGCAAATTTTAAAAAATCGAAAGGCGGAAAATTAAAAAGTTTGCGCCAAAGAAGAAGAAGAAATCCCAAAAACTAAAAAGGGAATGAGCGAACTTAAGAAATCACTCAAGCAAATGAGGAAAGAGAGAAAAAACCGAGAAATTGGGAACTCCATGATGAATATGTAGTTAGGAACATTCAATAATATACACTATCAAAGCAAATCAAAATATTATTTTTATAATTAATTATTATATTATTATGCATAAAAGAAAACCAAAAGAACTAACTAGAAATAGAATTCTGGATAGAATATTGCAAAAATATAAATATGACAGACTCTCCCACGAGGGAAGAAATATTATACAACAAGGACGGCTTTACGGAAAAGATAACAAAAAATATTCGGAGAAAGACAAATTAATTAAAAAAAAAAAAAAAAAAAAACACAAAAATAAAATATGGGAAAATCTCAGTCTAAAGTAGAGAACCCAAACGCAAACGTTACAAATGAAGTTGAGGTAATAGAAGAAAAACTAAATTTGACAAAAGTTGAAATTTGTTTAATTATAATTGTAATATTGTTAATATTGAAACTTTTATTGCAAATATACAAAACACATCACAGAAATTTAAAGAAAAATTATATAAGTAGAGCCACTGACCTAGATAAAGTTTAAGCCATCCATCTCTATGGAATAGCAGGAAATAGTAAATAAAGTCAGACTAATAAAAGAAGAATTCAAAATGTCGTATAAGTGTTTGAATATAAATAGACTAATAAAAGATGAAACTTTAAAATATTATTTCCAATATCTTTTTGAGCTTCTCGAGAAAATACGAGTCCTACTAAATGAAAATTATTATTTTAGTTAGATCTGAAAAACAGAATTTTCAAAATCGCTGATAAAATGGCAATACTAATATAATTATCAAACTCATTACACGAAAATACTCCTTACATTATAACCACCAAGCATACAGAATTGACAAAACAGAACGCCACAATGATGCAAACTGTAGTAAAATTTTTAAATACAGCCTCAAAACTTCTTATAGACTTTGATGGCTAATCGGAAAATATACGTTCGTTTATTGATTCATTAACATTGATAGATTCAATTGAGGGCACTCAAGAAAGTATAGCGATATCCCTTATTAAATTAAAGCCTAAGGGAAACGCCCGCAATTTAATTAAATAAAAAAAAAATAACACTGTACAACACACCAAAAAATTACAAGGTCCGGGCTATAAATTCTGATAGAGGAGACAAAAAAAAGATATACGTGTATCGGCGTTTTGAAAGTTTACATCTGGATTTCATTTGAGAGGGGGTTAAAGTTTCCCAGCTCTGGCAAATTCTTATTGTTAAACGGCATAAGAAACCATGTGACCCTTACATTTTAGGTATAAAATGTGTTCAGCAAATTTATGTAAAATGTTACAGAGAACACTTTTGTAGAAATGTTAACCCTCTAGCTCCTCCAGATATGGGTCTTTTTTGTCCTTCTTTTAAAAAAGAGCAAAAAACACCATTAAAACAGGGCTTTACAGGGTTAAAATGTTCCACAAAAATGTTACCCATTAAATTTTACTATAAGTCCCTGAATACACCAAAAAGGAAAATTCAACCATAAAGTCAGAAATAAGACGCAACAAAAGAGAGCTTAGGGTTAATTTCGCATTTATTAAGAATTTTGTTTTAAAGCAAATTTGGATTGCATTAATTACATTTTTTTTATCTCTAGGCAATTCCACTTCATTATCATACAAAATCCAGCATATTTCAGCGATAAGCGAATGAATGCTTTTACCTTTATAGCGTTCTTCAATGGCTGCGCATGTCTCATGAAATTTTTCACCATGCTCATCAGATTCTGTTGGCAACTGGTTCTCAAAGTAATCCAATTTAATTTAAAAAATGAATTTTTGTTGACATATGAACGCAATAAAAGGTTCCTGTTTCAGCAATGGTTCCATCAACATAATGACTAGGACTTCGAAGTTGTAGCACAGGTACTGGGAGTTCGTCAGAATGCGGAAATGGCAGCATGGCTGATGGCACAGTTTTGTATACAAAACTCTTTCGCCTATATCTATTCAATTTTAATATGGAAATATTTTGGCACACGTAACATGTAGCGTCATTAAGTTCCCCTGGATCTAACCATCGCAAAGGAATACCAAACTGCATTTTTAAAAAATAAGAAAAAAAAACATCAAGTGAAAAAATTGGAGCTCGCCGAGGTACGGAGCTTAGAAATTTTCCAATTTTTTGAAATCTCAATATGGATATCATTTTAAAGATTTTGAAAAAATCTTTAAGGAAATAGCATTAAGAGCTGATGAAATTTTTATGTAAAATAATATATATGCAGTACCAATTTTTTTTTAAATCTGTCACCCCAATATTTGCTTTTTTATTGGAATTACTTCACTGAACTAGATTTACATATACTATATGGTGAAGGGTATATAAGATTCGGCATAGCCGAATATAGCGCTCTTACTTGGTATTTACAGTCTTTAAGGGGAGAAATAATTTTGCGAAGTAATTGAAAATGTATTTATGGCCTCAATAAGGTGTTGTTTTATCATTATTCTGGCTGAAAAAAATTATTTTACGATTATAAAAAATACAGATTCAAGGGGAATACTCATATAATAAATGCCTAGGACCACTACTTTATAGAATTAAGTATTCTTCACATAATTTATATCCAAAACGGGAACTGAAAACAAATTTTTTTGGTTTTTGTTTTAAATGTAAATTTTATGTAGAAATTATCGTTACTAATCTGTTAGTAATCGTTCTAGTTGCCAATCATGGAAGGAATGGCCCCGTTGATGGAACACTAAAATAATTTATAGAAAATATTTTAAAGCTTTTTCAAGTATTTAAAATATAACTTGTAAAAATGGTTTAACAGTTTGTTATTCTAGTACCTGGTTTTGTTTAGGGACATTCCCAAATTTGTGGAATTTTAACAACCACAATTACTAATTACATTATTTTGTGCATCCAAATTGACCTGGGGTGGAATCGTTACATCCGTGAACGTACAACACGTATCGTAAAAATACGTTTTTCGGATTATGACATACGTTAACGGATGGTAATTAACAATAACGCAGATTATAACATACGTTATCGTATACATGAACGTACATTTTTTACGAACTGTCATACGTTAACAAAACTTAGTTCGAATAAGATGAAAAATGCAACAAATTCGCTAAAAAAAGTGCGAATTAAACAAATTTAATTTTAGTTTATGATAAAGTTATTATTACAATAAGTTAAATCTAAGATTCATGAATGAACACAAAAATTTGGCAAAAAACATGCTTCCTAATTGGGCATATTAAAATCTAATGCTAACAGATTATGGGATGAGTTTTCCAAGTGTATGAACGCACTATTACCACCAGTTAATGATGTTATAATTTTAAAATAGGAAATTCGCAATTTATATTTTTGCAAGAAAATATTTATATTTATAATTTTGGCTGATCAAAAATATTTATCAAGCAAAGAAAAAAGTTTTTTTTTTAATTGAAAAACCAGAATGAAGGAAGCCTTTATGAAGAAAAGCTGCTGGTGCCAAGTGAAGAAGTGCTAATTGAAGCAGCAGTCCTTGAATCGAGCGCTATAGGCAAAAAATCGGTTTTGACCTTTGCAAACAACAAAATTAAAAAACTGACCAGCCTGAATACTCTTTCTTTAGCTTTAGAATATTTTAATTTCAAAACTATTGTGACTCATTCAAAAAATTACGATCCGTTTACAATCGTATGTCATAATGCCATTTAGTTCATACGATTAACGTATCATGTAATTTTTTTTCGTACGATTGTCGATACGAACACGGATGTAACGATTCCACCCCTGATTTATCATAAAATTTAATTGCTTTTTCAAATTTGTTATTCTAAATGAAACATTTTCCTTTTAATTTTCAATTGAAATTTTTTTTTATATTTACCTGTTTTTTTTTGGTCTATGGACATTCTCGAATTGGTTTTTTCTAAAACAGATTTTTTAAAACCACAATTATTATTTCTTTTCACACGTAATAAAAGGTATATAAAAGGGCAGTGAGTAATAACAATTTTCGTAAGATAAAGGTAAAAGCATTCATTCGCTTAGCGCTGAAATATGCTGGACATTATATGATAATGAAGTGGAATTGCCTAGAGATAAAAAAAATGTAATTAATGCTATCCAAATTTGCTTTAAAACAAAATTCTTAATAAATGCGAAATTAACCCTAAGCTCTCTTTTGTTGCGTCTTATTTCTGACTTTATGGTTGAATTTTCCTTTTTGGTGTATTCAGGGACTTATAGTAAAATTTAACGGGTAACATTTTTGTGGAACATTTTAACCCTGTAAAACCATGTTTTAATGGTGTTTTTGGCTCTTTTTTAAAAGAAGGACAAAAAAGACCCATATCTTGAGGAGTTAGAGGGTTAACATTTCTACAAAAATGTTCTCCGTAACATTTTACATAAATTTGCTGAACACATTTTATACCTAAAATGTAAGGGTCACATGGTTTTTTAAGCCGTTTAACAATAAGAATGTGCCAGAGCTGGGAAACTTTAACCCCCTCTCCAATGAAATTCAGATGTAAACTTTCAAAACGCCGATACACGTATATCTTTTTTTTGTCTCCTCTACCAGAATTTATAGCCCGGACCTTGTAATTTTTGAAAAAATTTGATTTTGTTGTACAGTGTAATGAATATTAAACAAAATAATAAAACTGATAACACTTACTGCAGCGAAATAGAAAATTTTACTAAATTCTTAGAAAACGCATACATTTCAGACGTGCTAATATGCGAACTAGCAACCAAATATTCTACACAAGCTGCTATAAAAGCACTTACTAAGAACTGTACTATTGATAAGGTAAAACTTATCATGGAAGCAGGACAATTCAATAGTATGAATTATGGTATTAATAAATTTGTCAATAGTTGCACAGAAGCAACTGGGCAGCAGAATGCTATAGTACATCACAGACAGGGATAAAATAATCGGAATAATAATAATTTCCGTACAAATTATACAAATTTCCGTAGAAGGAATAATTATCCAAAAAATAATAACAATAACAACACTAATAGGTACAACAATAATGCCAATAGGAATTACAGACAAAGACCTAACAACAGCCATAGAAACAAAAATTAAGTTAGAGCAACGGAATCAAACGAAATTGATTCGGAAAACCCGGTTCTTCCCCTAAGACCTGAACCACAACTTATGTTTCATTGTTCAACTACGAATAAGCAATACTAACACCCCAGTAATCTTACTAATTGACACAAGAGTCGATATTTTACTAATAAAAATAAATACTAATAAAACCACAATATTAAGGGGAATAGGACAAGGTAAAAATACGTTAAATATGATAAAAATTGACTTGAAAAAGTATCGTATTTGATTAAAAGTACACTTGAAAACGGTATCGAAAATAAGTCAAAAACACGACTCATAAGGGACTCGCGGCTAGGGTACCATTTTCTACTGACAAAACAATCAACCGTGTAGAAGAATCAAAAAAGGACTCATATATGATCAATAATTAAAAGAAATGCTAACTGGGTCGATTGTTTTCTAAATTTTAAATGTATGAGAATGTAAATACATGTTTAAATATTTGAGTTTTTTGTCGTCTGATTTTTAGAATTTTCTGTGTTTGTAAAAATAATATTTTCAACCTAAATTTGTTATTGATTGTGACGGAATATTGAAAAAATAAATAAAAAATAATAAACAATATTTTTATTTATAAACTTACTTAGTGCTTAAAAAATTAGAAAAGAAAGTTTGTTGCCTATTCTGCCGATGTTTTGTTCATGTGCGAACAAATCAATTGCTCGTGAAGTAGAGTTGTGGAGCTCGTGAACAACCTAGTTCAATTGAAGTTCTTACTCAGTTGAATAATATGGAGTGCTCTTATTACGGAGTTCTTTTGCTCAGTTACTGAGCGCCTTTTATGCTCATCATTACTTATATGAAAACAAATATAAAATTACAACTCGAGAGAAACATTAAAACTTATTTTGGTACAAATTAAGGAAAAACATCCGTTTGTTATCAGAAAATATGTACAGGGTAATGCCAGAACAAATAAAAATTAAAAAAAAGAAAAACAGAAGTGTATGGTATAGAACGCGGTGGAGGATTAAGTCAGTTAAAATTTTAAATATGATTAATAATGAAAATAAAATATGCTGTTTAACAGAGCCTGGTAAAAGGAAAAGCATTCGAAATCTTGACTTAAAAATTTGTATGAAATGGAAAACAGAAACTAATATTATAAGTAATTGATAATTCAGGTGAAGATTTTGCCAAAAAGAGGAATATTAGATTAAATATGATGATTTGGAGGGAAAGCAGAATATTCTAGAAAGATCATCAAATATATAGACCGCTAAGCGGGAAAGATTTATTTTTGGAAAATTTGGGAAAATACGGGAAATTCACCACTTAAGTTGGGAAGTAATTGAGGCTATAAGTAGAGGGAAATGATACAGGATTTTCAGAAGGTTTTTGTATTTGAAAGTGATATCATTAAAAAATTTAATAGTGCAAAAAAAAGTTGAAATTAAAAAAAAATCAAAGATTGGTGAAAACGTCCTTTGGAGGAAAAGGATAGTTGTTTTAAACTTAAAGAAAAATTACAGAAAAGAGATTAAAAAGTAAGCTTTGTTGTGCGTTTGCTATAGTTAAATTTGTTTTGTGTTCCGGACTAATAGCTAGCTAGGAAATATGATGGTGTAGGAAAGTTGGTTGGAAAAAGAACTCAGTTCGTGTGCAAAAAAATATTGGCCAGAACGTTTCAACATGGTAAAGACGAGAAATACCGGAGATGCTTTACACTTTTCACAACAAGTAATAGCTAGGTAATCTTTTTCACTTTTACTTACTTTATTTTCCAAATGTTTTATATGTCTACTATGAAAGTGTTCAAATAAATATATATATTTAGTAATTGAATTGGTGATAAAAATTATAAAAAAACACGAAATTAAAATTTCATAAAATTTAAAGTAAACAAAAAAAGTCAAAATAAAAGAATGAAATTTTATATAAAAGAGAAATATTAAGAAGGAATTAGTAGGATTTTGAATTTGTAATTATTTACAATATTTAAAAAATCATATATGCATTTAAAATTTATCAGCAAGTTAATTTGTTATTTTAAGTTCATCTATTTTTAGTTAGTGCTCTTTTGTTAAACCGCATAAAAGCAGCCAAATATATTTTGAGTAATTTTTAATATTTGCTATAGCTCGTTAGTGGGCATACTTACGATTTTTTTATTTTATCCGTAAATAAGTAAGAAACTATAAATAAAAAGTTTTTTATTTGTTTTATTTATAAAAAAATACAGAAATATAGCTCTTATCAATGATTTGAATCAAACGAAATTGATTCGGAAAACCCGGTTCTTCCCCTAAGACCTGAACCACAACTTATGTTTCATTGTTCAACTACGAATAAGCAATACTAACACCCCAGTAATCTTACTAATTGACACAAGAGTCGATATTTTACTAATAAAAATAAATACTAATAAAACCACAATATTAAGGGGAATAGGACAAGGTAAAAATACGTTAAATATGATAAAAATTGACTTGAAAAAGTATCGTATTTGATTAAAAGTACACTTGAAAACGGTATCGAAAATAAGTCAAAAACACGACTCATGAGGGACTCGCGGCTAGGGTACCATTTTCTACTGACAAAACAATCAACCGTGTAGAAGAATCAAAAAAGGACTCATATATGATCAATAATTAAAAGAAATGCTAACTGGGTCGATTGTTTTCTAAATTTTAAATGTATGAGAATGTAAATACATGTTTAAATATTTGAGTTTTTTGTCGTCTGATTTTTAGAATTTTCTGTGTTTGTAAAAATAATATTTTCAACCTAAATTTGTTATTGATTGTGACGGAATATTGAAAAAATAAATAAAAAATAATAAACAATATTTTTATTTATAAACTTACTTAGTGCTTAAAAAATTAGAAAAGAAAGTTTGTTGCCTATTCTGCCGATGTTTTGTTCATGTGCGAACAAATCAATTGCTCGTGAAGTAGAGTTGTGGAGCTCGTGAACAACCTAGTTCAATTGAAGTTCTTACTCAGTTGAATAATATGGAGTGCTCTTATTACGGAGTTCTTTTGCTCAGTTACTGAGCGCCTTTTATGCTCATCATTACTTATATGAAAACAAATATAAAATTACAACTCGAGAGAAACATTAAAACTTATTTTGGTACAAATTAAGGAAAAACATCCGTTTGTTATCAGAAAATATGTACAGGGTAATGCCAGAACAAATAAAAATTAAAAAAAAGAAAAACAGAAGTGTATGGTATAGAACGCGGTGGAGGATTAAGTCAGTTAAAATTTTAAATATGATTAATAATGAAAATAAAATATGCTGTTTAACAGAGCCTGGTAAAAGGAAAAGCATTCGAAATCTTGACTTAAAAATTTGTATGAAATGGAAAACAGAAACTAATATTATAAGTAATTGATAATTCAGGTGAAGATTTTGCCAAAAAGAGGAATATTAGATTAAATATGATGATTTGGAGGGAAAGCAGAATATTCTAGAAAGATCATCAAATATATAGACCGCTAAGCGGGAAAGATTTATTTTTGGAAAATTTGGGAAAATACGGGAAATTCACCACTTAAGTTGGGAAGTAATTGAGGCTATAAGTAGAGGGAAATGATACAGGATTTTCAGAAGGTTTTTGTATTTGAAAGTGATATCATTAAAAAATTTAATAGTGCAAAAAAAAGTTGAAATTAAAAAAAAATCAAAGATTGGTGAAAACGTCCTTTGGAGGAAAAGGATAGTTGTTTTAAACTTAAAGAAAAATTACAGAAAAGAGATTAAAAAGTAAGCTTTGTTGTGCGTTTGCTATAGTTAAATTTGTTTTGTGTTCCGGACTAATAGCTAGCTAGGAAATATGATGGTGTAGGAAAGTTGGTTGGAAAAAGAACTCAGTTCGTGTGCAAAAAAATATTGGCCAGAACGTTTCAACATGGTAAAGACGAGAAATACCGGAGATGCTTTACACTTTTCACAACAAGTAATAGCTAGGTAATCTTTTTCACTTTTACTTACTTTATTTTCCAAATGTTTTATATGTCTACTATGAAAGTGTTCAAATAAATATATATATTTAGTAATTGAATTGGTGATAAAAATTATAAAAAAACACGAAATTAAAATTTCATAAAATTTAAAGTAAACAAAAAAAGTCAAAATAAAAGAATGAAATTTTATATAAAAGAGAAATATTAAGAAGGAATTAGTAGGATTTTGAATTTGTAATTATTTACAATATTTAAAAAATCATATATGCATTTAAAATTTATCAGCAAGTTAATTTGTTATTTTAAGTTCATCTATTTTTAGTTAGTGCTCTTTTGTTAAACCGCATAAAAGCAGCCAAATATATTTTGAGTAATTTTTAATATTTGCTATAGCTCGTTAGTGGGCATACTTACGATTTTTTTATTTTATCCGTAAATAAGTAAGAAACTATAAATAAAAAGTTTTTTATTTGTTTTATTTATAAAAAAATACAGAAATATAGCTCTTATCAATGATTTTTTTTTGTTGAGTAGAATTCGTAGGGAATTTAACAGGAAAGTTAAATATCTTTCGGTAGCTCCTTCAGGGTAGGAATTGCAGTTGTGAATTGTTGATAATTAATTGATCGGAGTTCTAAAAAGAGAGAATAAAACAAATCAGTCATATAAAAGATAGTTTTTTGTAGTAGGTATAAACCTACTTGCTGTAGGGAAATATTTAACAAAAATTGTTGTATACATATAAGATAATTTGTGTTTTTAGTAAAAAATATATTATTTCAAGATTTGTATAGTATTAAGTTTTGTGTTAAATAAAATTTGTGTGTATTTAAATATGTGAAATTAAAATAATCATGACTGTGGCTTAATTTAAAGAGGGAAAAGGCATGAAAGTTAGTTAAGGAAAGAGAAATCTGGGAGGATTAGTGATAATGTTAGGAGGGTAGTTTAGGGCAAAACATCTGCCTAAGAAGGTCCTGTTTATGTGAACGTGTTTTGTTGTTCTTTTTATTTTTGGTTTTTTTTGAAGACTTTTTTTTCTCATCGTGAAATTTTTATTTTTTAATTTTTAATGTGCGCGGTACCTAATAGGAAGGGTTGGAACCTCTCTGAGATGTGTTTACTGACCGGACTCTACGGCCGTAACACAAATGGCGCCCAATCAGAATAAAGTGGATAAAAGAGTAGTATAGAAGAACTAGATACTACGGAGCAACAGAAGAATTTAACATACTTCAATTTGGAAAACTGGGAATTCCAGCTTAGGAGTCAGCTGAATATGTAAAAACAAAATAATAGTTTGTTTTCATAGACCAACGATGTAGTCGAGGCCCTATAAGTATAATTCAAGTAGCCTTTGTAGCCCTTAGGAGGAAAAAATCTAATAAAGGTTGTACCGAGAGGCTGAAATTTCTTATAGGAAATCGATGATATTGACCAAATCATATTTTGAGAGAAAAATAACCATAGCTTAGAATTTATTAAAGAAATGTCTTATTGTATTGTTATCATATTCTGTTTTATATTAGTTTTCGTTACTTTCTGCTTATGTGTTTTCAAGTATTATAATATTAGAACTTTTTGATAGCCGCCAGTGTAGAGGATTTGGTAAAACCCCGTATAATCCCGCATCTAGGTAACTGAATAGAATAAATTTATAAGGGCGTACACTTAAATAAACCTTTAAATTGATTAGCGTCACACAAATAGACCCAAATTAACCTCTCGACACCCGCTATATTCCGATTAAAGAGAATTTGATTTATATACAAATTTTGGAAAAGACAAAACCTTACAGGACTAAATAGATAAATGCTAATTTTTACTAATTGAATGCGAATTTATAAAAACTTTATTTTTATTTATTTTAGCTATATAATTGCTAATTTTATATTTATTTATAAATAGATATTTATTTATTTTTGTTATTTTTTATATTTATTTATTTTGTGCTATTTTGAAGTTTTTTTTATGTATTCATTATTTTTTCATATATATATAATGATTTTATTCTTTGTTTTTATATTGTCACGAAGGTGCTTTATTTAAATCATAGAAAGAAGTAAAAAGGATTGTGACCAAGAAAGTGAAACGAAATGGCCTACTGTGCCTATTTACAAAGCTAAAAGTTTCTACAAAACTTCTTGATCACAAAACGAGAAATAAACAAACGCAATACTTAACCACACACATCTGCATTGTATAACAACTAGATAAGAATAAACATCATGTGTCTCAAATAATAATGTAAGGTTCTACAAATAAATAACCCCTTAACATTGTGTATATAAACGCAACGAACATAAAAGCAGACTCATTCTAACTACCATCCCTAAATTAGCGCGTAAGACGCAAATCAGTCTGATGCATAGCTTTTGCGCTGGAATGTCATCCCTAAATAAGAGCGTCAACTTTGTGTCTTTTACAATAGCAACTACGTGAGCAACTAATGATCTGGCGCAATGTCGAGAGACCCCTGGATGTTGAGTATGAGAGCAGAACCACAGTAACGAAGCAATTTGCCGTTTAACGCCAGAAATGACCGCCTCAGGCGGAAACTATAATATGGGCACGTGTGGAGACAGATTGTGTGGATAACCAGTTGTGGTTTGTTGAACTAAAAGACGCATTATAACAGCTAACGCCTTCGTTAAAATCTGCGACGATGAAAGAGTTCCTGTGAGAGTACTTAGCCTTTCCAACAAAGAAAAAACTATAAACAAAAATGTGAGCCGGCAGAACCCATAATTAATTGTGCGGCGAATTCACTATGCCCCAAAACAACAGCCAGAGAAAGATATTTATTAGCGGGTAGGTGCAAAAATGGGCGGCAAAACTGACACCACCTGACAGAAAGAAAGCAAAGCAGTTGCTGAGAAATCTTGCCTCTGCCTTCGCCCTAAATAAAAAAAGCCAAGGTTGAACGGCAGTTGTGAAACATAAAATTATTACTGGCCTATAGAACAAGCACCCAGGAGTGTTCCCCTAGCAAAGCGAAATGAAGCCAAAGAGCTTGTCAGCGAAATGGAACGGAACGGAGTCATTGAGCCACCCTCGATTCCATGGAGTTCGAGTTTTAGTAAAGAAGAAAGATGGCAGCACCAGGTTTTGGGTTGACTGCAGGCAGCTCAATGACGTCACCAAAAAGACAGTTATCCGCTGCCTAGAATTGATGACACCTTAGACATGTTGGCCGAAACGAAATGGTTCACTACTTTGGACTTGCAGAGCGGTTATTGGCAAGTAGAGATAGTCGGTAAGGGCAAGAAGAAAACTGCCTTTAACGCGAGTGATGGTTTATGGCAGTTCAAAGTGATGCCATTCGGTTCTGCAACGCTCCAGCTAGTTTTCAGCTTTTTATTGAACGTGTGCTGCAGGGTCTCAATTGGAAGACGTGCTTTGTGTATCTGGTTGACATAATCGTGATGAGGAAGATTTTTTAAAAACACCTCAGAAACCTGGATGAAGTATTTAAGCGCATAACAGCAGCAGGACTAAAATTAAGTGATACGAAATTTGGTTTGTTTCAAAAGGAGGTCAAATTCTTAGGGCATCGTATAACGACAGATGGCGTATCAACTGATGAAGACAAAGTATTGGCAGTAAAGACCTGGCCGCGCCCACAAAATCTTCATGATCTTCGTAGTTTCCTCGGGCTTTGCACATACATGGATGTTCTCTTAAATTCCTCTACATTTAAGTAAGTCATTTTTGTTCTGCGTTGTAAAGCGCCTTCGGACTTTAATTTTCTCGAAAATTGTTTTTGTGTAAAACTTAAAAAAAAATTTACACTGGCTTTCCTCCTATGTTTCCTAATAATATATTTTAATTTATTGCTATTATTACGATGTAGCCGACGATTATAGTCACATTTATTTTCTCTTAATGCCCGAAAAGCAAATTACTTGAGTTCTTGTTGTATTTATTTCTGGCTGATCTATCCAATTGTCATATCGAACTGTTTTTGCTTTTTTTATTGGAACATTTTAGTTGAAGATCTCAGTCCACCTGATCGTCCACTGAATTGCTGTTATATATAAGAGAAATTTATTATTTAAAACTGTTGCAAACATTGTTCTAAGTTTAAAGATTTGTAATCCCTATTAAAGAAATCTAACGAAACTCTTTCAAGTTTTATACCGTACGACATATACCCACTTGCTGTAGAAAAAAATTGTTATATTAATATTATATATAATAATATTATTTCAAGATTTGTGTAGGATTAAGTTTTTGTGTTAAATAAAAATTTGTATATATTTAAATATGTGAAATTGAAATAATTATGTCTGTGGCTTAATTTAAAGAGGGAAAAGGCATGAAGGTGAGTTAAGGAAAGAGGAATCTGGGAGGATAACGGTTTACAAGAGGAATTTTTCGCAAGGAGCAGTGTTTTGCGACAACGTTAGGAAGGCAGTTTAGGGCATAACATCTGCATAAGAAGGTCCTGTTTGTGTGAACATTTTTTGTTGTTTTTTTTATTATTATTTTTTTTTTTGGTGAATTTTTTTTTTTGTTTGGGTGGAATTTTGTGAAAATTTTTTATTTGTGGCGTACCCAAAAGGATGGGTTGGAACCTCACTGAGATGTGTTTACCGTCCGGAAAGAGGCAATCGGAAATCCCATTGGTCCCTACGGCCGTAACAATTTACAAAAAAGTTGTTGTACAAGAAATAAATAGATTTTCAAATCTTGTTTTGATTAGCAAATCTTTAAAATTAAGGTAAAATCTTCATTCTGGCATGAACAGGTTTTTCCTTTTAGAGGCAGAACGAAGTTTACTCAATACATCCCTTCCAAGCCAGCAAGGTACGGGATAAAAGTTTGCTGGGCATGTCATGCTAAAACGCATTTTCCATTGGAGGGAAACATTTATACAGGTACAGAGCCAGGTGAAGCACGAGCAGAAAAGTAAGGAGAAAATGAGTTAATGCGCCTTGCTATACGGTATAAAGGTTCCGGAAGAACAATAGTTGCTGACAATTTTTATACAACATTGGATTTATGCAAAAAGCTGATGGAAATTCGCCTTGGGTATGCCGGAACTTTAAGAAGCAATAAACAATGCATTTCCTTGGAAATAAAAAAAAAACATCTGAAAAGGGAAGTTTTGTCCAGCGAATTTGGATTTGAGGATGGTATTGCAATATGTTCTTACGTACCAAAGAAAAATAAAGAAGTTATTTTATTATCTACGGTACATAATGAAAAATCTGTTTCTGGAATAAAAAAGAAACTAGAAGCAATTATGAACTGCAACGCAACAAAATCTGGTGTCGATGTTATGGACCAAATGCTTACCAACACTACAAAACTGGGGACAAAGCGGTGGACTTTGGCATTTTTCTATAATATGCTTGATATAATAGCCTTAGCAAGTTAAATTATATATGACGAAAATATGTCAATTTAAAATAAACAAGACAATTCTTATGTCGCCTTTTCGAACAACTGGTTCACTCACATATCAATGAGCGCAGCAAAAATAAGCATGTTATGTGCAATTTTGTTAGCAGATCAGGAGTAGAAGCGGTTTGTCATAACAAAGTAAAAAATTTAATATTTATAGAATTTATTAAGAAACTTTTATGAACATCTCTACACTATTTTTGTGTTTTGTAGGAATCAGTTGTGACTGTGCCTCAAAAAAGCGGATCTGAATACTAAAAAAATAAATTCAAATGCCAAATTCGTAAAGAAAACAACAACATGAGACGAAATATAAGATACTTTTCAAAAAACTGCAAAAATCCCGTGTGTCTTCAGCACTCAAAATGCGAATATGTTTGTTTTAATTGTTAAATTTTAAACCATAATTTAATATATTTTCACTTAACTAAATGATGAAATACAATTAGGAATGTCCGTATAATATGATTCAAAAAAGACTCGCATACGGATTGTAATATGATTAAAAACGACTCATTATGTGTACGATAAGTGTACTTTGAGAGTTACGACTTAATAAACAGTTGTTTTTTCTGGACTTAAAAGAATGGGCTTACGAAGAATTCGGAAATGAGATGTAATTTGTTCAAACAAATTTTTAACCTCATTTCTGTTCCTAGAAAGCCTGTAATTCAAAACACGATTTTTCAACGGCTGACCCTTTAAAGGAAATGGCTTCATAATATACTTCTTTAAAGCAAACACGTCATCTGCAATAATTACGTATGGAGTTGGGATAGTTCTACCGGGAAGTGGCCGTGGGGTTGGTAAATTTAATGTATTCTGTTCAAGGCATTTCGATAATTGACTATTGTTATATATTCCCCCGTCCAAAATTCTGCCGTTACACCCCACATCAAAGTAAATTATTTCATAATGAAGTCCAATCAAAGCCAACAACACTATGCTATGTATGGCTTTATAATTAAAGTAATCACTGCCTCTTTCCTTTGGTGCCTGTATCGAATATTGACGCCGTTCTTCTTCCGCTGATGGAACCTAAAAACAGTTAATACCTATATATAATTAAAATTATGTGTAAGTTTGTTTATTTATTTGTTCGTCTATGCATTCATCATGCAGCTAAACCGATTTTAATGAAATTTGGAATGTAGATATAACTATATGCAGTTGAAGAGTGCTACATACAGTTTCAAAATATGGGCTAGGAACGGGTCCTAATGGGCCCTGATTTGAACCGTCTACTTCTTAATAAATGCTTTTGAGTTCGTTATTTCTTTTTAGGAGCTCTCAATGACTTTGGATACTGATGCAGGTACCTCGAACGAAACGACAAAAAAAAAAACAATTTAGAAAGATGTACTAGAAAATGCTCTAAAGATAATGCAAAAACCGTGCGATGAATGCCAAATATTTGGTGACTTAGTAGCTTCTGAACTTCGAGGTTTGAAGAAACCTGAGAGAAAGCATAAACTTAAAAAGTTAATTCAGCAGGCAATTTTAACCCTTAACTACATTCGCTTTTTTAACTTACGTTACTACATTGGTGGGGTAATTTTCTACCCCAATCGAAAATTCTTCCTAGTTTGCAGGGCCTCGCATAAAAAAAGAAAATATTAATGAGAAATATTACAATTGTTTATTTTTTTTAAAATAACATTGTTATTATGTTAAAAAATTCATAAATTAGAAAATAGAAATTTTTTTCAAGCTTCAGTACAAAGTAAGTTATAAATTATGGAGTGCGACGTGGGGTAAAAATTTACCCCACGAATGTAGTTAAGGGTTAAAAGTGGTGGACAAAGACGATGAAGACAACTCGGACCTGATACTACTTAGTTCAGATTCATCTACCCAATTATTTACGTGTTCGGACAACACAAAAGGCAAATATTTTTGGAAAATTGTGTTTTATATAAATTATTTAATAATTACGTTTAAATATTTTGATTTCAGACAATGACACAGAGCCTCACAACATTCAAACACAATCCTTGCAATCGTACATACGGGGATTCGGAACAGATACATAAGCGAATGAAAGGAATCGTCTACAAAATTATCGTACTCCAAACTTAAATTTTAACTACTTATGTAAATAAAATGAATTAAATATATTGGTTTTGTTATTTTACGATTAAAATCATTAAAAACATTTTCTTGTTTTTTACCTGTTGCCAAAAATCGTAGAGTTACTTAAAGCCGGTCTCTGGTAGGTATAGCCAATCTCATTTTAGTATCCTGCTTTTGAATATTTGTTTTAATTAAAGACAAAATGTATTCAAAGTCATCACTGGAAATTCTCATGAAATTTTTCAGCTGCATGGAATCTTCGGCCCGTAATTCTTCAAGTAATGTATTTTGGAAACTCAAATCTACTCGCCGGAGCACCCAATTTCTTACCCAAAAACTTCTTTTTGTTTCTTTTTTTTAACTAGCTTTTTCTTTTTAATTAACTATGCTGCAAATGCTGCTGCCAATCTTATTTGGCCACAAGACATTTTCACACTGTCATATTTAAAAAACAAACTACTGGAAGTTGTTTTCACATCATTATGTGTAAACACTCCTGCAATTTCTTGCGCAAGTTCTTCGTAAAAACTTCTAAAAACTACTTCTGGAAGTATACTTCCGCAAGTTTTTCATGAAGTGAAAACACTCCGGAAAGAACTTGCAGAAGTTCTTAGGATAGTAACTTGCTATTGGACACACGGCTTAAGTAAAAAGTTTCTTGTTGTTATTTAACTATTTAACACGATTGGTTTTAATAGATATCATAGAGCTTTAAAGCTTTGAATATTTTGTTGTTTTTAGTAGTTTTATTTTAGTGTTATTTATATTGACACACGTTATTATTGCTTCTGAGAAATACTTCAATAAATTTTAAAGACAATCCAAACGAAAAATCGGCGCGACCTCCAAAAAAGTAACTTTACTCTTCTAATACTCTTTTCCATTATAGTTAAGTTATTTTTTAATTACAAATCAGATCTGCTTCTTTAAAAACCGTAAAAGTGACATTACTAAAATACAATACGAGTAAAATCATATTTTTAATTTACAGCTGAAGCCTTCAAAATAATTACATTATTAATTATGTAGCATAATTATGTAGCTGCGTACAAGGCGCAAATGTTGCTAGCATCATTTGCTGTCGTGTATCCTGCTGCGGCGAATGTGTTTAATCCTTAAATTCAAAATAAAAATAATTAAAACTGTTAGTTTTTTAATGTAATCGTGCTAAATTCAAACTTACATTCATGAGATCAAAATATTTAATATAACTGTAAGTCATTGGTTCTTAACTGCGTTTTTAAAAAACATATACATTTATCATTAATAGATTCATCTGAAAGCCTATTTCTAAGTTTATTAACTATTTGTCGTATCAGATAAAACGCTCTTTTACTTTCAACAGAAGTTGGTCATATTGTTAAAAGAGCATCAACGAATTTTTGAAGTTTTTTTTCCGGATCCTTCAGAAAATTTTGTCTTTTTTAATGGAACATTTTAATAGACGGATTTTTTCGATTCTTCACTAAAAAGGCGGCTATAAAGTTGTTCTGTGTATAAAAAAAAGCTTTATAAAGAATTTGGAAAAAAAGCTATTGTCTTTATTTTCATCATTTAAAAAATCAAGGTTTCTTAAAAGCCAAATAAAACTACACAGTTTGGAATGTCTTGTAGTGTATTTCATAATCACCTATCACCTAGGTTCTTTATGTACAATTGTTATGCACTTTATTGTTATTATTATTATTCACTTTCACTTATAAACATAAACTATTGTTATCACTTTCACTTACACTATTTGTTTATGTTTCACTCAATTTGCACTCAATTTAATAACAACAAATAATGTAAGAATTATTTTTAAAAATACCGTTATATTTATTTATAATGAAGAATTTTTGTGAATAAAATTCATTATTGTCCAGCCTTTAAAATTGGCTTTTTTTATTAAGAATAAAAATAAGCATTCATCTGCTTAGGCATTAAAGTTGCCTTAACTACAACTTAGGCCAGTGGCGTTCTTAAGCGCCGGCAAACTCATAGGCAGGCTATCCTGTTAGGAACAAAGAAAAACACCACATAACATATCTCAGGACCTGTAAGTCATCTTTTTCCTAATTTATTTTTGACGGACTCAAGCATTGATTGTCCAACAAACGTATGAATTATTGCGACCTATTTTAATAATGTATTAATTATAATATCGGCTGTAAATAAGTACAAATTGCGACGACAAAGTGCCTCTATAGCTACTTTCATTGGGCTTAATATGTTCCAGGATTTCCCTTGAAAAACACTGCTTAAGCATTAAACACATTCGAGACAGCAACTACCGACTGCAAAATGTCAAAAATAGAATACAAGTGTTTATATCGGAATGAATTTTTTGACGACAGCAAGGCAACAAGGCGGCGGCAGGTTGTTGTCTAGGCTGAATTTGCCTCTGTAGTCGAGTTAAACTAATGCTCTAAACACATTCGCCACAGCAAGATACACGAACACACGACAGCAAATGACGCTAGCAACATTTGTCGCCTTGTACGCAGCTACATTATTATTTTGAAGGCAGCAGCTACATAATAAAAATACGAATTAACTGTATTTCAGTGATGTTATTTGAGCGATTTTTAAAGAAGCAGCTCGGATTTATAATTAAAAAATGTTTTAACTATTTTGTAAGAGGCTGTTTAAAGAGTAGAATAATTCGTTTGGATTGTCTATAAGATTGAAAATATATAGAAGTATTTCTCAGAAGCAATAATAAGTACAGTAGTGTGTGTGTCATGGAGTTTCTTGTCCACTAAAATAAAAAATACTGAAAGCAACAGTTTTTGATATCTATTAAAACCAGCAAGCACTAAGACCAGAAGTAAATTTTTAACTAAATGTTGTCCACAAAAAAAGGAATGTTAGTTTTATGTACATCTTAATACATTCCTCAGAAATTTTTACAATTATTCTTCGTACACTTTCGCCATGACAATTGTAGTATTTTTAATTCGTCGTTGTGGCATTTCTAGTTTTTTCTAAATTAAAATTTCGAAAAATATGTTTTAAACAATTATCGAAAAGTGTGTAAAAGTGTTAAAATTTTTCTATGTACGAAACTAAAATGTGCTGACAACTGTTTAAGTGCCATTATACCGGTAAAATTGGGTGATTTTACATTGGTTTCTCTATTTTTCTACGAAAAAAATCCGTTTTTTAACCAAGGTTCTAAAGGATCTCCTCACAATATTTACCTCAAATTTATTCAGAAGCACTTACGTGAGACAGATAAGAATTCAATAAATAGGTATTTTGTATTCCAAATCAATTATTGTCTTTAATAGCAACACTATTTTCCTTAAATATTTCATGTACAGAAAATATCCTGTTACAGTTTTATTATATATTTACACTTAAATCTTTAAATAAATAATTTTTGTTTTATATTTTTATTGTTCTTTTCTTCTTTCATAATAAGAGATTTTAAGCACTTATTATTTTACATGTCTTATAGTACTGATCTCACTTGAATGTTTATTGTCGCCAACAAAAATAGAAATTAGTTTAATTTGACTGCAGCGGCGAATTCAGCCCAGACAACAACCTGCCGCCTTGTTGCCTTGCTGCAACATATTAATCATTCTCATATAAACACATGCATTCTAATTCTGACATTTTGCAGTCGGTAGCTGCTGTCTCGAATGTGTTTAGAGCATAATTTGACTGCAGCGACAAATTCAGCGTAGACAACAACCTGCCGCCTTGTTGCGTTGCTGTCGTCAAAATAAATATTCTCTAATTTCTATGTTTGTTGGCGACAATAAACAGTTAAGTGATGTCAGTACTACTAGACATGTGAAATAATAAGCGCTTAAAATCTCTTATTATAAAAAATTCAAAACTAGAACTAGAAAAAACGATAACCCTTGGTTTTCAAACGAAATCAAACACTTAATTGACGAAAGGGATATAGCGTACAAAAGGTGAAAAAGATTTAAAACTACTCAGCTCCACAATTATTTCAGGGCTTGTAGAAGAAATGTTAACTCAAAAATAAAAGTTGCTAAATGCAAATATTATGAAGAACAATTTCAATTAGCCGTTATCTCAAAAAAGAAATTTAGTGAAATCCGGTTAATGGGTATAGCGCGAAGCTCTTTAGTACCGGACGATTTTGTTGATATCAATAAACTAAATTTAGAATTTGCCAACATTCCAATGCCTAAAGCAAACATTAATTACTACGAGGGCTGCTTTATATATTTCTGGCCTAATAGTGAAAATGCGAATATTTATAATCAAAAATGGTTTTATTGTTTTTCAAAGTATTCTCCAGCATGATTTATACACTTTTGCATGCTCTCAAACCAGTTGTCGAAGCACTTTTTCCACTCCGATTGAGACACCTCTAAAACATGGTTTTTGAACACTTCAACAGCTTCTTCTGGCGAAGAAAATCGTTGACCACGCATTTTTTTCTTGTTGTGCGGAAACAAGAAGAAGTCATTAGGTGCCAAGCCAGGGCTGTACGGCGGATGACCCATTGATTCGACGTTTTGGCCGGTCAAAAACGCTCTGGTTTGAGCCGATGTGTTAGAACTCGCATTGTCATGGTGAACAATGATTCGTCTTCTCTTGTTTGTTTTTCGAATTTCTCTGATGAATTCAGGCAAACAAATTGTAGTGTACCACTCAGAAGTGACCGTCCTACGTTGCTCAAGCGCAACAGTCGCCACATGACCAGTTTTTCCGAAGAAACAGGCGACCATTTGCTTTGAAGTGCTTCTTCCACGAACAACTTTCCTTGGATTTTGCTCGTCTTTAAAGACCCACACGGTCGATTGTTGTTTCGTTTCGGGCTCATACGCATAAATCCATGATTCGTCACCTGTGACGATCTTATAAACGTCTTTTGAAGCACCGCAATCGTATTTTTGCAACATTTCTTTGCACCAATCGACACGACCCTTTTTTTGAGCGACTTTCAAATTGTGCGGGATCCAACGAGAACAAACCTTTTTTACGGCCAGGTGTTTATGCAGTATCGAATGTATGCTGGTGGAAGAAATGTCCAAGGATGTCTCTATCTCTCGGTATGTCGCATGTCGATCTTGCATTATGAGTTCACGCACGGCATCAATGTTCTCTGGCACAACAGCTTCGGCCACGATTAAATTCATTATACCAATTTTCACAGTGCTATAGGATGGTGCTTCATCGCCATACAAAGATTTAAGTTCATCAATGCACTCTTGTCGTGATAATCCAAGTCGAAAGTTGTGAAAAATGATGGCACGAAAATGTTCACAAGTTAATTCCATTTTTTTCTATATTAATTTTTTCAAGTCACTGTAAACAACACAAATAATGGTCGTACTTCAAAACGTTTTTAGTACGATTATGCTTACAAATGACAAACTTTCCAATGGAAATGTCAGATTGCACTTGGCAGCACTCAGTGTTGCCAGGCCAGAAATATAAATAGCAGCCCTCGTACAACTCCGCAGATGACTTTAATGGTATTCAAGAACGCTTAATACGGTTTCAGTTCGAATGTATAACTCAGAAAGATGTCCTAGAAGGAATGCTAAAGATTAAATCTGACTCTGTAGGCGAAGATGGTGTACATCCTAAATTTATTAAGCTGATAATATGTCACATACTGCCACAAATAACCTACTTAGCAAACTCCATAATAACATCGTCAACTTTCCCAACTGGTTGGAAATGCGCTAAAATTATTCCCATCCCCAAACCTGATAAGAGTTACAGACCAATTGCTATATTGCCATATTTGTCGAAAATTGTTGAAACACTACTACATACGCAAATGTCGAAATATCTCTATGAAAACAATCTATTGTCAGAGAAACAGTCAGGCTTTAGACCTAACCACAGTTGCATTTCCATCCCTACATTGACATCAACCTTATATCGTTTTTAGTTTTACTTGATCACTCCAAGGTATTTGACACTGTCAAACACACCATATTATGTCGAAAATTCAATTACATGTGCCATTTCTCTAATACTGCCGTCAAATTACTTTCTTCATATTTAACAAATAGGGATCAGCTAATATACTCGAATAATAATAAATCAACAAAATGCCCAATGCCGAGAGGTGTTCCGCAAGGTTCTATACTTGGTCCGTTATTGTATACGATTTATTGTAAGGATTTGCCAAAGAAATTCGTTCACTCTGAAGTTCAGATGTGCGCAGATGACGTCCAACTCATTATTAGTTCTGTGTCATCTGATATTAACAATTGCATTTCAAAATTGAACAATGATCTTGATAATGTTTTCAAATGGGCCTCAACAAATGGACTTTGCTTAAATTCAGCAAGCAAAAACAAACTGAGAGTGGCCTACAATAGTGTGGCCCGATACGTATATGGACTTTCAAGAAGAAATCACATATCGCATTTGTCTTTTACGATTTTTAATATATCTTTCGACAATCTATTAAAATATCGGACGCTTTTATTTTTACATAAAATTATATACTCTAAGCAACCAGATTATCTATTTAAAAGAATAATATTTTCTAGATCTAATAGAGGATGCAAAATAAACTCTATTCGGCATAAAAGACAAATATCTGAAAAACATTTCTTTGTAAATGCCATTCGTCTCTGGAATGAACTTCCGGGCACTATACAAATTTTAAGCAATGCAAAGCACTTTAGACGTGCAATATTTACACATTTTGAATAGTATTATTAAAAATTTGCAATATCTTTTGTAATATTTTTTTGTTGTTAAATTTATGTGTGATTTTGTATAACTTACAATTTTTATTGATAATAACTTGATAATTTGTTAATCATTTAAGTTTTCATAAGTAAAATTAAGATTTTTTTTATTAACATAATGCCTGCACTCCGCAGTACTATTAAATAAGATTGAAACTTGTTGTACTGTGTTAACGAAAATAAATAAAAAAAAAATGAATATAACAATAAAAATTTAAAATAAAAAGATTTATTTAAAGATTTAAGTGTACATCCTGTGTACATCCTAAGTGTACATTTCTGTACATAAAATATTTTAGGAAAATATTGTTGTTGGTGAAGATAGTAATAGATTTGGAATACAAAATGCTTATTTTTAGAATTTTTGTCCGTCTGGGTTCGCACCACGTAAAAGCTGCTGGATAGATTGCAGTAAAATTTTGTGAGTAGATCCCTTAGAACCTTGGTTCAAATATAAAATATTTTTTCGTAGAACTATATAGAAACCAATGTTAAATTACTCAAATTAAAAAATATAATTTTACTCAATCAGTTTTCAGCACATTTTATTTTTGTAGATACAAAATTTTTAACACTTTTTACAAACTTTGCAATAAATATTTAAAACTTATTTTTCTAAATTTGAATTAAACAAAAACAAAAAAAAAAATAATAAAAATGCCACACCGATGAAATAGTGGGCACAGCAAATATTTTATAAAGGTAATTTTTTCAAATTAAAAATACTACAATTGTCATGGCGAAAGTATAAGAAGAATAATTGTTTAAATTTCAAAGGATTATATTAAGATAATGTACATTAGAGATGAGCGATCCCGTGATTTTTGAGGAACATCGTTACTAGCGAACGTGAATTTAAAATCACGTTTTTTTAAACAGTTACCGTGATCACCATTTGCAGTTCTTCTTATATTTAAACATACATGTTTATATAGGAAGAATATAATTCTACACACAGAAAAAAGATTGGTAAAAATTCAGTTGATATGCTAAAATTTAATTACTTATATAATAAATTGATTTTTAATATAAATAAATTATAATTTTGACTAATCTTTAACACTAAAAGCTAACATATGATATTTGCGTCCAAATGTTGGTTGTAAAAGCTCTTAAAAAAGTTATCGTTACCGATTTGTGTATTTACTAATACTATTGTATTAAATGGAAGATACAACCAAACTTATTTAGAACATTACTACTGCATACCAAATTTTGGTAGTTAGAATCATAAAAATCAATTGTGTCTTTTAAAATCGAAAAATGTTTGTCATAATAAAAATGAATTTGTACACATTATACAAAAAATAATCAATATTTCAGTTTAAAAATACAAAGATACATATACTGTTAGTGGTGAAAAGTTCTCCAATATTGTAGAAAAGTAAGTCCAAAATCAATCCTACAAAGACATTTGTAAATTAAAAAAATTCTGAAATGTTAAATACACTTCGCAGCAGCAAAACTGGCGGGATGAAAATTTGAAGAAACTATGTACATATGTCGTAAAGAAGGATCAGAGGTAAAGGAAGGCTCTAAACATGAAATTTATAAAGTGTTATATTATTCCTGTAATTTATTTTTAAAATAAGAGTAAATATTAACATATTTTATTGTTTTATTTCATTCACAATAATACTTTATAGTCACCCAAGAATCATTTTTTTAAACAGTTGTGAGTGCCACATTCATTCTATTATTACAACCGAATTCAATATAATACACACAACCGACAAAATTCGATTGGCAACGAATTCGGTTCTCAGAACGAATTTGTGTTCTCTGTGTAAGTAATTTTTTATACAAACTGTAATTATAATGGAAAATGTATTTTTTTCTCTACATTAAAAACAGCTGTAATTTAATTTGCCCAAAATTATAGAATTCGGTAGCACTGATTGATTATAGGTTCAAACAAAAGAAGCACACAACATTTTTTGTTTTTTTGCTACATATGTATGTATGTGTGAAGTTTTAAAAAAAAATAGTCGTTGCCCTGCAAACATTTTCAATCGCCGAATCTTCGCCCGCGAATCGCCGGCAAGTTACAAAAATTACCTTCAAGCGACTCGCTAAAACGCTCGCTTGTGTGCCTGTTGCGATTCGCGAATAGGGATTCGCCGGCGATTCACAATTAAAGACTCGCAGGCGAATCATAAATAAGGATCTGAAGGTGATTTGCAAATACAGATTTGAAAGAAAATGAGGATGACAAAATATATTTATTTTTTCATATTTATAATGTATTCACGCTTGTATTTGTTAGTTCATTTCTTTTCCAATCACTTGTTCAGCTAAAATGAAAATTTTGCTAATTGCTCTTGAAACCAAATACTTATTTTCCCGTTACCTTTAAAACAACAAAAAATAAAAAATTCCATCGAAAGTTATGAAAAAACACAGATGACTCAACTCAAATGGATAAACAATAAATATTTCCCGTTACCGGTGTACGCTCGCGTATTCATCGCTGACTTGTAGGGCATAGGCGATGGCACGCGATCCATATCGTAAACGTAATCAAAATTGTTTTCAGATTTAAGTGCTTTTAAAACATAAAATGACTTACTTGTGTACGCTCGCGTATTCATCGCTTAGTTGTAAGGCGTAGGCGATGGTTAGCGATTTGTATTCCATGAGCAGAATCGCGTAATCATCGCTAAACAAACCATCGCCAAAAAATCTCAAAAATGTTTGCAGGGAAGCACTTAAATCTGAAAACAATTTTGATTACGTATACGATATGGATCGCGTGCCATCGCCTATGCCTTACAAGTCAGTGATGAATTCGCGAGCGTACACCGGTAACAGGAAATATCTCTATTCGCGAATTGCAACAGGCACACAAGCGAGCGTTTTAGCGAATTGCTTGAACGTAATTTTTGGCTCGCACGCGATTAATCGCCGGCGATTCGCAGGCGAAGGTTTGGCGACTGAAAATGTTTGCAGGAGATATACATATGAAAGAATGAAAGAGTCAAAAGTACTTGTATTTCTCTTTCACAAAGTAAAATTAAATTTTAGTTCTGCGTTCTTACGCAGAACTGTTATTTGATCAACTCAGTCACTGTAGTGACCAGTGATTTCACAGTGATTTAATCATAGGTACTTAAATATCGCTCATCTCTAATGTACATATATAAAGCTACAATTCCTTTTTGTGTGGACCACATTCAGTTAAAAATTTACTTCTGTACTTAGTACTTGTTGGTTCTATTAAAAGTAAAACACATTACTGTTCTTACTATTGCTTCTGAGAAATATTTAAAAATATTTTTAATTTTAAAGACAATCTAAATGAAAAATAACCTTGCCTTTAAAAGTACTAAAATTATATCTGCAAATAGCCTATTACATAATAGTTTAAATAATTTTTTAATTATAAATAAATAAATAATAATTATACATCTTCTTTAAAAATCGCTTAAGTGACATCAATGAAATACAATAAAACCATATTTTTATTATGTAGCTGCAGCCTTCGAAATAATCATGTATCTGCGTACAAGGCAACTAATGTTTCTAGCGTCTTTTGCTGTCGTGTGTTCGTGTATCCTGCTGCGGCGAATGTGTTTAAATGTTTACTATCAAATGTTTAAGAAATATTTTCTTATTGTTATTTTAATTAATCAATTTATTTATTTTACTTCTTTTTTCAGCTATAATTGCTTTCCCCTAAAATATTTTATTTACCACCGCTGTTAATAACAAAACATTTCTTAAAATAAATTTGTTCATTTTTTAATTTATTTTACTAAGTAATCGGAAGCGATTTCCACTGAATTGAATGCGTAAAATAAAGCATGATGCAAAGACTTTCAGTACAATCAGACAATATTATATGAATTCTAACTGGGCACACCGAATCAATTATTTATGTATGTATGTAAATTGCTGCATAGTTTTTCTAATTACTTAAATTTTTTATTTAAAGAGTTGGAATTAAACATTTAAAGTTAATCTGCTTTGGGGCGTCGTTTACCTCTTTATTTTTTTCATTTTAAGGAATTTAAGTACTTTTACTGCGGTATACACAATGCTACACATGTATCTAGTAATATGGTATTGAGTAAGTGTTGAGCCAAACATGGTAGTAATTAATTAGATTGACTAATTAATTGCCCATTTTAATTTACATTAAATGATAAATAATGCTAATGATTTTCACTAAAAGTAATGCATTTCAATGAAAGTGTTTAAATGATAAATAGTTAAAACCAAAGCCATTATGAACCACTTATAATGAAATAGTTTTAAAGCATTGCATTTTTATTACACAAAGCTGGTAAAATAAATATGTTTAGGTGACTTTAGATCTCAGAAGTCATGTCTTACATCCATCTGACTTAAAAGTTTTTAATAAATAATACTTTCATATATAGATACATCTGCACATGGTAAAGGTTTATTGAACTTATGTACAGTTCCTTTTTTATTTCCACCTGCAATTAGTAATTAATTTTGCTTTGATATTTAATTACCATTAGTAAAAGCAATTATAATTAAAATAAAATCATTAGCATTTAATGGTAGTTAATAAATGAATTTAAATAGTGATGAAAGTCTTCAAGTATGAGTTTAGCTAAAGTTAACTTTATTTAAGTAAAATATTGTTTAAATATTCAAAAGCATTTTCACTATAGTTTCACTTACAAAGCTGTGAAAATTATTTGTCTTGCATTGTTTATGGACTTTCATATCATAATATTGGCTTTTTGCTGATTTAATTAATTTTTAATTACTCTATGTATTTTTTCTAGTCTTACCATTCCTTATATTTTCTAACTAATGTTCGTTCTTCCATTTTTAGCTGGGTTTTATTTAAAAGTAAGATGAAAAAAAATACGAAATAAAATGACTGACTGAGAAAAAACTTGGACAGATTGAATAAAAATATACTTAACCCATATCGTCCTAGAGAAATTTTTTTTCGAATAAACTTTTAGAACTTGTATTTTAGAAGGTAATTGGGACTAGAAAGAATGTTTTTGAAAAAAATGGTGTTCGATTAATCGAACACTGGGCACTATTTAGCATATTGGTTCTTATTATTTATTATTATAAGTTGTAAATAAGAAAAAAATATATTTTTTTAATAAACTCAAACTAAGTAATTTAAATTAAAAGTAAAATCAAACTAATTTTTTTAATTCATTTCAATCAAAATAAAGGAAGAGTTATAAACATACTTATATGAGCTTGGTTTATGGCAGTGATTACATCTCCGCTTCTTGTTTTTTCTCTACTTTAACTATAAGATGCTCAGTTTTTTTTACAGAAGAATGTCTATTGGTAAGTCAAAAACACTGCCATCAATAGCTGAATCCATATTTTCTTGTTGCGTCATTAGAGAGTACGCATGTTCTACTCGAAATTTCTTTTGCGATTTAATTTTTTCATTTTTTTGGCGACAGCAGTCAAGTTTCCAGTCATTTACCACTGAAGAATTTAAAATAGCGAAGCGACGAAGTTCCACTTCTTTCCTCGAATGGCAACACTATAATTTTGTACAGCATTATCGTGCAAATTCACTCCCCCCATTCCTTTGTTGTAGTTTTTCAAAAGCAGGGGTTGGTTATAATTGACAAACCGACCGTGTTCTATAATTTTACCATTACTATTTTTTTTTTGCCTATCTGTAAATTCTATGTTTTCTGATAAACGAAGAACCACATCGGCTCCTAAACCAACTTTCTTGTTAAAGTTGTCTGCCGACTCTTCGTGTGGTATACACTTGTAAAGATATCCAGCAGAATAGGAAACATACCATAACTTGTACCCAAAACGAATTGGTTTACCGCGTACAAACATTTTGCAAGAGTGTCGTCTGAAATATGGCACCATTTGCTCATCAATCAACAAATCTGCCTCCGAGATTCCAAATTGCATACATTTTTTGTTTATCAGCTCATAGAAAGGTCGTATTTTATATGGAACTGTTCGTATCTTATATGAAACTGAATTATAAAAAGTAGTGCAATTATAAATGCAACAATATATGATGATATAATATGCAAATCTCCTTTTTTCATTTTTCCGTTAGTTATATTTTAAAAAGAGACAACAATATGGTAATACATAATTTTTTAGTTAGCCATTCTCAAAAAAAGCAAAAGTGATAAATAGTGCCCAGCATTCGATAAATCGAACAACGATTTTTGAAGACAGATCATAAAAATACAAATGAAATCCAAAAAAATTTGTTTTGACTGTTTTTCAATAGGAATGCATATTTAATTTTTTTATTTTTTATGCAAATTTAAAATTTAAAAGAAATAAGTCCGCAGTATTCCCCAAAGAGAGAAAAATTTTTCAAAAACGCTTGAAATTTACTGTTCGAAAAATCGAACAGCGGGACGATATGGGTTAATGGAAAAATATAATAGAAGATGTAAAAACAAACTAACTACTAATTGTTTTAACTTTACTGTCTTAACAATAGAGATTTTTATTCATCTTAGACTTGTGTTCAAGGAACGTTAAGATGTCTTTTTACTTCTTTCTTTATTTTTTTTTCTTCAATTTAAATTTTACGGTTTTCTTTCTCTCATCACCGAAATAAGAAATTTAAAAGTATAAATGCAACTACGAATATAAGCATCATCAACTTGTTAAGCGAATAGATGTAAATTCTTCCAAGTAAAATAACGTACAAACTCTCATAAGTCATTAAAAATTATATTTAAAAAAATGCCTGTTTCACAAAAACTTCGTTTATGGTAATTAAATATTAGACAATATTAAATATTAAATATTAAAAAATTATTTTAATTAATAAAGATTTCATTTTACTTCTCAATAGATTATTTTTCAAAATATTTTATTTACGAGCTGATAAAAAACTCTTTATACAAAACTCACACTTAAGCTGTTTTAAGATGAGAAGTCTTTTACATAGGATTTTTTCTAATTAACCGACTTCAAAAAGGAAGGAGGTTATACGATTCGGCTGAATGTTGCTTTTTTTATATTTGTGCCTGCAAAACTCAGTCATTTCCAAACCGATTTTTAAAATTTTTGGTAATATGATAGATTGTGCTTACAGACTGGTCCCATTTTATAATCTTAAAAATTAAAGGGTGTCCAAATACAACACACATATTTTTAAAGTGTATTATGAATTGTAAAGGGCACTTCTGTAAAGTTTAAAATAACTGCGTATTACTATAGCTCCCAATAAAAAAAAAGGTATACAAAAATAAAACTAAAATTAAAGGGTGCCCCCATAATTGATGTAAATTTACTTATATGGGCCCATCTTTTGAACCGTTATAGACAAACGCTTGCAAATTGGACAGATTGTCGATTGCTAGGGCCGTTATAGTAACAAGTATTAATATTACAAATTTAAATTAAAGGGTGCGCCAATAGTTCATTAAATTTGATGTATATGGCCATACTTTTGAACAGTTGTAGACAGACGCTTGAAATTTACAACGAGCCTGTATTGCTAAGTCCGCTATAACAAAAAGTATAAAATATGGATTTAGAAGTGAAAGGGTGTTCCAATAGTAGATGTAATTTTAAATGTGTGGCCGTATTTTTGAACCGTTATAGATAAAACGCTGAAACTTAAAAGGGACCTGTATTTCTAAGTCTGCTCTATCAAAGAGTTTATAATTTGAATTTAGAAATTAAAGGGTGTTCCATAACTACTGTATATTTACATATATAGGCCTATCTTTTGAACCGTTAGAGACAAACGCTTGTAAATTGACGCAATGTCGATTACTATGGCAGTTATGGTAACAGCTGATAATATCTAAAATTATAAATTAAAGGGTTCACCAATAGTTCATTTAATTTGGTATATGGCCATACTTTTAAACAATTGTATACAGGCGATTCAAATTTACAAGAACCTGTATTACTAACTCCTTTATAACAAAAAGTTTAAAATTTGGATTTTGAAATAAACGGGTGTCCCAATAGTTGGTATAATATGGTGTATGTGGCCGGGCTTATGAACCGTTATAGACAGACAGCTAAAATTTACAAGGGACATGTTTTTCTAAGTGTGCTATAATTTGAATTTAGAAATTAAAGGGTGTTCCCAAATTTAATGTAATTTGTTCTATATGGCCGTATTTTTTGAACCGCTGTATACAAACACCTTAATTTTAGACAGAATTTCCACTACTTTATTTGGTATAATAAGAAGTATAAAAATGTTATATTATAAATTAAAAAGTTGATATAATCTGATGTATATGGACAAACTAATGAACCGTTACAGACAGACGGTTGAAATTTACACAAAACCTGATTGCTAAATCTGCTGTAACAGAGTGACCCTATAGTTGCTGCAATTTGATGTATATTGCCAAACTATTGAACAGTTTAAAAAGTTTAAAGTTTGGAAATATAAGTGTGTCCCAATAGTTAATGTAATCTTATTTATGTGGCCATACACTTGAACTGTTGTAGGCAGACATATGAAATCTGTTTTGAAGTCGGTTTTTTTCGCAAGAATTAATTTTATTTGTGTAATGATCTTAAAGAGTTCACTACGTAAACTGTAGTGTATTTTAGAGTATTTTCTAGTGAACTTTAGCGTATTGTTTAGTGAACTTTAGCGTACTTTTTAGTGATCTTTAGTGTTTTCTATAGTGATCTTGCTTGTAAAATATTTTTGTGTTCTTTGGAGAATTTTTAGTAGATTTTAGCGTACCTTTTAGTTATCTTAAAAATTTTTCATAAGGGTTTTGCTTGTAAAATTAGAATTGAAAATTTAATAAATACAATTTTTTATTTTGTATTAAAAGAAGTTCTAAAGTTTATTTAATTTATATAGTATCAAAATTTCAACATTTAATATGACTTATCGATGAAATTTTTTATTTAAAATAAAGTATATGATAATAAATTGAATTTATAAATATCTTTTTTATAAAACAAATATAGAAATAAGTATAAATAAAAGTTAAATTAGATAATGAAAAAATATGTATTATAAATTGTTTGGCAAATATTATTTTTAATCCCGTTTTAAAACAGTACATAATCTTAAAAATTAAAGGGTGTCCCCATACAACATACAAATTTTTTACGTGTATTATGAACTTTAAAGGGCGATTCTGTAAAATTCAAAATGACTGTGACTATGGCTCCCAAAAACAAAAAATTATACAAAAATATATTTAAAAATTATAGGGTGGCCCCATAATTGATGCAAATTTATTTATATGGGCCTATCTTTTGAACCGTTATAGACAAACGCTTGCAAATTGGACAGAATGTCGATTGCTATGGCCGTTATAGTAACAAGTATTAATATTACAAATTTTAAATTAAAGGGTGCGCCAATAGTTCATTAAATTTGATGTATAGGGCCATACTTTTGAACAGTTGTAGACACACGCTTGAAATTTACAACGAGCCTGTATTGCTAAGTCCGCTTTAACAAAAAGTATAAAATATGGATTTAGAAGTTAAAAGGTGTTCCAAAAGTAGATGTAATTTCAAGTGTGTGGCCGTATTTTTGAACCGTTATAGATAGAACGCTGAAACTTAAAAGGGACCTGTTGAAATAATTCCGAATAAAAAAACAGCCAAACAAACAGAAAATAAAATCATGTGTATAACTTCAATAATTTATAAATTCAATTTTAAAAATGATTTAGATATAAGGATTTTTATAATATGAACAAGATTAAAAAAACGTGCTTAGAAAATTCGTGTACAGAAAATAACTAACTTTTTTTATATTGAGTGTTACTATATTTTACATAAACAAAATGGGACACAATGTAGCGTTTATCTATAATATTGAAAAAACGCTAACTCTAACACTTCCTCTCGTTTTTCAATATTAAAAAAAAATTAATTATTTAATCCAAATTTTTCTATGAAATATATAAATTTGTTTGCCTTCGTCAATGGATCAGCTATTTGATCGGTGGTTGAAACGTATTGGACATCAATTTCTTTGCTACTTTGCATGTCACAAGTGTAAAAATACTGAACATCTATATGCTTGATTCTCTTCGCTGACTCTGGCGTTTTGACCAAAACTATGGCACGTTGATTGTCGCATTTGATTGGAGTAGGTCCATATTGATTGCAGTTGATTTCGTTCAGCAGGCGTCTAACGCCAATAACAGCCTTGGTTGCAGCACACAACGCAACAAATTCTGCCTCTGTAGTCGATGTAGTTGTAACACTTTGCTTACGTGAAGACCAAGCTACTGGCCTACCATTAAACATCATTATATAGCAAGTTGTACTTCGCCGCGTGTCGATGTCACCACCCCAATCTGCATCGCAAAAGCGTTCAAGTTGAGTGCACTTGGAATTGTAGTTGAAAGTAATACCATAATCAACAGTACCTTTGAGATATTTAAAAATTCTCTTCACACCAAGCCAGTGTATGGCTGCTGGTTGCTCCATATATCGACTAAGTACACCAACTATACATGCAATATCAGGACGAGTGCATATTGCAAGATATAGCAATGAGCCTATAGCTTCCCTGTATGGAAATTGTTTTTGGTTAGTGAAGTTGTATACTTTCGATTATTTAATTGTAGTATCAGCCGGTGTTGATACAGGAAAACAATCCATATGATTAAAACGTTGCAAAATTTTATATGTGTACGCGCTTTGGTATATTTTGAGTATGTTGTTAGCTTCATTTCTTTTGATTTGTAGGCCAACAAAAAATTCAGCTTCTTTAAAAGTTATCTCAAACTCGTTATTAAGAATATGAAGCAAGTTTTTAATATAATATATACTAGTACCGCATATTATACCATCATCTATATAAAGTGCCAGATATATAACGTTGTCATTAAAATTTTTCATAAAAACACATGTGTCTACTTTCGACTGAGTGAAACCACAATTCGTTAAGAGTGATACAATTCTTTTATTCCATTGACGTGAACTTTGTTTTAAACCATACAGACCGCGTTGCAGATGACATATTCGGTCATCTTCTTCGAAACCGTAGGGTTGCTCCATATAAACATTTTCGTCAATCAGACCATGTAAAAATGCGGTCTTTACATCAAATTGGTATATTTCCATACTATATGCTGCAGCTATTTGCTAATAAAATTCTTACGGATTCGAATCTTACTACAGGTGAAAAAACTTCACTGTAGTCAATACCTTCCTTTTGTGAGCATCCTCTAACTACCAGTCTAGCTTTATATTTGTCTACTTCGTCACTTGCTTTATACTTAACCTTGAAAACCCAACGATTTGTGATAACATGTTTATCTTCTTTTTCTTTAACGCATCGAGTTCTTCATATATCGCTTTTAACCATTACATGCGATTTTTGCTTTGTATGGCTTCTTCTAAATTTTGTGGTTCAAAATGTAATAAACATACTTGTGTGTCTTTGCCTGCATTGCCATCTTTATTTTTGGAATTTGTTCTTGTATTATATGGGCTTCGTGGCGTTGGTAGCCGAGGATTTCTATAAAAGCGTTCATTGTTATCAGGTTCTTGCTTTTCTTTAGCTTCAAAATTTTGACTTTTATCTTGTTCACCATCAAAAACTGTTTCATGTTTTCCATAATTTTTATCTTTTTCAACATCATAAAAATTTGTTTCTATCACCTTTTTCATTTCATCGAGTTCTTCTGCCATTTTGTTCGCTGATCTTTTGGAATGTGTGCATATGCATGGCTGCCAAGTATTCTGAGATGTTGCACTGAGGGTTTTATGCCAAACCATTTTTCATATGGAGTGCAAACATCTATAACAGCTGAAGCCGTTCGGTTTTTCAAATAGACTACAACTTGTGTTGCCTCTGCCCATAAATACAGCGGAAGTTGTCTTTCATGCAGCATGGCTTTAGCACTCTCAACCACGGTGCGATTTTGTCGCTCTATAAAACCATTTTGCTTAGGCGCTCTGGGTGATGAAACTTCGTGTTTGATTCCTTTTTCTAAAAGAAATTGCTGTACAGAGTTGTTACAGAACTTTAAACCACCATCAGTCCTTAGCCTTTTTATGACATGACCATCCGATGGTACTGCAGCATAGAACTGCATTAGGTACGGTAGCACATCTGTTTTCTTCTTAAGAAAATATACAAAACAGTACCTTGAAAAATCATCTTTAAATAACATGAAATAATTTGCGCCACCAATAGATGGTTCGCTCATTTTGCCACACAAATCTGCATTAAACGTCTCACCCGGTTTGTTTGATCGCCTTGCACCAGATTTTGGAAAACTCAAACGGTGTTGTTTGCCGTAAGCACATCCCTGACAGAACGGTATACCATCACTTGCTACGTCTAAATTCAGACCATCCACTATTTTGTTTTTGTTCATCTCCTGAAGCGTTTTAAAATTGACATGACATAAACGTTCATGCCATAGCATAAGCGAGCTCTGCAATGATGTTGTAGCATTTAATATAGTTTCGTGTATAGGAAACAAATTCATTTTGTATAACTTTTCATGCCGTACGCCATCAGCAACAACCTCGTTACCCTTCATAAAATATACATTCTCTGCACCCTCTTCGAAAATTACTTTCATACCTTTTTTAGTCGCACGCATGATAGAAACAAAAATTTTGTCAAGCTCTGGAACTAACAGCACTTCTTTTAAAATATGAACGATACCGCTGTCATGATTTGTCGTGACTTCAATGTCGCCCTTTCCTTCAACATTGAGTTTACTGCCGACACCAATACGTACATACCACGTGCCAGGGGAAACTGAAACAAAATGTTTAAACATCTCTCTTTGAAAACACATATGGTCAGTGGCACCAGAATCAGCATACCACTCGTTTGTTGATTTATTTTTAGAATTCGCAACCGTCAACATAAATAAATGTGAAACTTTTTCGGTTGGATTTTTAGCTGCATTAAAATGTTTGCTATTAGTTTTTACTTTCTCCATTACAAGTGAATGTCTTTCCCTTTTTTGGTGAAATCATTTTCTTGTTTATCACGTTGATCTTTCTTCCTCTTGAAACAATCTCTAGCCCAATGCCCTGGTTTGTGGCAGTAATTACATTTACCTGTACGTTTTGTTGCATTATTTACAGTTCTGTTCTTTTTATAAACAGCGCTGTAAGCTGTACTAGGCGCAGAGACAAAATCGTTATTATTATTGTTGTTGTTGTTGGTACGAAAATTTAGCAAACATTCTTCGTTAACTAAATGATCTGTTAAACGTTCGACATTTTGCTCAGCTCGAGGTACAGCATACCATGCGGTTCGCACATGATCGTATTTTGCTGGTAAACTACCTAAAATCTTTGCAATTACCACTGGGGTTTTTTGCTCGAGATTCATGTCTTTTAACCTTTGCGTGAGCGATGTTATTCTGGCAATGAAATTTGCCATAGTTTCGTCTGCGTCCATCCTACAGTTAATAAATTTTTCTAGTAATACCTGTACGGATTGGTCGCTTCTTTTCGAATGTACCGTCCTTAACCTTGACCACATTTCAGCAGCAGTAAAGCAGTCAGTTAAATATTTCAGCTGTTCCAATTCTAATCCTCGCATTATAAATGCTTGAGCCTCCGCATCTTTTTCTTCCCAAGCTTCAGAACCTGTTGCCGGCTTCGTAATTGTACCCATAATGTACGGCCTCAACTTGTTCTCGGCCATGTAAATTTCCATCTGTTGTTGCCATAATTGATAACTCTGCCCGTTGAAACGATGTATCTGATACGCTTTTTCTGACACTTTCGATATGTTTGCCAATACTTGTTCGCTGTCGTTTTGATGGCCTAAGGAGATTTCTGCGTCAATTACGATAGCTGAATCCTCTACAACACTTGTTAGATCAATGATAGATTTATCTTCACTCATATGTGAATGCTATTTAATTGCCACTAAAACCTGGACCCATAACCTGTTGACATAATTCCGAATAAAAAACAGCCAAACAAACAGAAAATAAAATCATGTGTTTAACTTCAACAATTTATTAATTCAATTTAAAAAATGATTTAGAAATATAAGGATTTTTATAATATGAACAAGATTAAAAAAACGTGCTTAGAAAATTCGAGTACAAAAAATAACTAACTTTTTTTATATTGAGTGTTACTATATTTTACATAAACAAAATGGGACACAATGTAGCGTTTATCTATAATATTGAAAAACGCTAACTCTAACACTTCCTCTCGTTTTTCAATATTAAAAAAAAATTAATTATTTAATCCAAATTTTTCTATGAAATATATAAATTTGTTTGCCTTCGTCAATGGATCAGCTATTTGATCGGTGGTTGAAACGTATTGGACATCAATTTCTTTGCTACTTTGCATGTCACAAGTGTAAAAATACTGAACATCTATATGCTTGGTTCTCTTCGCTGACTCTGGCGTTTTGACCAAAACTATGGCACGTTGATTGTCGCATTTGATTTCGTTCAGCAGGCGTCTAACGCCAATAACAGCCTTGGTTGCAGCACACAACGCAACAAATTCTGCCTCTGTAGTCGATGTAGTTGTAACACTTTGCTTACGTGAAGACCAAGCTACTGGCCTACCATTAAACATCATTATATAGCAAGTTGTACTTCGCCGCGTGTCGATGTCACCACCCCAATCTGCATCGCAAAAGCGTTCAAGTTGAGTGCACTTGGAATTGTAGTTGAAAGTAATACCATAATCAACAGTACCTTTGAGATATTTAAAAATTCTCTTTACACCAAGCCAGTGTATGGCTGCTGGTTGCTCCATATATCGACTAAGTACACCAACTATACATGCAATATCAGGACGAGTGCATATTGCAAGATATAGCAATGAGCCTATAGCTTCCCTGTATGGAAATTGTTTTTGGTTAGTGAAGTTGTATACTTTCGATTATTTAATTGTAGTATCAGCCGGTGTTGATACAGGAAAACAATCCATATGATTAAAACGTTGCAAAATTTTATATGTGTACGCGCTTTGGTATATTTTGAGTATGTTGTTAGCTTCATTTCTTTTGATTTGTAGGCCAACAAAAAATTCAGCTTCTTTAAAAGTTATCTCAAACTCGTTATTAAGAATATGAAGCAAGTTTTTAATATAATATATACTAGTACCGCATATTATACCATCATCTATATAAAGTGCCAGATATATAACGTTGTCATTAAAATTTTTCATAAAAACACATGTGTCTACTTTCGACTGAGTGAAACCACAATTCGTTAAGAGTGATACAATTCTTTTATTCCATTGACGTGAACTTTGTTTTAAACCATACAGACCGCGTTGCAGATGACATATTCGGTCATCTTCTTCGAAACCGTAGGGTTGCTCCATATAAACATTTTCGTCAATCAGACCATGTAAAAATGCGGTCTTTACATCAAATTGGTATATTTCCATACTATATGCTGCAGCTATTTGCTAATAAAATTCTTACGGATTCGAATCTTACTACAGGTGAAAAAACTTCACTGTAGTCAATACCTTCCTTTTGTGAGCATCCTCTAACTACCAGTCTAGCTTTATATTTGTCTACTTCGTCACTTGCTTTATACTTAACCTTGAAAACCCAACGATTTGTGATAACATGTTTATCTTCTTTTTCTTTAACGCATCGAGTTCTTCATATATCGCTTTTAACCATTACATGCGATTTTTGCTTTGTATGGCTTCTTCTAAATTTTGTGGTTCAAAATGTAATAAACATACTTGTGTGTCTTTGCCTGCATTGCCATCTTTATTTTTGGAATTTGTTCTTGTATTATATGGGCTTCGTGGCGTTGGTAGCCGAGGATTTCTATAAAAGCGTTCATTGTTATCAGGTTCTTGCTTTTCTTTAGCTTCAAAATTTTGACTTTTATCTTGTTCACCATCAAAAACTGTTTCATGTTTTCCATAATTTTTATCTTTTTCAACATCATAAAAATTTGTTTCTATCACCTTTTTCATTTCATCGAGTTCTTCTGCCATTTTGTTCGCTGATCTTTTGGAATGTGTGCATATGCATGGCTGCCAAGTATTCTGAGATGTTGCACTGAGGGTTTTATGCCAAACCATTTTTCATATGGAGTGCAAACATCTATAACAGCTGAAGCCGTTCGGTTTTTCAAATAGACTACAACTTGTGTTGCCTCTGCCCATAAATACAGCGGAAGTTGTCTTTCATGCAGCATGGCTTTAGCACTCTCAACCACGGTGCGATTTTGTCGCTCTATAAAACCATTTTGCTTAGGCGCTCTGGGTGATGAAACTTCGTGTTTGATTCCTTTTTCTAAAAGAAATTGCTGTACAGAGTTGTTACAGAACTTTAAACCACCATCAGTCCTTAGCCTTTTTATGACATGACCATCCGATGGTACTGCAGCATAGAACTGCATTAGGTACGGTAGCACATCTGTTTTCTTCTTAAGAAAATATACAAAACAGTACCTTGAAAAATCATCTTTAAATAACATGAAATAATTTGCGCCACCAATAGATGGTTCGCTCATGCCATAGCATAAGCGAGCTCTGCAATGATGTTGTAGCATTTAATATAGTTTCGTGTATAGGAAACAAATTCATTTTGTATAACTTTTCATGCCGTACGCCATCAGCAACAACCTCGTTACCCTTCATAAAATATACATTCTCTGCACCCTCTTCGAAAATTACTTTCATACCTTTTTTAGTCGCACGCATGATAGAAACAAAATTTTTGTCAAGCTCTGGAACTAACAGCACTTCTTTTAAAATATGAACGATACCGCTGTCATGATTTGTCGTGACTTCTATGTCGCCCTTTCCTTCAACATTGAGTTTACTGCCGACACCAATACGTACATACCACGTGCCAGGGGAAACTGAAACAAAATGTTTAAACATCTCTCTTTGAAAACACATATGGTCAGTGGCACCAGAATCAGCATACCACTCGTTTGTTGATTTATTTTTAGAATTCGCAACCGTCAACATAAATAAATGTGAAACTTTTTCGGTTGGATTTTTAGCTGCATTAAAATGTTTGCTATTAGTTTTTACTTTCTCCATTACAAGTGAATGTCTTTCCCTTTTTTGGTGAAATCATTTTCTTGTTTATCACGTTGATCTTTCTTCCTCTTGAAACAATCTCTAGCCCAATGCCCTGGTTTGTGGCAGTAATTACATTTACCTGTACGTTTTGTTGCATTATTTACAGTTTTGTTCTTTTTATAAACAGCGCTGTAAGCTGTACTAGGCGCAGAGACAAAATCGTTATTATTATTGTTGTTGTTGTTGGTACGAAAATTTAGCAAACATTCTTCGTTAACTAAATGATCCGTTAAACGTTCGACATTTTGCTCAGCTCGAGGTACAGCATACCATGCGGTTCGCACATGATCGTATTTTGCTGGTAAACTACCTAAAATCTTTGCAATTACCACTGGGGTTTTTTGCTCGAGATTCATGTCTTTTAACCTTTGCGTGAGCGATGTTATTCTGGCAATGAAATTTGCCATAGTTTCGTCTGCGTCCATCCTACAGTTAATAAATTTTTCTAGTAATACCTGTACGGATTGGTCGCTTCTTTTCGAATGTACCGTCCTTAACCTTGACCACATTTCAGCAGCAGTAAAGCAGTCAGTTAAATATTTCAGCTGTTCCAATTCTAATCCTCGCATTATAAATACTTGAGCCTCCGCATCTTTTTCTTCCCAAGCTTCAGAACCTGTTGCCGGCTTCGTAATTGTACCCATAATGTACGGCCTCAACTTGTTCTCGGCCATGTAAATTTCCATCTGTTGTTGCCATAATTGATAACTCTGCCCGTTGAAACGATGTATCTGATACGCTTTTTCTGACACTTTCGATATGTTTGCCAATACTTGTTCGCTGTCGTTTTGATGGCCTAAGGAGATTTCTGCGTCAATTACGATAGCTGAATCCTCTACAACACTTGTTAGATCAATGATAGATTTATCTTCACTCATATGTGAATGCTATTTAATTGCCACTAAAACCTGGGCCCATAACCTGTTGACATAATTCCGAATAAAAAACAGCCAAACAAACAGAAAATAAAATCATGTGTTTAACTTCAACAATTTATTAATTCAATTTAAAAAATGATTTAGAAATATAAGGATTTTTATAATATGAACAAGATTAAAAAAACGTGCTTAGAAAATTCGAGTACAAAAAATAACTAACTTTTTTTATATTGAGTGTTACCATATTTTACATAAACAAAATGGGACACAATATAGCGTTTATCTATAATATTGAAAAACGCTAACTATAACAGGACCTGTATTGCTTAATCCGCTATATCAACGAGTTTATAATTTGAATTTAGAAATTAAAGGGTGTCCCATAATTGATGAAGATTTACTTATGAGCCTATCTTTTGAACCGTTATAGACAAACACTTGCAAATTGGACAGAATGTCGATTGTTATGGCCGTTATAGTAGAAAGTATTGAAATTAAGAATTATATATTAAAGGGTGCGCAAATAGTTGATTAAATTTTATGTATATGGCCATACTTTTGAACAGTTGTAGACAGACCCTTGGAATTTGCAACGAACCTGTATTGGTAAGTCCGCTATAACAACAAGTATAAAATATGGATTTGGAAGTTTAAGAGTGTTCCAATAGTTAATGTAATTTCAAGTGTGTGGCCGTACTTTTAAACCGTTATAGACAGAACGCTGAAACTTAAAAGGGACCTGTATTTCTAAGTCTGCTCTATCAACGAGTTTATAATTTGAATTTAGAAATTAAAGGGTGTTCCATAATTACTGTATATTTACATATACAGGCCAATCTTTTGAACCGTTATAGACAAACGCTTGTAAATTTGACGCAATGTCGATTGCTATGGTAGTCATGGTAACAGCTAAAATTATAAATTAAACGGTGCACCAATAGTTCATTTAATTTGGTATATGGCCATACTTTTAAACAATTGTATACAGACGATTCAAATTTACAAGAACCTGTATTACTAACTCCTCTATAACAACAAGTTTAAAATTTGGATTTTGAAATAAACGGGTGTCCCAATAGTTGATATAATATGGTGTATGTGGCCGGACTTATGAACCGTTATAGACAGACAGCTAAAATTTACAAGGGACATGTTTTGCTAAGTGTGCTATAACAAGAAGCTAATAATTTGAATTTAGAAATTAAAGGGTGTTCCCAAATTTAATGTAATTTGTTCTATATGGCCGTATTTTTTGAATCGCTATATACAAACACCTTAATTTTAGACAGAATGTCCATTACTTTATTTGGTATAATAAGAAGTATAAAAATGTTATATTATAATTTATAATAGTTGATATAATCTGATGTATATGGACAAACTAATGAACCGTTACAGACAGACGGTTGAAATTTACACAAAACCTGATTGCTAAATCTGCTGTAACAACAAGTATATAATATGAATTTGGAAATTAAAGAGTGACCCTATAGTTGTTGCAATTTGATGTATATTGCCAAACTATTGAACAGTTGAAAAAGTATAAAGTTTGGAAATATAAGTGTGTCCCAATAGTTAATGTAATCTTATTTATGTGGCCATACACTTGAACTGTTATAGGCAGACATATAAAATCTGTTTTGAGTCGGTTTTTTTTCGCAAGAATTATTTTTATTTGTGTAATGATCTTAAAGAGTTCACTACGTAAACTGTAGTGTATTTTTGAGTATTTCTAGTGAACTTTAGCGTACTTTTGAGTGATCTTTTGTGTTTTCTATAGTGATCTTGGTTGTAAATTATTTTTGTGTTCTTTGGAGAATTTTTAGTAGATTTTAGCGTACCTTTTAGTTATCTTTAAAATTTTTCATAAGGGTTTTGCTTGTTTTGTATTAAAAGAAGTTCTAAAGTTTATTAAATTTATATAGCATCAAAATTTCAACATTTAATATGATTTATTGATGAAATTTTTTATTTAAAATAAAGTATATGTTAATAAATTGAATTTATACTTTTTTTTTATAAAACAAATATAGAAACAAGTATAAATAAAAGTTAAATTAGATAATGAAAAAATATATATCGTGTTATAACGGCGGAAAAAGCTTAAGTGCAAAAAACCAAACTTTACAGGGGACGTTTTTTTATAATTATCTTGGCTAAAAATATATTTATTACATTCAAATTTTGTACATAAGCATTTTTTTTGTCTGATACATACAATTTAAGGTATTTTATTTTAATACTGGCGATATGAGAGTGGTTTTTGTCCCTTAAGCTTTTTTTGCTGTCACTCTGAAAGCCTATTCCTGAAATTTTTGTTAGTTAAGATAAAGTAATCTCCTTTATGAAAAAAATAAAAATAATACAGGTTTAATTAAATAGATTTATTTTATTAAAGATTAGACTTGAATTCATTTTTATAAGAATGTAGTATTAAAGAAAAGGAAATTACAAAATATTTATTTCAATACCATAGGTAGCTTTATCAGAACCTAACTTCTAGCTAAGAGTTGTAACTATAGTAATTTCTAAGTTTTAACAATGGCTCTGAAATAACTAATAAACATACATAAATCTATAAGTAGATATGTACATATACGCATATAACACAATATTAATAGATATTATCTTCTTCGTCAGTTTCGCATAGTGAATCATGTACAGATTGACTCTGCCTAAAATTTCCTATTGTATGAATTGAATCAACGGGCATCATTGTATGCCCTGGTAACAAATAAGCAATTTTTATATTTTTTATGTGTTTTGATCTTTCAATAAAAAATATTATGCTGGTCAGTATTGCTCTATTACGATTTTGCCCAGCACAGCTGTCACAATAAAGACTCACAGAGTAGTAAGTTTTCCTTTCGTCGACTAGTTTTAGATACTGGAAGACAATCGTTGAAATTTGGTTGCATCCCCTTTTTCCATCACTTTCTCCCCATAAAAAAACAGAAGCCGATTCTGGTTCCGCTTTCATAGAAGCTTTCATTATAAAATGCATATTTTCGTGAATAAAATAGTGTTATAGCTTTTCCATGTGGTGTGTTTAAAACTTTTTGCAGATCGAAACTTGTACATAAAAATAATGAATTTTCTTTAGATTTTTTCTGTTCTTCCAAAAAAACTTCTTTAGATTTTTGTTTTTCTCTTAAATGTAACTCATATTTCTCCGTATATTGCATTTCTTTTTCGGATTGACTATTCTTATAACTTTCGCATGTGATACATTTATCTTTTTTAGGTAGATGGAAACCTAAATGGAAGTTGTTTTTAAAAATTCTATGAAATGCTCCCAGTGACAATTGGCAAGATTCTTTGTTTATACTTTTAAGATGTTCAGTATAAATTGTATACACTCCTTTTATGTTTCCAAATTCCTGTATAAGGTAGGTATAATTTATTACTTTGGTTTCGACAATAATGGGAGGGAACAGCCGGTAATTTTTCAATAAATGATTTTATTAAAGATACGGAGGCTTCATCTGACTTATTATGTGGAGTAGATTTTCTAACATTTTCATTATATCCTGACTTATTATTTCTTGTACTCTTTATAAATTGTTGAGATATATGCAAAGTTGTTATCAAAAATTGTTGAAATACTTTTAAATTTTTATTATTAAAACTAATGACATAATTATAGCTGTATTGCCTTTTTTTATTCTCTCCTTTTTCGTCTTTTAACACTGACTCTTTTAATGCTGGAACTTGGCCAATCTCTTTGCCTTATTTTACTTATTCCCCAAAAATGTTCGTTTATTTGCTCCCTCTCAGATTTAGAAAACTTATCACCGCATGAATTTCCACATCTCTTATTTTTACATGGATTGGGTAGAACACATTTGTCCTGGACTTTTAACTTTTGTAATGTTTTTGGTAGCTTCTTTTGTTTTTTATAACCTCTTTGACCTACACATGTTTCCTCTTCAATATCTAAATCTGAATCGCTTTATGGATTCATATACGAGCGCTTTCTAAATAGAATTTTTTAAGAAAAATTATAATGCATTTAAACATAATTTATACACTTTTACCTCTGCCATATTTTTCACGAGTTCAAAATGCGAATTTAAGTAAAGGTTAACGATATTTTGAATACAAATACAAGATTATTAACTTATTTTTTTATTACTGATTAAAAAAAAATTAGCTTAAGTAACAAGCTGCTGTCAGCAAAAATGTAAACAAATAACAAACGTGCACTTGAGCTAAAATAGTTTTTGATGTAAAATTGAAACGGTACTTTGTATAGAGATAACAGTTTTAGAGATGGTGCAAATAATCATAAGTTATCCATATTTGTAAAAAAACGAAATCATGAAAAATTGTCACTTGAGCTTTTTCGGCGGTTATGACACGATATTATAAATTGTTTGGCAAATATTATTTTTGGTAATTTTAAATTTTTAGCAATGTAAAAATCAGTGAAAAAACAAAACATTACTGAATGAAAAAGGTTTGGAAAAACCAATTGTCAATTTATGGAGTTTAAAATATGCAAAACGCTTTTACTGCAGTATTAAGAGTATTAATACAAATAATTTTAGGAGCAGGTAAACATATTTTTACATCCATCTGCTTAAACAATTGTCTAAATTGTAAGAATTATTTCTTGAACTTAATGGAGTAGGTAGAGAATAAACGAACCTGAATCTGCCTTGTAATAGTCTATTTTTGTGTTCATAAGTTGTTGGTTGTCTCAATAGATTTTTATTTGGACAATAACAATTTGTGTGTTATTTCTTCAATATAAAGATTGTAATAAAATTTAAGTTATTTTCCTATTTTTTTTTAACAAAAACTTAGGAGAATTTTATTTTGGTGTCAATGCTTGAAGGAATTTGGTTTAAAACTAAAATAATATCAACTTAAAATTTATGTGGAGAAAGAATAAGCACATTCATGGCAATGACAAAAAAAGTAGAAAGCCAAGGATAGTTATGGAATTTGGTGTACGCAACTGTCGATGGATAACGATAATAATTCTTATGTCCAGTTTTTGAATTTATAATTAAATACGCATTTAGTTAATTTGCATTTAAATTAAGGTACACAGAGAAAAAAGATTCGTTGCGACAACCGAATTTGTTTCCAATCGAAGTTGGGCGGTTGTGAGTATTATTTGAAATTCGGTTATGATGACTGAATAAATATGGTACTCACAACTTTTTTAAAAATTCATTCGACAGTCGATATTAAATATTATTTTGTGGTGAAAAAAACAACTTTTACAACTTTCATATGTAATTTTATTTAAAAAAATAAGTTACAGAAATAATATAACGTAATATTTCATGATTCGAACCAACGCTACTTTATGTTCTCCCGATTTCTTTCTTTCCAACTACTGTCTTTCATTTAACATTCTTTTTGCAAATACCGAAATTCTTGTCGCTACAAAGTAAATAAAACATTTTATTTTTATTTGCAAATGTCTTTTTAAGACAATTTAAAACTTACCTTTGAAGGATCTTGCGGAACTTTGCGTTATTTTCTTTAAATCTTTAAATTTTTTAAACCTAAATATCACTTACATTTTTTCTTATATTTTTTATTATAATTATTTTTTTTACTTATGTCAAAAACTTTTTTGAAGAAGTAAAGCAAACGATTTATATATCTCTGACTACCAAAATTCTGTTTTCAGTAGTAATGTGCTGAATTAGTTTGGTTGCCTCTCTCAATTAATAGAATTAATTTGAGTAAAGCCATAAATCAGTAAGGTGAACTTTCTAAACAGTTGTTGCAGCTAACCTTCAGTAATAAATATTATTTTCTTGTTTTTAGTATAAAAAGTATGTCATTATTATATTTTATTAATCACAAGAAATAAATTGTGATCGTAGTAGTTAAATTTTGAATATATCAACCGAATATTTAAAAATCATTTTTTTGTGTGTAACATTTAAATATAGTTTCAGTTTTTCAGTCATTTATGATTGTTCTTATTTAAATATGATAAAAATATGGCAGCATTACGAAATATCAAAATAAATCTCCATTGTTTATGAAATATAGCTGCTAACAAACACAATGAATTGCAAAAATATTTGAAATATATTAAACAAGTGCCAGCGATACCACGCACAAGTCACTACCTGAACTTATTTTATTTATTGATTTTTTTGTTTCCTGTTTCCTGAAGATGCCACCAAACGGTGTGGCTAAATAGTGAAAAAATAAATAAAAAACATTAAACAATATATTTATTTATAAACTGATCTGGTGTTTAAAAATTAAAAAATAATATTAATTAACTTTGTAAAAATTTTCATTATCAAATGTGTGCAAAACAGAAAATATTGTTCTATCAATAGCTAAAATGCTTGATTACTTTTATTTAGTTTTTCGAAACAACAACAAAAACTTAAATATAAATGACATTTAAATACGAAGTCAAAAAATTTAATAAAAAAATAGATTGCGAATTGGGTTAAAAATATTTATTTAAAATAGCTTTTTGTAACTGTTGGTAATAATCAACAAAAAACAGTTCAAGCTAATTATTTTTATACAGATATATTTGTATGTATACATACATATACACAAACTATATAAAAAAGCAATTTAGATGTATATCACATTTTTTAAGCTTAAATATATATAAATTGTATGCGCTAATCTGCAGACAAGCTTTAAAAACTTTTCGAATTCGGGCTTAAAAAAATTTAAATAAAATAATAGTAAGTACTGTTGTTATAAGTTTTTTGTTCATTATTATCTATATATATAAAAATGAATGTCTGTCTGTATGTTTGTGCTTTATAGGAGGCCAAACCCTTGGACCGATCTTCCTGAAATTTTCACAGCATGTTACTGTGACTCTGGAAGGAATAATAGGCTATATAAAGTTTTAATTGGACAACGGGGCGTGGCACCGCCCATATAACCCAAAAATTTAAATCGCCATATTTTGGCCATTTTTTGACCTACGTCGACGATATTTGGTACATATGGTATTGGCATAATTAGGAATACGTACCAGGAGAAAAGTGGGTGGGACCCCGCCTCTACTAATCGTCATTAAATTTTCGCAATACTTTTAATTTTATTTAATAACGAGGGGGGTAGCGGAGCACACCGGTTTCATCTAGTTATTTATATAAATTATTCCAATTAATAAAATTTATTATTATTATTTTTAATGTTCAGATTCATTTATACACAAATAAGAAAAAGATATAAGCAACAAATTTATTTATTTATTTATAACATTTATTACGATTTAACTATCGGCGTTTGTGTATTTAAATTCTCCGTTAGCTATTACCATCAATATGTATTCTGCATTAAATGCAGTTAGCCTATTCCGCTGATCTGATAGTATATATTTTAAAGCTGAAAAAACTCGTTCTACGCTTAGCTGAATCTGCCAAAGCATTGTTTTTATCGCATCAATATTGTAAAATACTAAAATGTAATGGTAATCTAGCTTCCCGCTTGCAAAAGTTTAGTTCAGCTTCAAACTGCATAAATTGACAATTGGTTTTTCCAAACCTTTTTCATTCAGTTTTTTTTTTTTTTGTTTTTTTTAACTGATAATTACACTGCAAAAAATTAAAAATTACCTAAAATATCTGCCAACTAGTTTATAATATATTTTTTTAATTATCTAATTTAACTTTTATTTATATTTATGTCTATATTTGTTTGATAAAAAAAGTATTTATAAATTCAATTTATTTACATATACTTTATGTTGAAGCGAGTTCAACAAGTTTTTTTTATTATATTTTGCTTACTTTTTTTTCTGTTAGTGTACTAAAAACACTCATTCTTTTTATCCATTTATTAGTCATTCTCATTTGTTTTCTTACTCTTATTGTAAACCTTTTTACTTGAATTTTTGTCTACCTGAATTTTAATCTTCAACGGTATTTAGTTTTTTATGTTAGTCTTTAAGAACTTGTTAATAAATGCACATCAGCAAGAAGCTGTTAATAAACCTTTTAATTTACATTGAAATATTGGGTGCATTTGTTTTTTGTTGAAAGACACACATTTAGTTGGAAAAGGTAAGACTCCCAGTCCAACATTTTGGTCCTTCGAGAAGTCCTAGAGGAGCTAGGGCTGGATTAAACCAGTGGAATTTGTCCACATTTTGGCAGCAAAGTTGTTATACCAGAACAACAGAAGCATCAAACTCAACAACAGGCAAGAGGTCTGTTAAAACAAGAACTTCTGTCAGCATCCCTTTCTACTGAAGAAGGCGTATCCCGTATACAGCAGGTGCATCTTAGCACAAGAAGGAAGAATCAACAAGGCAGTGAATCCACCAGGAAAGTCTCTCCTTGATAATTATATTGATGATATTAGGTCATAATAAAAAGGAAATAATTGGGTATGTACAGTATTTTAATTACATTTAGTGCAATTGTGTAAAAATTCTGTGCAAAATAAGGTAAAAGGAGTCGAAATCTTCGAAAGAAAACTCTTAAAATCACATTCCATTATCAAATTAACATAACCTCAACTTCAATAAAAAATCCCCCTTTGTACCATCACTATCCATAAGTGCCATCACTGATAAATAAAGAACACACACACACATCTACATATTCAACAAGTAACATGTCACACTACTCCCACTTACCATATTCTTACTAGCGCCATTAATTGTGTTTCATTTGCGATCGTTCCCATAACTATAATTACAAAAGACAAAACAAGACAACAAGAACATAGTTATGCAGCATAACTAGCCACCACATTAAAAAAGAACATTTAAGAACAAAAACCAGTGAAGTGTGTGTAAAAACAATATAAATATAAAATTTTCAATTAAAAGTGATCAAACAAACATTAAAATAAACAGTTTAGTGAAAAGAAAATGGTAAGTGGCAGAATTGTTCATTAAAAATTTAATTTTTATACAAAATTTGTTAGACAATAAAGTGGCCTGAAAAAAGCAACTCGTTTTATTGGAAGTAGGTACATACATACATTCACATACGTACACATATACATATGTATGTATGGCTGAGACATGCATTTTTTTAAACAGCTGAAAAATAAAAATGATTAAGGTTGCTCCAATAAATCAAAAGTAAAAAAACGGGTTGTAAAAAAAAATCATTCAATATAAAGACAAACAAAAGTGAACAAAAATTGAATATTTTTATAACGATTAACAAAAACAAAACATTTTTAGTTACAAAGAGAGAAAATTACTGGAGTAAAATTCTCCTCGAAAACCAAAATTTTTTTTTTGTGTTTCTTTGTTTGGCAGAAAAAAAAGGGAAAAGTTTCTACAAGAACATTTAAAAAATTTTTCGTGTCATTTAGTACTGGCTTTCTTCTCGAGCTTTCAAAATGAGTTCTAAAAGAAAGTGTAAATACGATATTCAGCAACTAGCAACATTCTGAGAGAATTTCGAAAAAACTCCAATAGAATCATTTACACTGTCATTGTTGGAAGTCAAGAAATCGGAACTAGACAGAAGGTGGTCGAAAATGGTAGATGCCTTTGAGGAATATGTTTTGGGGTGCGAAGAGGTAAAGGACGAAGACGAGACTAAGGACGAAATTTTTCTTAAATATGAAGAGGTTAGTGAACAGTCCCAAATACTAAAGGCAAAAATATTGGAGATGTAAAGAGCTACAGCTCCTGAAAATAGTGATAAAATAACAGTTCGTCATTCAACGCTTAAACTGCCACCAATTGAAATCCAACAATTTGAAGGAGGTTATGTAAAATGGCCAGCGTTCAGGGACATGTTTATGGCAGTGGTAGGTAATGAGCCTTCCGTAGCTCCAGCTCATAAATTGTATTACCTACATTCAAAGACGAGGGGGGAGGCCTACCAACTCATTAAGGACTATGAGTTGGTAGATGTTAATTTTGATCTAGCCTGGAAGGCTTTGAAAAATCGGTATGAGAATAAGCGAATTTTAATCAATAATCAAATCAAGAAGATTTACGGTATCCAGTCTCCACCGACAGAAACTTTGAAATTTTTGCGTTTGCTTAAGAATACAGTCAGCGATGCTTTGTCTATTATAGAATCATATGAGGTCGAAGTAGCGAACAATGACCCTTTCCTTATGCACATTTGTACTTCCAAACTTCCTGAAGAAACCTCTCGTGCCTGGGAAGACTCTTTGACCAATCATAAGGAGCTGCCCACTTGGCAACAGCTTAATGATTTTTTATCCAAAAGAACTGAGACTCTAGAAACTTTCACAAATTTGAGAAAACCATCGAATAGAGATAACAATATTTCAAAATCGCAAGCCTTTTACTCTCAAAGTGACTCCACAAAAGGCAATTTTAGCTGCAAGAAGTGTAAGCAGAATCATCCCTTGAAATTCTGCAAACATTTTAAGTCATTATCGATAAACGATCGGATAAAATTTGTATACGCCAATAAATACTGTGCGAATTGTTTTTCAACTAGCCACTTTAAGTCTAAATGCCCAAGTGCAAGCAATTGCTCCCGATGCAATCAAAGACATCATACTATGCTACATTTGGATAGCAACGAAAAGGTGAATCTGGGTCCCACTCTGAAGACCACTCCACCATTTCTGCAAAATTATGAGAAACCATCCGGGTCCGGAACTCAAAATAATTTTTACCCAGCGCAATCTGCACCTATTAGTTCTACTGAAACATCCCAAGTTTATTTTTCCCAGCGTAGGGGAACTACGATCTTACCAACCGCTTTAGTTCATTTGGAACATTTAGGAGAGAAATTTACAATCCGCACTTTGTTAGATGGCGGTTCAGAGTCCAGTTTTATTTCAAAACGTGTTCAACAAAGTCTTGCCTTACCTTTGGAGGCCTGTAGTTTAAAAATATCTGGACTTGGTGGGACTGTTGTAGGCAATTCAAAAGGTAGATGCAGTGTCTCGATCAGATCCCGAGAATCAAATTTCGCCATTAAAATAACAGCGATTGTGGTTCCAAAATTGGCGCATTTCTTGCCCTCTAGGCCGATTAAAATTCACAATTTAGCAGAAATAAAAAACCTAACTCTTGCTGACCCCTACTTTTTTAAACCGGCTGCCATAGATATGGTTATTGGTAGCGACTATTTGCCATTTATAAACTTAGACGGGGTAAAGTCCAATATAGGGTCTTGCTTAGAAGCTAGAGAGTCTCATTTTGGCTGGTATTTGTCAGGACCAGAGCCAATAAATGAAATTACATCGTTTCACACGACTATTTCACCTACAGAAGATGTACTTCTTCGCGAAGAAATGAGGAAATTTTGGGAACTGGAAGAGGTTGAAAAAAGCAAGACTGAGTCTGAAGCTGATATTTATTGTGAGAACTTCTTTCAACGGACCACAATTCGTCAACCTGATGGCCGATACATGGTTCGGCTTCCTTTTAAAGAAAACTTTCCTCAAGAAATATTTTTGGGTCCATCCAGAAACATGGCTCTTGCACAATACCATAGGATGGAAAAGACTTTAGAAAAATCCCCTGATTTGAAGGCTCAATACAGGAACGTTCTCCAAGAATATATAGATATGGATCACATGGAACCCATTGTACACTATGAGCCCAAAACCGAAAAACACGCATCATTTTTTCTCCCACATCATGCCGTTGTAAAGCCCGATAGCAAGACGACCAAGGTACGAGTAGTCTTCAATGCGTCGAAGAAGACGGGTAGCGGTTTCTCCTTGAATGATGTCTTACACCAAGGCCCAACTTTGCAAGCAGACTTAATGCAGACTGTATTACGTTGGCGAAATTATAAGTACGTGTTTACTGGGGACATTCAAAAAATGTACCGCCAGATTTTGATCCACGAAGAAGATCGTTCATATCAGAGAATTTTGTTTCGTGACAAAGCAGACGGGTATGTGAATTCCTTTCAATTAAAAACCGTAACATTTGGTGTGAATTGCGCGCCATTCCTGGCGATTAGAACTCTTCTTGAGTTAAGCGAAGATTGTAGAAACTTACACCCCTTAGCATCCGCCATTTTGAAAAATGAAGTATACGTGGATGATATCCTGTCTGGTGGACATAGTCTTGAAGAAGTGAAACTCAAACAATACGAACTTTCAAATGTCCTAAAATCTGCAGGATTTCCATTAAAGAAAATGACCGCTAATGATCAGTCTCTACTTGAAAATTTGCCCCGGGAGGATCTTCTGGACGAAGACTCCTTGAAGTTTGACGATTCCAGTACTATAAAAACCTTAGGAATACGCTGGAACGCGTTGCTGGACTCATTTTACTATGCTGTTGAATCAGTTGAAATTACACCCTCCACCACAAAAAGAAAAATTTTGTCAGTAATAGCAAGATTGTTTGACCCCCTAGGCTGGCTCGGTCCAGTAGTCATTATTGTTAAAGTTCTAATGCAAGAGTTGTGGGAACAGAAATCAGATTGGGATGAAGGTATAAATCAACAAATACTTTTGAAATGGAATTCATTCTTGAAGAATTTGCCATTTATTTCGAAAATACAAATACCTAGATGGGTAGGTTTCTCACCACATTATCGCATCCAGATCCATGGCTTTAGTGATGCCTCTGAGAAGGCTTACTGTGGTTGCATCTACATGAGAGCAGAAAGCTCCGAAGGTAAAATAAGTTGTCATTTGCTGGTTGCAAAAACTAAGGTAGCCCCCATTAAACGGACTACAATACCGAAGCTCGAGTTATGTGGAGCTTTATTGCTTGCGAAATTAATAAAAAGTCTTGTCGGGAACTGTCAATTCCCCTATGAATTATTCTTGTGGACAGATTCGTCGATCGTCTTAGGTTGGCTACAGAAACCAACAAACACTTTGAAAACGTTTGTCGCAAACAGAGTTGCACAAATAATCGATATTGTTAGTACTCAACATTGGAAACATATAAAAACTGAGGAAAATCCTGCTGACTTGGGTACACGTGGCTGTTCCCCCCAGGAGTTAGCGGAAAATCAACTATGGTGGCATGGGCCTACTTGGCTAAAACTCCCAGAATCACTTTGGCCAATACCACGCACTTTTGACCCAACAGACTTGGAAGTAAAAACAAGCACCAATTTTCACTTAGAAGTTTTAAATTGTGATTTGCTGGAAGAATTCTCATCCTTTGAACGAGCGTTACGAGTCCTCTGTTACTGACTTCGCTTTATAAATCGAATTCTAAAGAAACCATTTTCAACTGAAAAATTCATAACCTCAGAAGAAATAGACCACATGAAACGTAAACTCATATCTATCGCGCAAAAAATCTACTTTGGTCAAGAATACCATTGTCTAGCAAACAAGAAACCTTTAAGTCGAAAAAGCAGGTTGATAACTCTTAATCCTTTTATAGCTAAGGATGATCTTTTACGTGTTGGCGGCAGGCTCGGCAATTCAGCTTTAACTTATGAAGAGCGTCATCCTATTATTATACCCGAAAAATCGCAGTTTGCTAAACTTTTTGTTAATTTCACGCATCGCATCCTGCTCCACTCTGAGCATCACATCATGTTGCGAGCAATTAGGCAAGGATTTTATATTCCAAGATTAAAAAATCTCATCCGAAAATGCATAAGAGGGTGCAAAACTTGCACCGTTTATAAACACAAGTTCCAACATCAAATAATGGCTGCACTCCCCCCAGAACGAGTGAACTTCTCCCTGCCATTTACCTACACTGGAGTTGACTTCGCTGGCCCCTTTAACATAAAATCGTCTAGCCTAAGAAATGCTAAAATTCTGAAAGGCTATGCAGCTGTATTCGTCTGTTTTTCTACGCGCGCTGTACATTTGGAAATCTGTTCAGACCTCTCCACAGACGCCTTCCTTGCATGCTTTGACCGGTTTATAGGGCGACGAGGTCTTCCTAAGACAATGTATTCCGACAACGGTCGCAACTTTCTTGGTGCAAGCTATGCACTCCTCAAAAGTCATAATGAATTTCTCAAGTCTGCAGAAAAGGCTCTGGTAGAGAAATACTCCACCCGTGGATTTACTTGGTCATTCATACCACCATATGCACCTCACATGGGCGGCCTCTGGGAGGCGGCAGTGAAAAGCATGAAATCCCATCTAAAAAAGGTTGCTGCTAATCTATCGTTCACCTACGAGGAGTTCTCCAATCTACTTGTGCGGATCGAAGCAGTTTTAAACTCAAGACCACTGTCACCCATAACCGAAAACCCAAATGAACTTTTACCCCTTACGCCAGGTCATCTACTTCGTGGAGCTCCATTAATTGCTCTACCTGAAGCGCCAGCCGAACCTCCTATCGAAGATGTGCCCTATTTAAAAAGATGGGAACGCCTTAAGGCACTCCAGCATATTTTCGCACGAAGATGGAAATCAGAATACATTACTAACCTTCAACGCCGGTTTAAATGGAAAACAGAACGAGATAATTTAAAGCCAAATGATATTGTTATAGTCAAAGAAGACTTTCTACCACCTACTGAGTGGCTTTTAGGCCGGGTTACAAAAGTTATTTTCGGACGAGATAGCAAAATAAGAGTAGCTGAAGTACGAACTAAAAATGGTCCTATATTGCGTCCAGTAGTAAAATTGGTTTTACTGCCGCAAGGAAACCGTACTCAAAACGAGGTTAAGCTTACAGCCGCTTAATAACACAATTCCCCACAATATAAATTATAATTCTCAATTGCACTGAGTGTTCTTTAGTACTGTATATACTTTCTTTGTTTCTCTTTTCTTTTCCTACCTAATATAGACGACTGGCAAACCTAAATGTCATATGTGTGGCCTCAACCATCCGTTAAAATATTGCCGCAAATTTAAGGAATGGAGTCCCGAGATCAGACGACTTACCATCATCAACAAAGGGTACTGCCTAAACTGTTTGGCATTCGACCATGTGCGACACTGATGTCCATCTCGCGGACGATGCGAATATGAATACGGGCCAAATAAGTTGTGTAATGCGAAACACCACCACAGAGCACACGCCACCAACAGTGAGAAGTAAAAGCCTGCTATCTACCCGCGGGAGTATGTTGAAGCGAGTTCAACAAGTTTTTTTTATTATATTTTGCTTACTTTTTTTCCTGTTAGTGTACTAAAAACACTCATTCTTTTTATCCATTTATTAGTCATTCTCATTTGTTTTCTTACTCTTATTGTAAACCTTTTTACTTGAATTTTTGTCTACCTGAATTTTAATCTTCAACGGTATTTAGTTTTTTATGTTAGTCTTTAAGAACTTGTTAATAAATGCACATCAGCAAGAAGCTGTTAGTAAACCTTTTAATTCACATTGAAATATTGGGTGCATTTGTTTTTTGTTGAAAGACACACATTTAGTTGGAAAAGGTAAGACTCCCAGTCCAACACTTTATTTTAAATAACAAATTTCATCGATAAATCATATAAAGTGCTGAAATCTTGATACTATATAAATTAAATAAACTTAAGAACTTCTTTTAATAAAAAAATTGTATTAATTAAATTTTTAATTGTAATTTTACAAGCAAAAATAGTGCGTAATTTGACATGTCAGATGTAAAAAACATGTCGTGTATGGGCATTCTTATCAATGTCAGAAGTAGAATGAGCTGAATTTGAGGAAAAACTATTTTTTTTATTCCATCTATATTTGCAATTTATACAGTTTTTTTTACTTTAAAATATGTTGGTTCTATCCTGATGACTCGCACTGTATAAGTAGCTGTCCTTCAGTAGTCCTTCATATAAAAATATCAATTTAAAATCTTTAAAATTCTCAAAACAGTAAAAAGTCAATAAAGAAATATGCATTTTACTCAACTTCACTGACTTTAACAGTGTCCCAAAACAACAAATCTAGAGACAAAGCCTTCAAAAATCTAAGGCGGCGTACTTAAATTTTTAAATTTCTTAAATTTTATTTTTATCCCTTCTCTACGTCGGTTGACATATAAAATATATTGTATAAAGAGTAATTTCAAATTAATTTGGAAACAATTCTTTTAACAGATTTGACGCGACTTAACTCAAATCAGAAAAAGCAAATATTGGAGTGACAAAGAATTAAAAAATCAGAAATATAATTGAGAATTAAATAGACACATATAATTTTACATAAAAATGTCATCGGCTCTTAATGAGTTAAGCATTTCTTAAAAAATTTTAGTATTTCCTTAAAGACCTCTTCAAAAGCTTTTAATTGATATCCATATTGATTTTTTAAAAATTTCAGAGGCTCGTGATTTGGAAAGTATAAGCTGTTAGGGAATACCAAATAATAATAATAATTGATGTTGTGTTAGAGTGATATTGCCTAAAATTTGACGACGGTATTGCGACGCCAAACAGAATAAGGGTGACGTTAATAAAAAAGAACTATTTCTTTCATTAAGTATATAAAGTTTAACAAATACTTGAAAAAATTATTGAACAATATTAAACATCTAATTCAAACCAAAAATCGATTATATATCATTCATAGCTTATTAATTTGAAACCGTGGCACAGTGGAGTGAAATACAAAAAATGAAATAAAAGTATGGAACTTCTTAACTAATTGCCCTATTTTCATGATACAAACTACAAGAAAGAACTACTTTAAAACAAATTTAGAAAGCTAATACTATAAGAAACAACCTATAGAAAAACTTTTTTCTTTAACTTCATTATTTTAGTGCTATTAGTTTTTTTTTAATTTGAAATTTAATAGAAATTTATATAATGTTAAATTTTACGTTTTTTAGTAAATAAGTAAGATTTTTAACTTTTTTTAAGATAAGGTCTCGTGTAATCCATCCGATGTCCTTTTATGGAATTTTTGTGAAGCACCTTACAGTCATTATTCGAATATGGGCAGTTTTTTTTTAACAAAAATCTAAATGTTTGAGGAGAAAATTTTTTATCTACTCAAAAAATAATATTTTAATTTATTGTTTGCCAAAATTTTATGAATTTAAGGTATTAACATATTGGTCTTTAATTGGACGAAAACCTGATTTAATATTTTTTATATATTTGAATTCATATTAAAAGTAAAATTTCATTCACAAAATTTCACTTCTGATATTTTTTTCTTGTGTTTTTAGATGTTTTAAACAGCTACCTGTATGATTAGACGCAGCAAACCCATGTCCTATTTGCATATTCTTTTAAAAAATATTTAATCGCTGCATTAGAAAAAAAAAAAAAAATTGCTGATTTCAAAGCAGAAAGTAATAAAAAAAAACTTATTAGAAAAACACAATAAAAAAAAAGATTTTTTTTACAGCTGTTGCAGGGTTACCGCTAGGAATTTTTGAAAATTCGGACAAAAGGTTTTTTTTATCAAAATAAAGTTGCAAAAAAATGTCGTTTGAGAGAAAAACTCGCGCATTTTTTTAGCATTTGTATTAAAAAACCAGAATCCATTTTAGTTTTTAAAATAACAAAAACCTATAAAAAATAGAGCTAAAAACCAAAAAAAGATCAAAAGTGAAATTTTGCGAATGAAATTTTACCTTGAATATCTCCGGACATATACAAGATATTAAATCAGGTTTTCATTCCATTAAGGACAAATACATACATAACTAAAATCAATAAGAATTTTGGCAAACAATAAATTACAATAAGTTGCTTTACAAAAATTCCCTCAAAAGACATCAGATTGATTACACAAGGCCTTGTCTTTGAGAAAGAGTTAAAGATTTTATAAATTTACTAAAAACGTTAAAAATCTACTAAAAAAAACTAAAAGTACTTTTTGACCAAAAATTTCACATTTTTTTAAACTTTTTACAAAATTTGAAATTAAAAAAAAATACTACCACTAAATTTATGAAGTCAAAGAAAAAAGTTTTTCTACAAGTTAATTCTTATATTATTATCTTTTCAAATCTGTTTTAAAACAGTTCTATCTTGTATCTTAAAAAACTACAGGTGAAAAACTAAAAAATGCCAAAGTAAACATTTTTTATTTTAAATTTAAATGTCAAATTTCTCTAAAAGTATTAAAGATACCATGCAAATTCCAAGCAAATTTTTCCTTTATCTATGTATATAGATTACTAAAAATAATTGGTTCACTTTTGGTAAAGTTATTATCCCTAAAACATTTTTCAAATTCGAGGTTACCTTTTTTTGATGACCTGTGGCACTACCCTGTGCTAATACAGCATGTGTCCAAATGCAATAGGCGAAAAGCGTATGACCTCCTCTATAAATCTCAGTTTGTTTTATTATAATTGGGAAAGTAGTTTAGAAGCTCCAGATTTTTATTAAATTTTTTTGAATTCCACGCCACTGTGCTTGGTTAGTATAAAGTATGCTTTATAAAGCGTAGGCCTCAATACATAATTGGCCTGAGTATGAAAAAAATATGATAAATAAAGTCAACTTAAGTCACTGCAGTTTCGTTAAGGAAGCTTATCTGACAGTTGATAGTATATATTGAGCAAACACTTTACGTAGACGGATTCTATTGTTTAAAGCAGGAACCTTTTGTTTTAAGTCTCTTATAAAATCATTAAGATTCTCCTAGAAAACAATATAAAATATACTTTATTATCCTTTGTCTAGAGATGATTCTTATTCTATAAAATGAAATATTTTAACTACTTGTAACAAAATGTTCAAAACCCGTCTTTTATCTTTGCAATCGAAAAATGTACAAGTAAAAATATTGGATGATGATAACTTGCTATTCTCAGAAATTTTACAGTCCCCACAGTTTAAACAAGTAAGAATGCTATATTCGGCTTTACCGAATCTTATATACCCTTCGCCATCTATGTAAATCTATTTTAGTGAAGTAACTCCAATCAAAAAAGCAAATATTGGGGTGACATAGAATTAAAATATAAATTTTTGGTACTGCATGTATTTATTTTTACATAAAAATGACAATGGCTCTTCATGGGTTAAGCTTTTTTATTAAATTTTAGTACTTCCCTAATGATCACTTCAAAAGCTTTAAAATGTTTCCCATATAAAAATTTTTATAAAAATTTGAGAATTTCAGAGCCCCGTAATTCGGAAAATATTGGCGAGCGCCAGTTTTTTCACTTATTGCTTTTTTCTTATTTTTTAGTTCTCTATCTCGACATGTATTTATTTTTTTGATTAGAGTTACTTTATTGTTCCAAATGACATGAAAAATTAGAGGTACGCGTGGTGTTTTGCCTGCTGCCTCGAAGGACATGGACCGATCATGCTGAGTTCCAATGGCAACTCTTTTGACACTATATCTAATCGATTGACATATTTATTGTTTTTGTGAAATCAAGTTCGACTCGGCAAACTTGATTCAACACTAACACGGACGGACAGACAGACATCGCTAAATCGACTTCGCTATGCATAAGATCTCAGAATATATACAATTTATGGGGTCGGAAATGGATACTGTAGGAATTACAAACGGAATGAAAAACTTAGATATACCCTTTTTGCACTTTTCTATGATTTTAAGCCCGTAAGTTTTAAAGAACAGTGTAAATATAATGTAACGGAAAATTAGCTACGTACAAATCGTACGTACGAATACTAAACTTTTACTTTAACTTTTGATAAGGTTTGTCAGAAAATATAAAAATGGCGTTTTTTTAAGTATGCAACACTTAAAACATACAACCCAGCAAAAAATTAGTCATTACCTTTAAAAGTACTTGCCATATAACGACTTACTTTTGTGATTGCCATATTTTGTTACTCGCTTACAAAACACATTACATTAGTTCCCAAAAAAGGAAGTAGTAATGGAACTAGTTCCTTATGTTAAAGGGGTCTTTCGTACTTATGGTACACATTATTTCCCACAATAATAAATGTAATTGATTCTCAGGAATTGATTATAAAAGTCTCATGCCTTGTTAAAATAATTAAGTTGGCAATCTAGTTAGGAAGTACTTCCGCCAAAAATGCTTAATTCCACACTCGATTACCTTTTTAAAAATTTATTGCTGGGAATATACATAAAAACCGAGAAGAACAAAGGTTAATTTAATTTTAGGTTTTGGAAGTTAATTTTGAAAATTTGTACGTTTTTAAATTTGATTCTTTCTAGCAAATGCTATTTTTTAATTCTATAACAATATAATTAAAGAAAATAAAGTGCCATACGGTCTTCGCAATTACATATTCGAGATTACAAAATACATATTCAAGATTTCAAATAGTAAAAAGTTATATCACTGTAGTTGCACGTTTGTCCACCTGTGGATAATAATTAAATCAGCATTCGATATAATTTTTGACATAGTTTAATACCATGAAGTGACTTTTACGATAGAAAATGCCTGTTGTGTGCTTTGAAACATGTATGTACATACATATGTATTCGTAGAGTATATCGTCAGCTAAAATCGAAAATCATATCTAACTGACAACTCTAAATCAGTTTTTCTATTGAATTTTCTGCTTTAAATGAAAATGTATTTTACTGCAAAAAAATTAAGAATTTTTCGTCATTTACATGGTTTTTCATTTTAGCTAGCTATTTGTATATATAGTATGTATATATGTAAGTCAGAATTTTTATTTGTTTTTCTTTAAATGTGATTGTATGTATTTCCCAGTTAGTATGTGTCAAGATAATGTTAACGGTGAATCGTATGTTTTGCATAAAAATTCATTTTTATTTCCTCTTGCACTGCAATTTGTTCATAAGAATCCATTTACACACACCACTTTGTTGATGGTCATGCATGTTAATGTTTTCATGCACATCTAAGCACTTACGTAGTCGCATATTGTGCAAATGGGGCAGGTGGGATAAATCTGGTATTTTTTTTATAATTTGAAGGTTTGCATAATGTGTATATGTAAGACTTTATTTACACATAAGTATATATTTGTCTATATATACATATATGTGTACATTTGTATTCTTTTTTATTTTTATTTTAGTTGTAGTTTTATACTTTTTAACTATATTGTATTGCATTTTTCCACGAAACATAAATTATCAATTTAAATAAATTGCACTCAAGTGGGACATAAATGAATTTTATTATATTTATTATTTTATTATACTACTATACTATTTTTACATACATAAACATTATCACTTCTCTGCGGTAAGTGACTATATTTGTAAAATATATAATAAGAATATTAGAAGTATTGTATAAATATAATTTAAACATAAGGAAAAATACATTTGTATGTGCAAATTTTTTATTAAAATAAATATTTATTTTTGGTATGTAACACCAAAAAGTAAATTTTTAATAATTTTTTTAATATTTTTATATTTATATCTGTAGAAAAACTGTTATCAATATAAAATAATTGTTTGTTTGATTTAATTAAAGGTGTTTTATGGTGGTTAAATTTCTTGCTTAAAAAATGAAAAATGTTTGAAAAACCTATAAGTATTTGCCATTCAGAATATGCACTAAAGTGTTATTTTAACAAGAAAATTTTTTATTTTGAATCTTTTTTATATTAATTTGCTTTAATTATGCTTGATTCCTTCAAATATAAATATTTCATATTCTCATGGAATATTTATTATTTTTAAACTAAAAAATAAAACCTATTAAATTAGTTTTTAACTAGTCATTTGACGGAAAACCTTTCTGCTCAATTAATTTTAACTTTAGGCGCAACTTTTTTCAATACCTAATATAGAAGTGTCCATATTTAGCAGAAGCTGAAGGCGCGCCTAAAACCTTGATTTCAATCAGTGTACCAACAGCATTATAAGAGAATCCACTTGATATAACGGGGTTTTCAATAAGAGCGCTACAAACGTTTATTTTTTAATAAAGCAGAAACGGTTTTGGATATCAATGAAAATCTTTATTTCTGTGAAAGTACGTTCGATGCCATTATGTATGGAACTTGACTTCTTTTCTATGGCCATCATAGTCACGCTTGCAGAAGTCCAGAGGCTGAACGAAATCTTCGACGGTTTTCAAGTATAAATCGACCGATACTGCTGAATACTGCGTTCGATATTCGTACGAAGTTTATCAATCGTCGCTGGCTTGTTGGCATAGACCATGGACTTGCCTTAGACCCACAGGAAATAGTCTAACGGCGTCAAGTCGCACAACCGAGGCGGCCAATCGTCTGAACCATTTCGTAAGATAACACGTTCTCCAAACTTGGTTTCCAAAAAATTGATTGTCACATTCGCTTGTAACACAGTCCATATCATCCAATTGGGGTTAAAAATATTTGGTTATCATTGAACGGTAGCGTTTCCCATTCACAGTAACGTGCCGGTCTTGATCATAACGGAAGAAGTACGGATCAATGACGCCGCCGGTCCACACCAAACCGTAATTTTATCGGAATGCAGTGATGACTTATGGGGTACGTGTGGATTGCTGCCTGACCAATAACGCATATTTTGCTTATTGACGAAGCCATTCAGCCGGAAATAAGCCTCATCGCTAAAGATGATTTTTCGATGAAAATCCGTAAGTTTCCGGCGGTAAATTTTAATAATATCGACACATTGTTGGCTCGTATATCTTTCCATCAAGAAACGGCAAACCTTACTGAAGAGAAATTTCAAAAGAGCGGCAAGAAATATGGCGTCGTTTACTGTCGCTATCGCTCTACCTTAGTAGCGTTCCTGTTGAAAAACCCGATAAAATACCATAAGGGAAGAAAACATGTTTTCTGGTGTTATTAGTACAAGGTAGTACTAGGGATTCACTAAATACGTCATATATACATTTGACATGACGTAAACATTTTTTTCGTTGAATTGAATTAAAAAAATCTTTTTTATTTATTGAGTGACAAATTTTATTTAAGAAGCAAACTTGAGCTTTTTTAGACCTTATTAGTTTTCTTTGACAATTTAGCTGACTAGAGCACAGTCAAGTGATTGGTGGGAAATCGTGTGCAACATAATTAAATTTATGAACAATATTTTGTTTCTCCAGTGGAGTAACATAACAACAAAAGCTTTTTCAGAGTTTTAATTGATCGCTGTTGTTTCGTGTTCGTGGTTAGGGTGATATTTAATATTGCTCATGATAAGTTGTGGTTTCTATTAAAGAACGCACATCGCCTTTTCCAGAAGATAAAGCTTTTTTTAGTAACATCGACAGCCGAAAAATAGTATCCTATTATTTTCAGACCATTTATATCATTGGGAAAAGTAAATGATTAAGATTGATTGAAGAAGAGCGGTTAATAAGCAAATGTAAATGACCAAAGTTTTTAATTTGCGCAAAGTTGATACAGCTGACATAAGTAACCGTAAAAATAAACCAGATCTATACTAGAAAGGTAGGTAGGTCTCCTAAAAATCTATAAAACTGCAGTAGTTAGCGTTGCACTTCCAAAATCAAAGTAATTATATATATATACAAATGTGTGCATTTAGAAATTTTCTAAGAGTCGTTTAATGAATGTATAGAAATGGTTCCAAATTTGGTTGGATTTGTAGGCATCATACGCTTCCAAAAAGCTATAGTAATATTTATCGCATTTGTAGAAAGAGTTTTTTCTTATTCATTTCCTTACTATAAGAGTAGCAAGGCACAGCGGGTTTTAGCTAGTAAAATATAAATTATCCAAGTTCGTGTAAAAGAAACTAAAACAGAGTGTTGATTGCAGACACTTCTTGGACTTACGCTGTCATTCGAAATTTTATTCTAAATCGTATAAAATTTTTTTTTTTTTTATACTTTAAAATGTTACTTCTTGCAGTTGGATATATATCGGCAGAAATATTTCTCCAGAACTCTATCCCATCACATCATCCTTCATCTAAACAGTATTGCTATAACATCGTGATTTAGTATTCAATGATGTATTCTTTCAACATAAAGCTGAAGTAACAATACCTGAAGTATTAATTAGAAAAATGGCTAAAATGAATAATCTTAATTCGGCGGCTTAAATTTGCACGTATTCTAATTTTTAAATTTATAATAAAAAAGAATTACACTATGCGACAGTCAAAATCGGGATTGGATGAAACCAACGGGAAATGTTATATCGGTAAAAAAGAAGTTATACGTGTCCCGGCGTTTCGCTTGGTCACGTCTAGGCATCGAGATATATCGATTTGAAGTTAGAAACTATCATATAGAAGAAATTGTCACCTTTGGTGGTCTGTGTTTTGACATAACTCGAGAACCAAAAAAAAATATTTTTTGCCTAAAATATTAAATTTTTTATTCTCATTTTAACAAGAATATTGATTTTATGTTTCAATGAATTTGGGTAATATTTACTATATAATTAATCTGTTTCTTTACTTTTTGAGTAAAGTTCGTGAAAATGAAAACAAGCATTGTTTTCTCTCATAAAGAGAAAAAATTATATGAAAGTACAGGAACACAAGAGATAAATTTAAAACACAAAATAAAAACTCAAAGTATTTTGACGGTTTTAATAAGAAAAGTTAATTTCAATAAAGCAGCAAAAAGAAATAATAATTTATTTTGTACTTTGTTTGTGCTTTAAGGCTGTTACCAAGTTTAAATAACTTGCACGAAGAAAAAGTTTGGGCTCTTTCGTGCACGAAGAAGACGAAATTTGTTCTTTTCATTTACCTAATTTTGTAGTAAGAAAACAGTTTTCGTTCAAGACAAGTAGAGTAAAGAAACAGAACTATTTTTATTATAATTATTGCAACGTAAAATTAAAAATTATTACAGGTAATTATTAGGCTATTACATAGATATATAGGTTATAAAAATCGTTGAACGCAAAACTAATTTTCGTTTGTTTGCGCCCTTTACTTTCGTGCGTGGTGGTTTGACCACTTGCTCAGAGTCTGTATCGGATGAGGATCTGTCTTCCTCTGGAAAAAATCAATTGTTTTTAATCAGTCAGTTAACTTCATTTTTGTGACCTACCCTCGGAAGAAACTCTTATTGTATATTCTTCTTCTTAATCTTCATTATCGGGATCGACCGTCTTTTGCGACTACCAACAAATTTCAGCCACCAGCGAATCGAGACTTTTGCCTTTGACAAAACTTTGTCAAAATAAAATTTGCGTGTCTTAATGCATTTAAAAATAAAGAATTTAATTATTAAATTGCTTAAAAATGTGATAGGCTGTGGCTTAACGAAATAATTCCAGCTTCTAAAATAAGAAAATAACATTCACTGTTGAACTCCAATAAGAACAACAATATACAAAAGCGAAAATTTTTAAAATTATTTCAAAAATTTATAATGTATACATTATATACAAAAATCTTAAAGTTTTATCTATATAAATATTTACATATTTATATGTACAAAAATTTTGTTTATGTATAATTGATTAGGTTCGAAATGGCAAGTCTAATATGTGGTTCCTTTTCAGTCTTCTTACTGCGTTTGTGTCATATAGTAGCTTTATTGCCAATGGGTTACAATTGTTACTCAGCCTCTCCAAGTAATTAGTAATTAGTTTACTTAAAAATACTTTTTATTTATTTAAATATTTTCCATTAAAAAAGAAACACGATCCAAAAAAGTTTTTTTTTAAAAGACTGTCAATTCAAACAAAAATAAAATATGTACTTACATACGTATATATACATATGCAGCTCTCCTTCTAATACACAAAAAATCAACTGAAATAACAGAACATGACACAAAAAAAGAGTAGAAACAAATATACGAAAGTGATCCTTACACCATATTATAACATTTGTAAATTCGAAGTTTTCACAAACTTATTATTTTATTTGTGAATTACATATAAAATATTTTTTTTTTTTAAATTTTTGATTGCTCTACTTACTCGATTAAGAGAGGCAACTTTAACTTTAATACATTCAAATGTTCTCCTACTTTCCGAATAAATATTTAACAAATCCTTTAATTAAATAAAATTGGGAAAAAGTAAAGTAAAACAAAGTAAAATGTGAAGACTAAGTAAAAAGTATTCATCTTAGCTCAGCAAAAACTTTTTATTTTTTATAAAATTGGAAAAAAGTAAAGTAAAACAAAGTAAAATGTGAAGACTAAGTTAAAAGAATTCATCTTAGCTCAGCAAAAATTTTTTATGCATGCGGCAAAAGCTTGTTATAAACAACCAAAAAAACTGCAGTCTCTAAAGTAATACGAACAACAGGAAACGCAAAGGGTGTAACGACACGTTTTCGCTCTAGCCGGGGTAGGTCAGCGGATGTCCAGTGTCGTACATAAAAAAACCAATTAACACAAACACCTTTGTTTTGTTAGACGTTATAAAGTTTATTCTGTTTTTTTATATTTCTTTTACTTAAATTTAACTTGTTAAACATTTAAATAAAATAGAACTTGAAAAATACATTAGATTACAATGAAAAGAAAAAGTTAGCCCAGCTACACGTGGGTCAGTTAATTCCTTTGAGAATCGGACAGTAAGAGCTAAGCAGGAAGCGATCTACCACTGCGGTGGCATACGCACTACCATCAATTTCAAATTAATAAAATTATTATCAACCAAAAATAAATGAAATAAACAAAATTATAACTTGGCAAACGCAGTGATGTTAACGTTTACAACTATACTTTTAACCGACTTCAAAAAAAGAAGGAGGTTATACAATTCGGCTGAATGTTGCTTTTTTTTAATATTTGTTCCTCAATAACTCAGTCATTTCTGATCCGATTTTGAAAGTTTTTGGTAATATGATAGATTATGCTTACAGATTGGTCCCGTTTTAAAAACAGTTCATAATCTTAAAAATTAAAGGGTGTCCCTATACAAAATACATATTTTTTACGGGTTTTATGAACTGTAAAGGGCGATTCTGTAAAATTTGAAATGACTGCGCATTACTATGGCTCCCAAAAACAAAAAATTATATAAAAATAAATCTAAAAATTAAAGGGTGCCCTATAATTGATGTAAATTTACTTATATGGGCTTATTTTTTGAACCGTTATAGACAAGCGCTTGCAAATTGGACAGAATGTCGATTGCTATGGCCGTTATGGTAACAAGTATTAATTTTACAAATTAAAGGGTGCCCCATAATTGATGTAAATTTTTTTAAATGGGCCTATCTTTTGAACCGTTATAGACAAACGCTTGCAAATTGGACAGAATGTCCATTGCTATGGCTGTTATAGTAACGAGTATTAATATTACAAATTATAAGTTAAAGGGTAAACCAATAGTTCATTAAATTTGATGTATATGGCCATCATGATCCGATTTTTAAATTTTTTTGGTAATATGATAGATTATGCTTACAGATTGGTCCTGTTTTAAAAACAGTTCATAATCTTAAAAATTAAAGGGTGTCCCCATACAACATACATATTTTTTACGGGTATTGTAAACTATAAGGGGCGATTCTGTAAAATTTTAAATGACTGCGTATTACTATGGCTCACATAAACAAAAAAAATTATACAAAAATAAATCCAAAAATTAAAGGGTGCACGATAATTGATGAAAATTTACTTGTATGGGCCTTTTTTTGAACCGTTATAGACAAACGCTTGCAAATTGGACAGAATGTCGATTGCTATGGCCGTTATAGTAACAAGTATTAATATTACAAATTATAAATTAAAGGGTGCGCCAATAGTTAATTAAATTTGATGTATATGCCATCATGATCCGATTTTGAAAATTTTTGGTAATATGATAGATTATGCTTACAGATTGGTCCCGTTTTAAACACAGTTCATAATCTTAAAAATTAAAGGGTGTCCCCATACAACATACATACTTTTTACGGGTATTATGAACTGTAAGGGGCGATTCTGTAAAATTATAAATGACTGCGTATTACTATGGCTCCCAAAAACAAAAAATTATACAAAAATAAATCTAAAAATTAAAGGGTACCCCCATAATTGATGTAAATTTACTTATAACCTATATTTTGAACCCTTTTAGACAAACGCTTGCAAATTGGATAGAATTTCGATCGCTATGGCAGTTATAGTAACAAGTGTTAATATTAAGAATTATAAATTAAAGGGTGCGTCAATAGTTCATTTAATTTGATGTATATTGCCATACTTTTTGACAGTTAAAGACAGACGCTTGGAATTTACAACGAACCTGAGTTGGTAAGTCCGCTATAACAACAAGTATAAAATATGGATTTAGAAGTTAAAGGTTGTTCCAATAGTCAATGTAATTTTGTGTATGTGACCAAACTTTTGAACCGTTATAGACACAACGCTGAAACTTAAAAGGGACCTGTATTGCTAAATCCGCTATATCAACGAGTTAATAATTTGAATTTAGAAATTAAACGGTGTCCCATTATTGATCAGGATTTACTTAAATGAGCCTATCTTTTGAACCCTTTTAAACAAACGCTTGCAAACCTGTATTTCTAAGTCCGATTTATTAACTAGTTTATAATTTAAAAATTAAAGGGTGTCCCATAATTACTGTCGATTTACTTATATAGGTCTATCTTTTGAACCGTTATAGACAAGGGCTTATAAATTTGACGCAATGTCGATTGCTATAGCCGTTATAGTAACAGCTGATAATATTTAATTTTATAAATTGAAGGGAGCGCCAATAGTTGTAGACAGACGATTGAAATTTACAAGGCACATGTATCAATAACTCCTCTATAACAAGTATAAAATTTGGAAATGAACGGGTGTCCCAATAGTTGATATAATATGGTGTATGTGGCCGCACTTTTGAACCATTATAGACAGACAGCTGAAATTTACAAGGGAGATGTTTTGCTAAATCCGCTATAACAAGAAGGTTGTAATTTGAATTTAGAAAGTAAAGGGGTGGTCAAAACTAATGTCATTTCTATATGGCAGTATTTTTTGAACTGTTGTATACAAATACCTTAATGTTAGACAGAATGTCCACTACTTTGGTATAATACGAAGTATAAAAATATTTGCCGTATTCACAAGCTCTGCTAAGGTGTAGGTAGTATTGCATACTACCTTTTGTTTACTTCTTTGTGAACAACCATTGTATCAGTGTGCCATTGTACATTGTACTTCATACGTCAAAAAGTAAATAAGAAGAAGAAAAGTGCTATTCATCATTTGTTAATTATAAGCCAAATGGGGGAGAAAACAGAAAAAAGTAAATTAATAAATTTTTTGTGTGAGGATGCAATTCAAGACAATTTTAGGATGAACCTAATGTACTTGCTCTCCAGTCGCATAATTATACATTAAGGGCTACCAAAATCATCATTATGGCATAATCGGGTTTTAAGATATTTTGATGAAAACAGGAATTTGCCTATATAATCAACCTTATAAAAAATGACGATGTTTTTCACACAATTGGCGAAAGGCTCCAACTACGCATTGACTTGCAGCTTAAAATTATACTTTACTGCTTGGGATCTTCAGGAAATGGCGCTTGTGTTCGTAAGGTAGCATCTCTTTTTGGTATAGGTGATGGCGGTACCATACAAAATATTAGAAATCGAGTCATTAAAGCAATATTAAATCATTAAGAATAGTTTTTATATTGGCACTTTTCTAATAAATCAGTCAAATCAATAAATTAAATAAATAAAACTAATAAAAATATCTTTTAATTCAATTTAATTCAATATAATTCACACATGAACACAAAAATAATAATTCATTTTAACATAAAACATTTAAACAAATACAACGTTTGAAAAACATATGAAAAAAAGTACTAAGTGTTGTATCGCATGTTTGCATGAAAATTTGATGTTTATTGCCAAATTATTGAACAGTTGAAAAAGTATAAAGTTTGGAGTTAAAACTGTGTCCCAATAGTTGCTGCAACCTAATTTATGTGGCCATACACTTGAGCTGTTATAGGCAGACGGATGAAATCTGTTTTGAAGTCGGTTTTTTGCAAGAATTATTATAAATAAAAAACGTTTAAAAAAATTGATTCTGAAGAATAACTTTTGCATATGTATTTAATAAAGGGCTGCACAAGCATAAGAAAAATGTCATAAGCAATCACGTAAATTTCAAGTCGTGCGTGTATAAAACACTCTCATTTTTAAACACATACTTCCAAACACAAATGTTTTGCTTTGCCACCAAAATAGAGAATTAGAGAACAAAAATGTTTTAGAACAACATTGAAGCAAAACAAAACAGAACTAGAACAAAAATGAAATATAATATCAAAACTGAAGTAGAACATTCAAAACATGCTTGAAGTTTTTGATAGCAGAATTCGACTAAAGACAAACTAGAAATATCTTCGTTTTATTTTAATATGAAATATATCAAAATAAAACGTCCTAGCTACTGTTTCGTCTTTAACTTTAAAATTTCAAAATGCACAAAAATAAAGAAATAAAAACCATTACAATTTCTGTTAATGAATTGAATTATTCTTTCACAAAAAACTTTAATTATTTTGTAATAGTAAAAATGTCTTTTACATTTCAGGGTTTTCAGAAAAACGAATAGTAATGAAACTTAACAAAAACAAAAAACAACAAATTTGCATGTATTCGACCATACCAGATAAATTTTTTTTCATAAGTTCTATACAAAAGTTTTTAAAAAGAGTTCAGCGATTGATAGTAAGGATTTAAAATTAATAATACGTTGGAGTATATATCTTATTATGAAAATATGTTTTAAAAATTTATTTTTTATCAGAAGTATCATATTTTCGTATTAAAAAACAGCCTGTAATAAAAAAAAAATAAATTTGAGTGTTTACATATCATTTTTGCACATCATTTTTAGAAAATCTGTTTAAAACTTTTTAAAATGAGACCAAAAATTTATTATAATTATGCCAAGTTTATAAAGCTATTTTTACATTATTGTTATGATATGGTTATAAAACAGATTTCATTTCAAATTGTAATTATATAAAAAAGTTTTTATTGAATTAGCTTTGGTGCTACAAAAATTTAAAAACTCACCAAAAGAAATTTTTCGCACACACAATTTAAAAAAGCACCAAAAATGGAGTGAAACGCACTGAGTTGACAATGCTGCCTTGTACACTAAAATAAAACACATAGATAGCTATTTTTGAAATTTTTATATATAATATACATGTGGGATTTTGGGTATTTTACGGACGGACACAATAATCTGGTAACACTGAAAATTTGGTTTTGACAAACACACCGAATGCAAAAACGAGGAAAAGAATAAAGGCCCAACTATAATATACATAAACTAGCTTATGCCAACTTATACAACTGTGCAAATACATTAAATTATATGTGGTAAACTATAATGTGATTAAGATAACTTTCGTCAAGTTACGTTAAATTTAATTTTTTTATGCAAGGTACGAAACTGATCGCACTTTCCGTACGGAAACAGCTGATTGTGCTTTGGTTTATACATTAATAAAGAAATTTTCTAATTAACCTAAATTGTTAAATTTTTTAGTTTTAAATTCAATAAAAAATGTAGCAAAAAACAACATATTTCTTTATGGCCAATTTTTTACAATTATAATACAATTATATATAACGATGAACATCGTTGCATTTTTTAGTACGGTTGGCCACAAACACAAAACTGAAAATAATTTGTAATAATTTTTTTTTACATTTTCTTAGAACATAAACCAAAATATGTAAATGTGTATGTGAATGTGAATGTTATTAAATATATAAAATATTTTCTTTAAAGCCTTTTAGTTTTAAAATTTTGTTAATTTATATAGAAATTATTTTTGGCAAAAGTACGAAATAAACATAAATGTGCAACTGTGGGAAATAAGTTACTAAATTTATATAAGTACATTGTAGCCACATAAATTTCTTTGATAAGTTACCTAAGCATTTGACAGGCTTTTCGTTGAATTTTTGACATAAGCTAAAGCTAGCTTATGCACATTATAGTTGGGCCTTAAGAAAGTTGAAAGGTAAAAGTGAAGTTGAAAAAATCAAAGAGACACAGTTGTAAGAAGTCACCCATGGTGTTAAGTTGTTTCAAGTTGATTCAAGTTGTTTTTTTAAGTGAACGTTAACAGACTTTATATAAAAAGAAACTTGCTAAACTGTAGTATTTACTTATATTTTCGTACAAAAAGAAAAACATTTCTATGATTAACATTCATTTTTGTAATTTAAAATTGAAAAAAAAAATAATTGAATTTTGTAAATAAAATAATAATGAACTTATTTACCTACAAATCTAGAAAACTAAATGTTATTTGTATTATTTTATTAACCCTACATACATAGGTAGTTACTTAGATGTAACATTAAATTAAATAAAGAATTCACTTCTACATTAAAAAAACATTATAAAAACATATATATACAGTGTTTTAACTATTGTAATTTAAAAACATTATTTGAGATACAGTCTTAGTATTATCACCCAAAGTACACCTTTTATCCGTTAATAAGCTACGAGCAGAGCATACCTTTTATCCGTTAATAAGCTCCGAGCAGAAGAAAACACTCTTTCTGATGGTACCCTGAGACTTGTTTTATATAAGAAGGGAAATTGTTTTTTATGTATATCCCACCACTTCAATGCATCGAAATCATCGTAAAAATGTATTACTGTGTTTTCATACATGGTTAATTCTTCTGTAACTGCATCTATTGAGTTTATAAGGCTTTGCTGAGAAACAAATCTACCAAACAATTCGTTTTTGCTTTGCGAAAGTGTTACTGGTGCATTTAATTGATTATTTTCAGACATAATTTCTATTGTTGCTTTTTTAATGGCTAACTTTTCTTCATCCTTGAAATGCAAAAGCTTGTTTGCCAGTGGAAATAAGAAGAGGGCTACTTTATGGAAAATGTTTAAATTCTTTAAAACTACGTTGTTCAAATAAAATAAAATTTTTTCTTTAAAAACTCTTATAAATTGTAGGTCGCAATCGTGAGTACCACATTTTCGTAAGAGCATGTCAATATGTACAATGAATAGATGTAAAGTCGAATACTCTTCACCTTCAAGTTTCTTCAAAGTTTCGTCGAATGCCTCCAAAACTTCAATGAAATAGCTTATATGTGAAATGTTAAGGTCACCTAATCTGCAAAGCTCATTCTTTTCCTGTAATATTTGAGTAATTTCGTTCCAGTTATCTTCTGCAGACTGAAATAAATAATAGAAAGCATTCCATCTGGTCGGAGAATAGCTTATTAAACTTGTTGTAAAATTTGAATTGTCTCCAGTTTTTTTGAATTATCTTACTAATTTGGTACCAGTACTGCACATATCAGATAACTCCTTTACTTCATCAATTGACTACTTTAATACATTTTGCAACAAATGGTTAATACAAAACAGATTATCTATTGTAGGGTCAAAAGCGCTGACCATGTTTGAACCTCTTTCTGTTACCATATTGCCTTATTGTCTAAAGCACATTCAAAGTTCGACAACAATTTGACCACTTTTGCGTGAATGTTTTGAGCTAAAGAAATTAAAGTATTTATTTATATAACATTTAAAAGTAAAAAAAAAAACTAACATGTGTTCCTTTCATTGTTCATTGCTTGCATTCGCAGTAGTCTGCAGTAAATTTTTCCCTCTCTTATAAAATGTATTGTTAGGGCCATATATGTCAAGCCGTATCCAATCTCAACAATTGAAGAAATTTAATTTTTTATTTCTTCAAATTTTAGGTTGTACAAAACTTGACATTGCGTGAAACTGTTGTTGGTTTGGGTATGAAAGTTTGACGTATCAATATTTGTCCCAAATTTAGATCCAAGAGAAATAAAAAATTCTGCGATTTCTTTTAATTCAGAGTCACTTGCAATTTTAAATGGTCTACAATTTATTACCACCCATTTTGTAAATATGTCCACAGATTCCTTTTTTAAAGCATTATTTGCAACAATTTTAGGTGTTACAGAAACATTATCTAAGTTGACCTTAATGTAGCACTTATGATTCACCAAATTTGACGTGGTCAGTTTATTATATTTATAAATGTTTGTACATTTGATACATATTAAAAGGTCAGAGATTTCCTCCCCGCGATCATTCTCAATACTTTGAAAAACCTTCCATACCTTGCTGCGTCCGCGTTTTGAGACCGTTTTGTATTCACTAGATACAAGTTTCAACTTTATTTCATTTATGTTATTAGCGGTGGTTTCGTTTGTATGGCCCTATGTACAATTATTTTAAATTAACCAGAAAAAATAATATAAAATATCGCTTACATTTAATGTAAGCACTAAAATTTAATCGCAAAAAACCGATGTTTTTTTTTTTTGTTAATTGATTTGGTTTACGCTTCAAATAGCATTTTATTTAATTTCGAGCTAAGCCGAGTTATGTTTTTATTGTTTATTAGCACAGAATTATATAAGGAGTATTTCAAAATGTTACTATTATTTAAAAACTTAACTAATTCAAATAGCTTAAATATATAAATAGCATATGCGTATAAAAATTGCTTATATAAAAGTATTTTCTTTAACAGCCTTAAATCCCATTATTTTACAACACTGCTTTATTTTCGTGAACAAATTTTGTATATGTTCTAGTGCACTCGGTGTTTCTACTATGATTTACTGTTTCTTTACTTCATTGTCGCCTTTTGTTTTGATGTTCTACTTTGTTTTAATGGTGCTTGTTTTGTTTTACTGAGAGCCATGTTTTGTTATGCTTGTTTTGATATTTACACTGAAGTTCTGTGTTTGGAAGTAGTGTGTACTAGAACATAGAACTTTTAAAACATTTTGTGCAGCTATTTACTATTTAACTATTCAACGACTATTTATAGTACTGATTCATTTAACAATAAAAAAAAACCTTTAGGAAGTTACAAGAATTCTTGCAAAAGTGTTCAGAGATACGAACACAAAACACGAAAAGAACAAAAATAGTTTGACTCTATTTACCCCCAAGTTGAGTCACTTTTCGACAAATTTCAGATAACTAATTACTTCCAGTCTAAACATGGTTATCCTTTATATACACTTTCTGCTTTTCACTTTCAGCATTATTAGTATTTTATTTTTTTTTTTTTTTTATTTTTTGTAAGCTATTGCTGTAGTGCATTAAGTTCGTTTTGTACAAGCTTCGAATCTGCAACAGCCGAATGATCTAAAGCTATTATGACAGTGTCATTAGCAGAAGTAGCAATTGATGTGTATATTGCCTACAATGTGGGACCAAGAACACTCCCTGAAATACTCCAGTATTTATTTTACATATTTCGGATTGTTTTACATAAGTATTTTATGTAAAAAGTTCTATTTTTTAGGTAGGAAATTAGCAACAAATACATCGGAGTTGGTAGAATAGTTTTTAATTTGAAAATCAGACTCTGTTAAATGCTTGTTTGACATCTAGAAGTACTGCTGAGGTGTAAAGTGTTCTTTCTCAACCGTCATTAACTATGTTGATGATACGGTGACACTGCTTCGGACTAACGTGATTATATCGAAGTCCAAATTGATGATCCGGTATTATGTTTCGTTTTTCTAAAACAGGTAGTAGCCGATGTGAAAGTATTCCATATTCAAATATTGTTGCAAATAAAGGGAGCAAGCTTATTTGTATGACGAAACATTATTTTCTGATGATTTTGGCACATTTCCATTGGGTCGGATAGTAAGATAGTCTGAGAATAGGATTGTGTATCAGAGTTAGGTATAATATGGTTTTGTTTGCAAGGTTTTTCGCGAATTTTAAGTCTTGTCATAACCTTTCGATTTATTGTTTTTTTTTTTTTTTTGTTTAGATATTTCCATTCAGAATACATCTGCTTTACTTTTTTCTGATCTACACCAACTGCCATCCTCATTTTTAATAGGTACGTTTCTTTTCGCCGGTCCTTTTAAGCACTTTGTAGCTTTCCACAAACTTTTGTCGCTATCGTTTGCGTTATTTATAATGTGCGATTTCACCATTTTCGACATCGATTAATATTTTCTTTAAATCAATTGATGCACGATTATAGTTGGTTTTATCAATAGCATTTCTGGCAGAATGCCAAATTCTTCTCAATGTTCTTTTATGTAAGATTGATTGTCTTATTTCCGCTGATATTTCAATCTGTCTTCTGTTACATTCTGTTGTTTGTGGAGTAGACAATAACGATGCCTCACGAATAAGAGCTGTAGGCTTTTCCACAATTGATGTGTTTAGATTTAGGTTGTTATCTCCGCAATACTGAACCTTGTTTGTAAACAAGCATTATAGTTCAAAATGATTGACAAGTGATCTGGACTTAAATAAGAATTTTTTGTAATATCGAGAAGAAATCTTGATAGACCATAAAAACGAAAAAATCAAGCAAGTCTAAAATTGTAGCTCTGTCGCTTCTCCAGTACGTAGGACTTCCAGTTGAAATAGTTGTAAAGTTATTTGCAGTTAAACAATTGTAAGACTCTCTTCCTTTAGTCTAGATCCCCACCAGGGATGTTTGGCATTAAAATCGCCACTAGCAATAAATCTGTTGCCGAAATTTTTGAAGAAAGTATCATAATCTTCAAATTTTATATTATACCTTGGAGGGAAATATACTGAATATAATGCAAACTCGGTGTTGTTACAATATACTAATATTCCACTTGCTTGTAGAGATGATTTAACTAAAATAGCGGATCCGGCATGTGCTTTGTTATCTGGGTGGTTAGTTTCAATCATATCAAAGTTTAGAATTTAAAAATAGGTTTTTAAAGTAAAATGAGTTTAAAACTTTAAAAAAATATTTATAAAATACATTTTAATAATTGTTTCTAATTCATTTGTTTGGTTGGAAGCACGATTGGCATTCCCTGCTGATATTTCTTTGTTTATTTGCTTAGTTCGGTTATTATAACCGTCATTAAATTAATTCATTTGTCTAACATGGCTTCTAATCTTGACAATATGTCAGACTCGTTATTATTTAAGTCACTCCTAGCAGCCTGAGAATATAAGATATTGGTGTATTATTAGTATTATTAAGATTATTCGGGGTTGTCATAGAATCCAATTATATTGGAATTGGATTTAAAACTGAAAAAAAAATCGCGTTGATGTCGTGAAAACCAAGTTATCAGTCTTGTGTTAGAACTTGAAATTTTATCGGTTTTAGGTGTCATAGAATCCAATATTATCGTTTTTTTCTTGGAAGTAAAACAAGAATTTAACAGCTGACGGAATTAATTAATTAATTGTTTTTATTTATTACAGTTAAATCATTTGCAAAAAATGTAAGTAAATAAAAAAGTTTAAAGTAACATACGAGAGTTAATTTTACTTTTTACCCACTGCGGCCAAACGAAACGCTCGATAGCCACAAGCACATCGTGAAACACTGTTGATACAGTGCTTCTACCCAAACTTATACTGGATTCCTTGCCAACAGACCTCTGATAAAATCCTTCAGCTAAAAAGCGTAACGTGGCTGCTAACTGCAACACAGGTATATTTAAACGTTGCAAATGTCCTTCAATAGTATTAAGAACTTCTCGAAAAACCTCTTTGTTTAAACGATAAGAGGCTAGGAACCTGCACAACATTTATATATATATATATACATTTATTATATATATATATATATATATATATATTTACATTTATTATATATATATATATATATATATATATATATATATATATATATATATATAATTATATATATATATACAGTATTGGGCAAAACCTAAGAATCGTTGTCCAATATTAGCTTCTGAGTCAAATTATGTTTAAACGAACATATTTCAATTCAATGTTTTAATGCAGATTTATTAGTTTCTGTGTCATACAATATTACAAAAAAAAAATTTGTAATTATCTCTCACCTAACGGTTCTTTTAGTACAACAACAAAAATTACTCAAAAATTCATTGGGCAAAACCTAAGAAACTTTTAATATTTTGTATAGTAACCCTTATTTTTTATTACTGCGGCGCACCGACGCGGCATAGATTTGATTAAATTATCAATTATTTTTGGATCTATGCGTATCCATTCATCTTCCAGACACGAAAATAAATCGTCTCTGTTGGAGAATCGTTTCGATCCAACATTCCTCTTCAATATGGAAAATAAATTTTCGATTGGGTTCAAATCGGGCGATTGGGCCGGCCAATCAAGCAATTGAATCCCTTTCGATTGTATCCAGTCCTTTACCAACTTCGATGAGTGTTTCGGATCGTTATCATGTTGAAACACCCATCGAAGTGGCATATTCCACTCGGCATATGGCAACATCTTATTTTCTAAAATGTCCCTATACACAAATCTGTCCATTTTGGTAGAAATTCTGTGGAACGGCCCTAGACCATGACCTGAAAAACACGTCCACACCATCACATTGCCACCCCCATGCTTGACAGTTTTTTTACAATATCGGGGTTTAAGCCTTTCACCAGTATTGCGTCTCACACGACATATGCCATCCGAGTTGAACAAATTAAATTTGCTTTCGTCGCTAAAGAGCACACTTTTCCACTTTTTAACTGGCCAATCAAGATATTTTTTTGCAAATTCGAGCCTAAAAAATTAGGCATTAATGGTTGACTTGTAAGCTTAAAAATACTTACCGTTTTTTGCGTGACGTTTTGTAAGAAGAGGTTTTTTGGAAGCTTTATAACTTTTCAATCCAGCCTCTCTCGCCCGTCTGCGGACTGTGCTGGCATCAACACTTAAGCCTAATTCTGACACAATTTTTTTTGACGAGATGAAGGGGTTTTTTTTATTATTTTCTTGATATTTCTATCATCACGAACTGATGTTTTACGAGGTCTTCCTCTAGGATTAATATTGAGTACAGTTCCTTTATCTTTATAAAGGTTTATCCATTTGGAAACCATTGATTTGCTTACTTTTAACAAATTTGCAATTTCAGCCTGTGATTTGCCTGCATTATAATGCGTTATAGCATTCAATTTAAATGCTTCACAATATTTTTTACGTTGCATTTTATTTTAATTTTAAATGCGAAATTTATTCGTTACACGCTTTTAAATGCATACTAGATCACTTTTTCATAAGAAATCATCGAAAAAAAATAAGAAGTTACCGTTATCTTAAAAAAAAAAAACAAATTTATTGTACAAAAGCAAAAAGTTTCTTAGGTTTTGCCCAATAAATTTTTGAGTAATTTTTGTTGTTGTACTAAAAGTGAGATAATTACAAATTTTTTTTTGTAATATTGTATGACACAGAAACTAATAAAACTGCATTAAAACATTGAATTAAAATATGTTCGTTTAAACATAATTTGACTCAGAAGCTAATATTGGACAACGTTTCTTAGGTTTTGCCCAATACTGTATATATATATATATATGTATATATCTGTAACGGTTCAACAGTTTGCCCATATCATCAAATTATATCAACTTTTTAATTTATAATATAATTATACCAAACAAAGTAGTGGACATTCTGTCTAAAATTAAGATGTTTGTATACAACGGTTCAAAAAATACGGCCATATAGAACAAATTACATTAATTATGGGACACCCTTTAATTTCTTAATTCAAATTGGACTCACCAATTCAGGTTCGTTGCAAATTCCAAGCGTCTGTCTGTAACTGTTAAAAAGTATGGCAATATACATCAAAGTAAATGAAGTATTAGCGCACCCTTTAATTTATAATTCTTAATATTATAATAATATAATAATAATAATATATATAATATACAGTATTGGGCAAAACCTAAGAAACGTTGTCCAAAATTAGCTTCTGAGTCAAATTATGTTTAAACGAACATATTTCAATTCAATGTTTTAATGCAGTTTTATTAGTTTCTGTGTCATACAATATTACAAAAAAAAATTTTTAATTATCTCTCACCTAACGGTTCTTTTAGTACAACAACAAAAATTACTCAAAAATTCATTGGGCAAAACCTAAGAAACTTTTAATATTTTGTATAATAACCCTTATTTTTTATTACTGCGGCGCACCGACGCGGCATAGATTTGATTAAATTATCAATTATTTTTGGATCTATGCGTATCCATTCATCTTCCAGACACGAAAATAAATCGTCTCTGTTGGGGAATCGTTTCGATCCAACATTCCTCTTCAATATGGAAAATAAATTTTCGATTGGGTTCAAATCGGGCGATTGGGCCGGCCAATCAAGCAATTGAATCCCTTTCGATTGTATCCAGTCCTTTACCAACTTCGATGAGTGTTTCGGATCGTTATCATGTTGAAACACCCATCGAAGTGGCATATTTCACTCGGCATATGGCAACATCTTATTTTCTAAAATGTCCCTATACACAAATCTGTCCATTTTGGTAGAAATTCTGTGGAACGGCCCTAGACCATGACCTGAAAAACACGTCCACACCATCACATTGCCACCCCCATGCTTGACAGTTTTTTTACAATATCGGGGTTTATGCCTTTCACCAGTATTGCGTCTCACACGACATATGCCATCCGAGTTGAACAAATTAAATTTGCTTTCGCTAAAGAGCACACTTTTCCACTTTTTAACTGGCCAATCAAGATATTTTTTTGCAAATTCGAGCCTAAAAAATCAGGCATTAATGGTTGACTTGTAAGCTTAAAAATACTTACCGTTTTTTTGCGTGACGTTTTGTAAGAAGAGGTTTTTTGGAAGCTTTATAACTTTTCAATCCAGCCTCTCTCGCCCGTCTGCGGACTGTGCTGGCATCAACACTTAAGCCTTATTCTGACACAATTTTTTTGACGAGATGAAGGGGTTTTTTTTATTATTTTCTTGATATTTCTATTATCACGAACTGATGTTTTACGAGGTCTTCCTCCAGGATTAATATTGAGTACAGTTCCTTTATCTTTATAAAGGTTTATCCATTTGGAAACCATTGATTTGCTTACTTTTAACAAATTTGCAATTTCAGCCTGTGATTTGCCTGCATTATAATGCGTTATAGCATTCAATTTAAATGCTTCACAATATTTTTTACGTTGCATTTTATTTTAATTTTAAATGCGAAATTTATTCGTTACACGCTTTTAAATGCATACTAGATCACCTTTTCATAAGAAATCATCGAAAAAAATAAAAAGAATAAGAATTTATTGTACAAAAGCAAAAAGTTTTTTAGGTTTTGCCCAATGAATTTTTGAGTAATTTTTGTTGTTGTACTAAAAGAACCGTTAGGTGAGAGATAATTACAATTTTTTTTTTGTAATATTGTATGACACAGAAACTAATAAAACTGCATTAAAACATTGAATTGTAATATGTTCGTTTAAACATAATTTGACTCAGAAGCTAATATTGGACAACGTTTCTTAGGTTTTGCCCAATACTGTAAGTAAATTTACATCAATTATGGGGGCATCCTTTACTATTTAGATTTATTTTTGTATAATTTTTTGTTTTTGGGAGCTATAGTAATACGCAGTCATTTAAAATTTTACAGAAGTGCCCTTTACAATTCATAATACACGTAAAGAATATATATGTTGTATGGGGACCAATCTGTAAGCATAATCTATCATATCACCGAAAATTTTCAAAATCGGATCAGAAATGACTGAGTTCTGGAGGCACAAATATAAAGAAAAGCAACATTCAGCCGAATTGTATAAACTCCTTCTTTTTTTGAATTCGGTTAAAAACACAACTTTGGAAAATTTTGTAAAAAAAATTTACTTGAAATTGTAAACAAAAGAGCAAAAACAGAAAACACCTGATTCGAATATCACACCAAATGAAGCCAATATCGGATTTCAAAAGCGATAATTAACGAATCCGACTTGGATTTAATGACAACCCCGATTATTTTCTGTGCTTAAATTAGGAAAATCATTCGGATATCTTTGGAAGTTTTGAGTTCCTGGCTGCCCTCTCGGGAATAATGCTAGTTTTTTGTGTATAAGTTCTTGACAGATTTTACATCCTTAATAACTAGCGGTATGATTTTTAAGACAGTGGACACAGTGGAGGAGGATTAATATCCTTGGCGCAACCAGCTGTAGGGTGATCACATCCACATTTTACACATCTAAATGGTTTATGACACTATGCTTTGGTATGTCCGAATTGCTGGCAACTTTACATATATATTTATATTTCTTTATTATTAGGATTTAGATTAATATCTACGAAAAACATTGGAAGCGGCAGCGTAGTTACACTAATTTTTATGTTTAAAACATCTCTCACATGGTGATCTAATAAGAGCAATTCTGCTTTAATGTCTTCAGTAGGATGTGTGAGTTATGTATTCCTTTGATAACAACTCTCTTTCCTGTTTTAATTGATAAGTATGTAACGAAACATTTTTCGATTCAAGGTACTTGATTACCCTTCTATAAGAATTAAGAGTTTTTATCATTAACCTACTTTGACTATCTCTCATTGACTCATGTAGCATATGTAATCACATTCTTTTAAAGTACTTGCTACAGATTTTCGTGTTCTTCTTGTTACTATTATTCCTTCATTTTAAATCATTAAATCATAGATGGTATGTCTATAATATATCATCTAAGTACAATTGCATATTATAATAATCAATACCTTAAGATTATAATGTGTAAACAGAGACCGTTATTAATAATATTGATAAATATTATTGACGAGCAAATACTTTCTTACTCCCTAAGCAACTGCAAAAACAGTAAGACGTTTCACGAAGCAAGAAAATAAAATTATATTTTTCCAAAATAAACTTTTCCTATTAAGTTTATTACAACTTATAATAAAAATTACTTGCTAAAATTATTTTAGTGATAGATTTAACCATTATACTTATTTTATTAACATTAGGAATGAATATTGGAGGTAGTTTTGGCGTTTCATCTTTTTTGGTATTATTAGCATCATCAACATTTAATAGCTGAAACCGGTTTGCACCAGATGTTGTTGGTTCTTGAGACATGTTTATTTTTTAATGCAAATGCATAGTAGGTGAATTTAAAGACCGCCGTTTATTTGTTGTGCTTTCAGTTATTTGCTGCTAAATAACTTTAATTTCATCACTATCAACTTCAACAAAAGTAGGCATGTTGTTTTTCTTTAAAAAAAAAAAAAAATAAACATTCACTGATTTGTTCTTGGTTTTAGGAAGGGGATCTAGCAAATCTACTATTGGAATACTAATCCCTTTGTTTTGTACTTAGTTAAAAAGTAAGATCAGCCAATGTATAGGTTTGAAGTTAAATTTAATATCAAAGCTTAAAACTCGAGATTATAGTGAATAAAATATTTTAGTAAATATTAGAAATAAACAAAATTGATTTAACAACACATATTAATTATTGAACCTAAACTTTCATACTCATTTTGTTCGATGTTGTTATTGTCTTTTATCCTTTCCGTCGAATCGTAATTGTAAACTTTAGGTTAGATTTGTATAGGCTTTTAAGTACTTTATTATCGAAATATTGGGTAGAGTGAATAAAAAAAAAACAGTACTGAAAAGTATAAACTACAAAAAGTGTGAATAAATCTTTGCTACTACAAGGTAGCTGGTACTGAAAAGAGATAGCTTGTACTGGAAAATAAAAACTTTTGAGTGTTGCCTTTGTTTAAAAAAAAACATTTTTTCTTATAAAATCTAAGCAAACCTGTAGTAGAATATTTTGGTAACGCTATAAGTTTGTTTTAATTATTTATTATATAAGATATATATTATATAGGTTTGTTTTACTTATTCATTATCACGATGGGTGACAAAGTTAATGTATATATTTTTGATATGCTCCAAATGCAAAAAAATATATTTAACTCGGAAAATATGGGCGATCGCCAATTTCATTACTTTATGTTTTTTTCTTATTTTATAATTCTCTATCGCCCCCTATATATTTTTTTTATTGGAATTACTACACTTAACAAGATTTGTTACAAATGATATGGCAAAAAAGGCACGGTGTTTTGCTCGCTGTCTCAAAGAATACGGTTAGCAAAATTTTCGAAACAATGCATAACGCTTGTTATATTTAAATTTCTCTAGCTCGTCTAGTGCCTTGGCTAAATTGATTTCAACACTAAAACTGACTGACAGACGGACATTGCTCAATAGACTTCGCTATGCTTAAGAACTCAGAATATATACTCTTTATAGGGTCGGAAATGGATGTTGTACAAATTACAGACGGAATGACAAACTTAGATATACCCTTTTTCCACCTGTGGTGAAGGGTATAACACACAACAATGCTCTTTTTGACGAATACACCAATAATAAATTTATTTCCAGCACCTCAATAACATGCTTACAAAAATTTTATTTAAAACTAGTAATTTTAAGTACTTACTAGTTTTTATTCACACTGGGACCAGCTTTATCTGAAAATTTTATTCACCTCAAAACTAGCTTAAATTTACGATTTGCTAGTACTAGCTAGGACTATACCTTTATTAACACCGCCTAATAATGAGTTAGTTTTATGAAAGAAAGTTTTCCTTACTATGTTTCACAAATACCAAGTGTGTAATTAGGGTTTCCTAATCTTTTAAAAACTTCTCAAATACTAGAAGATTTTGTTTGAGATACAGAGGTACAGAATTTTGAAATTGAAAATTGACAATAAACTTCAAAAATACATAAGTTATTGGAAGCCGATCAAGCATATGTTTTAGCAATTTACTTAAATTTAGAAAGGACTTTCTTGTGACATCAACGTATTAGTTACATCTAAAACAGCCTTGTCTAATTCAGTTTGAAATTCTGTGTCAAAATCAATGTTGTTCATATTCAAAAACGATTCTGTAAATGTATTTCCGCTTAATTCATCATTATTTTATTAATTATAACTTTTTTGTTGACGATGCCATTTCTCATTTAATTTTAACAATTTTCATTTTTAGTATTAATATATATTTGTGTATTCAAGTCAGATAAAAAAGTAAATACAAATGTAGCAGTCAATCCGAATTTTGTTATTTCGCTAATATACATCTAACATTTCTTGTCAACCTTAAACATGTAAAATAAAGCTGCCAGGTTTTTAATCTGTTTTTAAGTGCAATGTTATCGTAGAGAAAATCATAGGTTAGGTTAGGTCAGGCAGGCAGCCGGGTTGCCACAGCCCACTTGGGTCCAATGATTGGCCCCTTTGTGTTACCTGCTGTTAGAAGGGAGAGAGAAAAGGAAACAGAGAGAGAAGATTAAGGCAGAAATTAGAGAAAGAAAAAAAATGGTGATGAAGAGATGAGAAAAACAGAGAGGGAAAGACAGAAAATACCGCGGGTCTTAGAATACGGAGAAGGTCCAAGAAAAATGCAAAAAGGAATCCGCTAAGTGAGATCAGTCGACCAAAGTGTGCGCTCATCCCCTGAATGAGTCAAGGTGTCCGGCTGTGGGCCGGTAAACCACGCACTGTACCTTAAGAAGGAATTAATCCTACCTGGACCCATTGACGATATATCAGATAGGCCCTTATAGTACTGCTGACCGAGATATTACAGCCGTATACATCCCAGCGCAGGGAATCGACAGAGGAGGTGTACTACAGTTGCTCCTTCTTGACAACTTCTGCAGAAGTCGTTGAAAGGGATACCATTCTCCTGCAGTGACTGCAGCCACCAAGTAACGTAGCCGAACCGTCGGTAGCTGCAATAGTGCGCCGATCCAAGTAGGACCTGATTGCTCTAGTGGTCGAATATGTCGACTCATTAGACCATCTGGTCTGGGCCAGTTCGTAGATAGCAGCGTCGATGCGCTGTCCGCAAGCGGAGAGGGGTATGCCACAGAAGATGTCAATGACATCCTCGTCAAGCATTGTCCCCTGGCGAAGGCCAGGCAACGAGGTAGCCCAAAACGTTCCCACGTCCCCTCACCCACTCTAGGGTGACTGTCGAAACCCCTGTCATTCAGTAAAGGGATGTCATTTAGTGCCAAAAGTGGACGTTATTATCCTGCAATTCAGCGAGCGTATTACGAACCCAATTATCGATCCCCAGCTCTCTGAGAGCCAAATATTAAAAGAACCCGTTCGTTTATCTAAACCTAACAATATTTTTAATTACGGTTGGCCTAAATTACTAGAAGTTATAAGGTAAACTTATGTGAAATATATTATTTATGCACATTTTAATAAATATGTATATTTTTATCTTTGATGTTTTAATCTCTTGTAACCTCTGGTAACATTTTGTTAATGCTAACGTTCATACCTATGAAAATGTGTTTGAGTGACTATGAAATAGGATTTGATAAAGTTAGAAAAATTGTAGTTTGCAGACTGCTCTATACTACAGAGTTGTTAATAAACCAACCATTCGTAATAGTTGAAACAAAGCACAGAGGTCATTAACCAAGTGCGAATATCCCCCTAAATGCCAACTTGTATGCAATGAAAACGTAATGGGAAAAATATAAAAAAAACTTTGATGACTATGAAGAAAAGTAAAAAAAAATAAAAGAAATGCATAAAAACGGGGTTCAGACTAAAATTTTTATTGTTAAATTTCAGTTTTTCTACAGGGCATTACTTGCCATGAAATTTGTAGATAAAGACATTTTGTTGTTGTGGGGAAAGTAAAACATTTTATTAAAATTTCGTCTTATTGCTTTATAGCAATTTACATTTAATAAATACGAAAGTAGTTAATTAATGATTATTTGACCCTTTTTTATTAAATTATTTTCTATTTTATTAAGCTTTGGGTCCTTATATTTTTTTATTAATATTTTATTTCAATATTTCGGTACTTTCTGCGTACCTTCTTCAGGAAACAAAATTAATATAAATTAATAAAATAGAAAATAATTTAAATACGAAAGTTTTATTTAATCTTTAATAAAATTGTTCTCAACTTGGGTTATTTACAATCAAGTACCTTTATTTTTTTTATTTTAATACAATCCATCAAAAAATATGAATCATTCAAAAAGCGTTCCCAAAACAAAAATTATGTTCTTAATGTTAAGAAAGCAATACTCTTTAATGAACATAAAAAATAATGCCTCTTAAACTAATCTTGATTTCCAAAAGTAATAAAATTGAGGAGAATACTAAGAAAAAATTAATTAAAAAGAAGTGAGAGTGCTATATTCGGCTATGCCGAATCTTATATACCATTCAGCATACATATATGTAAATCTAGTTTAGTGAAGTAATTGTAACCAAAAAAGCAAATATTGGGGTGACTGAGAATTAAAATATAAGAAAAAAATTAAGGACAACATATATATAATTTTACATGAAAATGTCATTTACTCTTAATGGGAAAAGCACTTTAAAAATGTTAGGTATTTCCTTAAACACCTTATCAAAAGCTTTTAAATGATACCCGTATTGATATTTTAAAAAATTTTTAAATGTCAGAGGCGCGTAACTCGAAAAATATGGGCGAGCGCCAATTTCTTCACTATATTTTTTTTTCTTAATTTTTACAATATAAACAAATTAGAGGTAGGCGTCGTATTTGATTTCTAATAGCACCTCTTTCGACACTATGTCTGATCGACTGCCGTACTTAAAATTTGCAATGGCAAACTTGACACTAACATGGACGGACAGTTGGACAGATGGACATCGCTCAATCGAACCCGAATTATCCTAGAGTCGTCATATGACCACAATAGCATTGGCAGTTTCAGCTTTTTTTTAAAGTTCAGAATTATGAGTTCTGCGAGCAATAAGAGTTAAAAACTTAATAAATAAAATAAATGTGCAATAAAAGTTACATAAAATTAAAATTTATGGTAGATTGCATAGTTCTTGCTAAAAATCTTTATTCGAATTGTAGAAGAACTATAGGTTTTTTTCAAGAATATATTTGGTTGTTATCAAATAATGACACTATGATGCTATCTGACCAAATTTTTTTTTGTTTTTTTTTTTTGTTTTTGGGTAGTTAGCAGGAAATTTCTTAGCAGCGCGGGCATCTTGGATATTTTAGAGGAAGAAAATAACGTATTTTTATTTTAATATTATTTTTTTACTACACGCATCGAACAACAAGACATTAAGCGAAAAAAACTGCAAAAGATAAAGCAACATTAAATCAGTTGAAAACTAGGAGAAAAAACATATCAAATCACAAAGAATTAAGATCTTTTTTGAATACAGTCCATTGTCTAGTAAGGCAATGTATTGGAGGTTTGGCAATGATATTCGTAATAATGCTGTATATAATTCAATGCGAAGAAACAGATTTGATTTAATGCCAATTTAGATAAAAGTGATAAGCTGATAAAATAATTATAAAATAATTACGTCCTCTTCTATTTTACCCTAAAAAAGCTTTTATTAAGTACTTTCAACCTACGGAATCAGTGTCACATTTGAAGCAATGGCAGAGTAGTTTGGAAAACATCGTTGGAAGCAGCTATCCGAAATAAGCCGATACTTTTTGGATACGAAATTTTGTGCATAATCCTTGTTATAGTTTGTTTTTAATTAATGAATGAAAATTGACTTATTTTCTGCTTTTTGGTTCATTTTTAATTTATTTCTGAACATTAAAAAAAATTAGACGCTAGCAGAATGAAATGCAGCAATTTCTGGACCGCCACATCCTTCATCAGCATTCTTTGCATCTATCTACCTTATATTATATACGTCGTAAACATCATATATTTAACCAACTAATCTTAATGTTAATTTGGTGAGACAAAGTCCACACACAACTTAAAGCATTTCTGTGTCGTTCTCTTTGTAACTCGACTTGTACATTTGCTGTTGCCCTTGTACTAACCTTCGGTATAGCCATGAAATGCAACTTTTATTTTTAATTATTCATAGTTGTTTGCTCACAACATTATAGACGCTGTTTCAGTATCATATGAAATGCACCATTTTCTGCGCCGCCACATCCTTCATCAGCATTTTTCGCATCTATCTACCTTAAGTTATTTACGTCGTAAACATCATCTATTTAAGCAACTAATCCTAATGTTAATTTGGTGAGACGAAGTCCACACACAACTTAAAGCATTTCTTTGTCGTTATTTTTGTAACTCGACTTCTACGTTTGTTGCTGCCTTCGTACTAGCCTTCGGTATAGCCACGAAACTTTTATTTTTAATTATTAATAGGTTATGAGCCTAGTTTCATTGCTTAAAATAAATAAAAAAAATTTACAAATAAATTTTATTATACGTAAATGGAATTTTCAAAAACTCTCAAGCCCCTGAGTTGTAAGGCTGATTGGCCCATATGGAAGAGAAAGATAAGTGATCTGCTTGGCTTCTACGATGGTGAAGTGGATGTGGTTGAAAGTAGAATTACAAAGTCAAAACCATTAGGTTAAGATGCTACATCAGAAGAGAATGCCGAATTTAAGAAAAAGGCTGATTTTTATCGCAAAGCTAATTGATGAAATTTATCAAAAAGTTATGGACAAGGATTTCGCATACGCTCTATCAACTATTTGAAGCAACATAAAAATATCAACTATATAAAATGTGCAACGATCTTTTTTCTTTTCAATGGAACAAGAATTACTATGTTTCAACTTAAATTTCCGATTTAAAAACTATTTGGAATGAATTAAACATTGGACTAACAATGAGAGATGAGAACAACATGTTCTCACCTCTCAGAATTGTTACTTACATGCAAGATATTACATGCTTTGCCTAGTTTTTTCGAAGTATTTAGATCTAGTTGGATGATGCTAACGAGTGAAAATAATAAATCAATAAATGAAGTAGTTATGCAATTATGTTTATTTAATAGAAATTTTAAAAACAGCAGTCAGTCTGAAGCAGAAAATTTAAATCAAGAGGCATTGACTCTTCAGCAGAAGCGCGGACAGAAGGCTAAAGCAGCAAGTAAACAAAATAAAACTGAAGATTTTTGTCACTGCAAGAAAAAAGATATTGGATCAAAGATTGTAGAAAATGGATATCTATTAATCAATCCAATATTGCTCTTCACATAGTCTCGAACGTAATTAACTGTGCCACCTCAAGTGATGAATGGTGTTTTGATAATGGAGCCACATGGCTTGTTACTAATTCAGTTGAATTTTTCACGAGTTATAAAACTTTCAATGTGCCTTACAGTTCAAGCAGCAGGCAAAGAGAAGTTAAAAGCAGTTGGAAGAGAAACTATAAAAGTTATTTCAAAATTAAATGCTCAAGAATTTATAGTAAATTTGAAAGATGTGTGGTATGTTCCAAATATATCAAGAAACCTTTTATTCGGTTTTAGCAGCATATGATCGCAACTCATCAAGTCAATTCAAGTCTTTTTCAAAAGAATGTAGATTTATTGTTAATAATAAAATTATGCTTATAGGTTATCGTCAAGAGAATGGTTCTCTATATAAAGCAAGTATACAACCGATTAAAAAGCAAGAAGTGAATGCAGTAGTAGGTGATTCAACACTCCAATTATACTATGAGCGATGGGGACATCAAGACAAGAAATATGTCAAGCGCAAACTAGAGAAAGAGTTTGGAATTTAAGTAAAATAAACAAGTGACGAGTCTCAACCTTGTGCATATGGCAAATCATGCCGGTTTTTATTTGGAAGAAGAGAAATAGCAACTTCTCCTAGAGAATTAATTTCAGCAGATATTTGTGGTCCGTTTTTTCCATCCTTTCAAGGCTATAAATACTTAATTGTATATAAAGATAATTATACTAAATTCCGATTTGGTTATAATTTAAAGAACAAATCAGATGTTCAAGATTCCTTATTAGAAGTAATAGCTAATGCGAAAAATCAAAGACATACAATTAAAATATTTCTAACCTACAATGGAGGAGAATTTGTCAATGCAAAATAAAGAAAATATTCACAAGTAATGGTATAATTCACAAGACGACAGCTCCATACGCACCTCAACAAATGTTGGAGCAGAACGCGAAAACCGAACTATTGTTGAAATTGCAAGGAGTTTCCAGAATCGCTTTGGGCTGAGTTTGTAAAGACTGATATTTACATTCTCAACCTCACTGGAAAGTCTTTAATTTCTGATATTAGTCCTTATCATTTATGGTATGCTAAGAAACTAAGAGTACGCCGATTACGCATAATTGGATCTACTTGTTTTGTTCATATGCCTAGTCATATTCGTCGGAAGATGAATAAAAAAAGCTCAAACAGGATTTCTTGTCGGCTACGATGGTGATAAGAGGATTTTTATTAAGCAAAGTAATAAAGTCCAATTGTCAAAAGATGTAAAATTTGTTGAAAGAAAATATTAAAAAATTGTACTTTCAAAACTAATTAATGAAGATGAAAAACATAAGTATGTCAAGTAATAAAATACAATTTAGAATTCAAATGCAAGAAGAAGCAAATGAAAATTATGAGGGAAGTTATTCAAGAAGACGAACATGAATATTATAATAATAAGGAAGAAATATAAAGTCCTGACAAATCAATAGTCATTGAAGAGCATCAGTCAATTCAAGAAGATGTAGAACAAGAAAATAAATCAAAAACGCAAAAACAAGAAGAAACATTACAAGCTCGTAAATCAATAAAAAGCAAATCTGAAGTTGACAATTGTCGCAATAGCAACTGCCTAAGAAATCGTACTATTCTAATTTCGAACTGTACCCATAGCGATATTGTGATGATGCCAAAAGATTTTGTTGATGCACACAAAATTCCCTATACTTTCGATGAAGTAGCTTAAAGTGATCAGAATAAAGAGTGGATTGATACAATGAAGAAGTAAATCGACTCACTCGTAAAAAATAAATCTTTGGTCTTAGAAAGTCTACCTAAAGCATACAAAGTGTTACCAGGTAAATGGGTTTTCAAAATATAAACTAATGCTGATGGAAGTATAGATAAATATGAAGCGAGGCTTGTTATAAAAGATTTTAAGCAGAAGTATGGAGTGGACTATGATCAAACCTTTAGCCCAGTGGTAAAAATGTCAACAGTTCGTTCACTTCTCAGCATTGCAGCTACGGAAAATTTGCACCTCATGCAATTTGACGTGTCTATAGCTTTTTTATATGGTGAGTTTGAAGAAACCATTTATATAATTAAACCTGAAGGATTCTGTGGGGGTACTAATATGGTTTAAAACAAGCACTAAGATGCTAAAATGCTCGCATCGCGATATCTAAAAAATTATGGACTTAGAGCAAGCAGATATCTGTCTATATATAAGAGATAAGAATGGTGAAAAAGTGATTTTAGCCCTTTATGTTGATGATGGACTGGTTGCATGTTCTGACAAAATAGAATTGGAAACATTACTAAAGGAACTACAAACAGAGTTTAAAATAGCTTCTAAAGATGCAAAATATTTGCTTGGATTGGAAATTGAAACAGATGAGTACATCAAAATTCTTCAAAATGCATATGCAAGGAAAATTTTAGAGAGGTTTAACTTTCTGAATGCCTTTCAATTTTAACACGAATGAAAAAGTTACCAAAGAATAATGTCAAATCAGGGAAACTCAACAAAGAGTTTCCATATCGACAAGCTGCTGGAGCACTTATGTACCTCATGCTAGGAACTAGACCAGATTTTTCATATAGAGTTGGGTTTCTCTCAAAATTTTTCGAAAATCCTACAATTGAAGATATTCAAAGAGTTAAACACGTGTTTCGATATATTTCCGGTACACTAAATGTTAGAATTATATACAACAGAAGAGGACCAAAAGTTCTAGATTAATTTTTTTATGCAGATTTCGGTGGATGTACTTCAACGGGCCGCTCAACCTCAGGAGGTGTAGTAACATATTTCGTGGTTAATAATGGTCGCAAAATCGACAACAAAAGCCGAAATTGAAGCAGCAAATGAAGGAGCAAAGAAATTATTTGGCTTAAAAGACTTTTCAATAATCTCATTAATTACTCAAAAATAACTATGACTATACAGCAGCAATTTGATTTGCGCAAAATCCAGAATTCCATAAAAGAACCAAATATATTCACTTAAACACTTTTTCATTAGAGAAAAGGTATATGAAGGCATTTTAAAAGTATCGCAGGTGTCAACTGAACTGCAAGCTGCCGATATGACGACTAACGCACTGTATAAACCAAGACTACAATTTTTTGAAATATTTTAAATATTAATTGATCTCAAACAACGGAAATTATTGAATATGTGTATGTTTTCAGATAATAAATAACTTTACAATATTTTAATACTTAGACATATTTTTCATATTTTAATAAAGATATTTGAACACAAAATGGGTGGTGTCATCTGGAGTTGAGAACATAGTCCCCAATAAAGAGAATTAACTATTTGAATGTTCTAAGGTGAAATGTTGATAAATTTAAACTGTTAAACCTTATGTTTAATGGATCTACACATCAGTCCAAATATAATTTTTAGAGTTAAGAAGACAAGAACTAAAGAACGCAAAAAAATATTGCAAAAGCAACTCATCAAACAAGGGCAATAGGAAAGACTGAATAAAGCATTTTCTTTTTATTCTGGCTTTCGTGAATAATTAGGAAGGCTGCATCATGCGTATATATTGATGTGTATACATGATTGTAAATTTTCAATTCGAAAGTACCAAAAATGTATTGAACTTATCACAAGATATTACCTTGGGAAGCTTCGGCTTCAATCGACTGGGACAAAAGAGAAATTCTTCTCAAGTTTTTAGGTAAATCTTGCTTTTTTTTGCAAAACAAGGCTTGACTCCGTACTGGGTTAAATTGTTTTAAGATTAATTATTCTACTTATTATTATACTCTCTTATTCTACTTATTTTATGTTTTGTGTATTTTTTGATGGGTAGTGGTAGCAATTTAAGGAGTCATTTATTTCCTAAATAATAAACCGATTTTAATGCGATAAAGATGGTGCACTAAATTTCGTGAAAACCTACAAATATTTGAGAGAATAAACGAAAGCATTTGATAAACAGAGGCAAAAAAAAGGATCCCAAAGTTTTGTCTTTGTCTATTTATATATAGAATCTCTTTCTTAAGGATATCGTTGTAAAAGCTTATTAATGTTCACAGTACTCCTAATTTATTATGATTATGATTGAAAGGCATTGTTCTCTTTCTTCTGTTTCTTCAAAGACCTCCTCCAAATCTGAGGCCAAATCTTCTGATTTCAGCCCAATAAATAACAATGCCTCATAACAGCTGCGCCATGTATTAAAATCTTGTGCATTGTCGAAGTAGTAATATGATTATAATTATACATAATTTACTAAATTTCCCTGTATTTAACAGAGTCCCAGAACAACAAATCTAGAGCAAAAGCGATGTAAAATTTTGCAGTACGTCAATTTGAGTACTTCAATCTTCTTCAAAAGCTTATGTACGGCGTCCTAGCTTTTCTTCTTCCTTCTAATATACATATTTTATTAATTATTCATTCCATCCTATTGTTTTGATTTTCTGTATTGAAATGTAATACTCTTAATTTACTCAAAAATGTTTGCCAAACAATAGAAAACTTTATTCCAGATATTTAACTGAACATTTCAATATAAGTTTGACATCCAAAATAATAACAATTTAAATAACTTGAAAAATTTGGGTAGTAATGAATAATGTTGGTCACTAAATTCGCTATACCACAAATATTTTTGTGGTTACAAAAATGAAAGTTTATATTCTAATGTGAGTAAAAATAAGCATATAAAAATGGAATTAATAGCATTAATAGATAAAAATATTATTTGCAACAATAATTTTAAATTATCAGTCTAGTGGTTTGTTATTAAGAGAGTTTATCGAGAACCATTTGACCATTATTAAGCTTACAATTTTGTTATTGCAACAAAAAATGTATTGTGTCTGCTGGTGTGTATTTTGTTGTGTATAGTATCAATACCCAGCAAAAAAATTTTGAATAGGTAATCGAGTGTGGAATTAAGCATTTTTGGCAGAAGTACTTCACAACTAGATTGCTAACTTAATGATTTTAACAAAGCATGAGACTTTTATAATCAATTACTGAGAATCGATTACATTAATTATTGTAGGAAATAATAAGTACCATTAGTACGGTAGTCTCTTCTAACATAAAGAACTAGTTCCATTAATACTTTTTTTTGGAAACTATTGCAATGTTTTTTGTAACCACAAAAGTAAGTCATTATATGGCAAGTACTTTTTAAGGTAATGTCTAATTTTTTGCTGGGTAACTGTGTTTCGGTGTTTCCTTTGAACGACTGATTATTCATTATTTCAAACAGTTAATGTTTCGTCCTTACACGAACACACAATTATCAATTGAATGTATTTAGTATTAACTTGCATGTACAGTGAAAGGTGTTCTAATGTATAAATTTTGAAGCCAGTTTTGAAGCTCAGTACAGCGCTACTACTTCAGAATTAAGAGTCTAGCACGATTTATTAAGGTAATTTTTGTACGAACTTCGCAATTAAGTTTGAAAAGTTGACATAGACTAATGTATTTTTTTTTAATTTCTTGCTATTTTTACGTTTTTACACAATACAAGGACAAATGAACTATTTTAAATGGTGTTACATCTTAATTACTATTCGAAAAACTTAACATGTTGTTACAAAGATGCTTTACTAAAATCATAAAAAAATGTAAAAATAATTGAGGCCAAGAAAGGGAAGCGAAATGGCCTATTGAGTTTGTTTTTAAAGCTAGAAGTTTCTACAATATATCTTTATTATAAAACAAAAACCAGGATTTCGAAAAACTGCTGTTAGCAGTCAATTTTTACTAACCAGTTCATCTTTTTCCAGTTACATACTGAAAATAAACAACTGAAATCAGTTTTCTATTTTGCGCCAACTGAAAAAAGTTGAACTGAGCACACACACAACTAAAAACCAACTGAATTCAGTCTACTATTTCCAGGAGCAAAACGAACACACAGCGACTGAGTTTTGAGTTCGTACGATAACAGAACGCAACTGAGAAGCCAGTTCGTGTGCGTTTAACAGACGTAGTTATGTTTTTTAGTATCGTAACAAAACTAGAAATATGACTGGATAATGTGAATGGGGTGGTTAAACAAAGTAGAAAAGTGAGCGTTCGTATACATTTTTTTGTTAAACAAATTAAATAAAAATATATACATGCATTAATACTTTGTGCTGTTACTCGAAAATGCTTTAATTTATATATTTTGAATATGTATTTAAGTTATAAAATGTAAATTTATTTTGATCAAAAGAAATTGTAGGAAAATTATACATTTTTTAACTAACAATATTTTAAATAGTATTGTTCACATTTGGGTTTTAATTAACTATTAAATAATTTGTAGAAATTATGAGTGGAATTAAAATTTGAATGCTTCATTATTTTTAGAGGCCTTTAGCTATGTGAAAAAAAACCGTTCTTGCTGGTGTATGTATAAATTGTCCTGTGTCCTTTTTAAAGAAACTGCAGCCTTTTAAAAATTATTAATATATTACAACAACAACAATACAAAATCAATCTACCTGTTGTTAAAAAAATCCCACAGTTAAAAGGTTCCCGTTAGTGTTTTGTACATTTATTACATATGGGTTTTTTTACATTAGGTAGTGTACGTTTCTCTTCTTTTGGAGTGTTCTTTCTTTTTCTTTCATAAAATTGATTTACTTAAAGAGACTAAGAGCTCACATTGTATGTTATTAATTTTACTTAAAGTGAAAACATTTTACGCTTTTGCATTAAATGAATAATAAAGAGCTACATCCATTTCGTGTAAGTTTCCTCGAAAACGCCTGTTGGTAATTATCTCATTTATTTATTAGAAGACATTAAATTTTTTCTTTATAATTATCTTAATTAATTCATTTTAAATCTGCACAAAAGTTTTTTCAGTAATAAAGTCATTTTAAATTCAAACTGCCGTATTCATGAAATATTAAAATAGATTTGAAATATATTTTAGGACAAATTTATATGGAAAATTTGTCATAAAAAACATTTCAAAGTTATTTTATTTTTAATGAATATGGCAGTTATTCTTTTCTGCTTTTATCCGTATGTATGTAAGTAAACTAAAAAAATGAATTAATGAAAAAACGGCAAAGAATATTTATTTGCTTGACCGTTAGGCTAGGTAGTAAAATTGCGGATGAGCGGCGGTTTTTTTGTAACAGGCACATATCTTTTAAATTTCAATTTATGGGAATTGCGACTTTATTATAGCTGTAAACAAAATCGCGAAAGAAAAAACATAGATATATTTAAATTTTATGGGTGTAAAAAACCCAAACAAATTCCACCCAACTGAGACTTTTGTATATAATAGATTAGTAGACTACTCTTAACAGGCGCGCTATAGCTAATTTTGACAGACTGCAAAAATCGGTTAGGCTTAGAAAATCTTGAAAATATTTTATTGGCTTAATTTAATTCTATACTTCTCGATTAAATTATTGACGATTTAATATGAATAGCTATGTTTTATTAATACATTTTAACTTATATAGTAATTTACTAAGTTTAACCCTTTCGGGACGGAGTTTTATTTTGCAAACAAATTATGTATGGTAAAATTTTTTTTCATATTCTAAAAGGTATGATAAAAGTATTATGTTCTCCATACTTAAAAATTTTAAATTCGTCGTTTTATCCTGGGACATATAATCCCAACTAGTGTTTTCATGGGGCATAAAATCACAATCAGTGTTCTCGAAAAATTAAAAAGATAACTAAAATATAAATATTATTGGACTTAGATAAAAGTTTACATTTATTTTTAACATTTTAGGAATGCAATTAGGTATTTATTTGTGGAATGGCCCAAAACATTTGTAACATAAGGCGTTGTTACAACCTGAGCATATCATCTTTGTTCGCTTTTCTATGCCAAGTGAAGAACAGCGGACACAGCGACAACGCTTCTCTTGCTCTACTGGCAAGTGGTCTCCAATATTGATGCTATCCGTTTTTTGGACGTTTGGCAGTTCTACCTCCCTGGCGATTGCGCTTAAAATAAAGAAAAAAGACAATTTGAAAATTGCTGGGACGTATTATCCCAGTAGTCCCGAAAGGGTTAAGGTTAATTTATTAATAAAGTTCCAAGTTAAAAACAAAATCATGTAAACCAAAAATTAATTTTAAGTAAAATTTTTCTAATCGTGTAGAACCATTTTAATATTAAAACAATTAAAAAAAATGTTCGGCGAGCGCTTTCGATGTGATAACATCATAATACATAACAAAATCACATACACAATGGAAAAAGAGCAAAACAGAACTCTACACGAGGAATTGATACCTTAAACTTTGACATTTATAGAAAACCAACCATGACAGACACAACTATCCACAGCTCCTCAAACCATCCTACTCAACATAAACTCGCATTTAGACATATGATTCACAGACTTAAAATAGTCCCACTCGCTCCAGATAAATACAACAAAGAATTCGATACAATTTACACTATAGCTAAAAATAACGGTTACAACCACACAACCATCGACAAAATACTCAGACATTACAACAACAAAAACAAGAAGAAAGAAGACAAGGACACAAACGATACAACACGACGACACACCTTTACTTACACAGGACCAGAAATATATAGATTAACTAATCTTTTCCGGAAAGAAGGTTTACACACAACACTAAAAACGACCAACACTCTACGCAACAGTCTCAAGACATCAACAGAAACAACCGATAAATTTAGCACCAGCGGAGTATACAGACTTGCTTGCACCTGCAACCATACATACATCGGACAAACTGGACGAACATTACAAACAAGGTTTACAGAATACATACGATCATGCAAAAGGAAAAGGGAAGACTCCAATTTCGCAATACACCTTAACACACATGGACACGAACCAAGAGAAATAGATGAATGTATGACAGTATTACACCCAAGTAAAAAAGGACGAAGACTAGATATTCTTGAAAACATGGAAATTTACAAAACACGAACATTTAACGGAGAAATTATTAACGAACAGGTAAACACAACCTCTGACACGATTTTTACACCACAAAAATTACTAAAACACTCTTACAAACGCAAAACACCCACAGACGGTCACACTTACCTATGCAATAATAAAAGACCCAAATATTAAACTACTTACCCCAATAAACAAGACAGATATCAGGCAATCTACCTGCATAATACCATTTAAACGGACAAAAATTACCTAAACCCACCACCTTTAATTCTTAACACTATCTCTTCAGTTTTAACAAATACGTGGCTTGAAAATGATGTTATCACATCGAAAGCGCTCGCCGAACATCCAAAATACACAGCCAGTGGTGACGGTTATTACCGAAAATTATAACAACAGTTTAATATATACTGGCGAAATCAACCCAATTAATCTAATTAAAAAAGAAATAAGAAGAAAATCTCTTTCTTCAAAATTATTTACACGGCATGTAACAAGACATTTGCAATCAAACTTTCATACAAACAGTATGAAATAAAATTATTTTCTATATATACCAACAATGATAATACACATATCACACTTGAGCAACAATAGGGTATTAACTCAAAATTTTTGAAAAATCACTTTTTTCAAGAAATCAGCTAACAACATCAATATCTATCTACTGTAAAATATTCAACGTATTCCGTTTACACTTTCATCTCCAAAACCACTTTTGAGACCATATTCATGATAATGTAGTGATTACCTTTATTTCAACAAAAAGGTATTATTTCGAGTTAATACAAAAGTTAATATGGAATTGATTCGTAAATTTTTTTAAAAAAGGTATTCTTTTTAGTTGAGTCTCTTTTCAATTTGGTTTTATTTTGAGTTGATACTGTCTTGTTGATAAAATTTGTTTCATTTATGATCGAAAAATTTCAGAAAAATTGTGTTAACTCAAAAAATTGATTTTTTTGCAATACTTGCACAGATTTCTAGGAAACATATTTTTAAATGGAATTTGCTTCCTATGGTATATTTGAATTTTTAAATTCTGTTAAATTGTGGCCACAAACAGTTTTTTGACTCTACTGAAAATTTTGAGTTAATACCCTCTTGTTGATCAAGTGCGATATCTATTTGTTAAAAAACTGTGTACAAACACACAATCAAACTATTCAGTCAGACTATCCACACACATTTTTAGTTGTGTTGCATTACTAGAAAAACATAACTACGTACGCTTAACGCACACGAACTGGCTTCTCAGTCGCGTTCTGTTAACTTACAAACTCAAAACTCAGTCGCTGTGTGTTCGTTTTGCTCTTAAAAATAGTAGACTGAATTCAGTTGGTTTTTAGTTTTGTGTGAGCTCAGTTAAACTATTTTAAGCAGTCAAATAGTTGAAAATGAATACTCAAACTATTTTTAGTTTTAAACCCTGACAAAAACAACTAACACAATACACAACCATACATGCATGGTATAACAATTAAATAAAAATACACAACATGTATTTTAAAATAATAATTGAAGGTTCTAGAAGTAAATAACAATGCTCACAAATGTGTCTGAGATAAAAGTGGCAACGCAGCATTTTCTACTACGCAGCAGATGGATGTAGAAATTCTCGAATATTCAAGAACGCCTAAAAATAGGGTATATAAAAGCAAGGCCAATACGTGCTGATTCATTATCATTCATTTCAATACGTTCCAAGAAGAACGCTTGTGACTGTCGTGCAGTAAAGCGTGTTTACGGATAGTAAAAAAAATAAAGTGATAAAAAAAACAAAAAACAGAAAAAAATTGTGTGCTTGCATTTATACCTGTCAAACAGGCAAAGTGTTGGTACCTGCGTAGCAGAAACTAAATCACTACTACGCGCTTAATAAAATGGAGGATGATGAGAGCCTTAATCCACACAAGAGGGCGAGGACTGCAATTACAATTGCCGAATTGCAAAAAGAACTGATTGCAATAAAGGAGGAAAATAAACTTCTTAATCTGAATATTATAAAAATGGCCGAAAAAAATAAGGTGCTAAAGAAAAAACTTGACGAAGTTTCACCGACCGACGATGAAACCGATGATAACGAAATATCCAGTGAAGAGGAGATGTCAGTGGAGGAAGAAGAAATTGTACCATCCGCGGGTACAGTAAGCGAAATGGAATGTCGAACCGAACCGGCAGCAGAAAAAAGGGAAGTTCAGCCTAAAGCAGCGGAAACTTGTGGCTCAAAAAAGAAGGACGAAGCTATCACCAGCCGAATAATTAAAAAAAGTAAGTCTGTACCGATAGTTACTACTTATAATATTGATGTGAAAATTATTAGTAATAAGTTAGATAAAGTGTTAGGTCACAAGGATTATAATATGAAAATGTTAGGTAAAAATGTGACAAACATGGGGGTCTGCACCTTGGAGGACTTTTCTAAATTGAAGGACTTCTTAAAGCAAGAGGGGGTTAATTATTATACCCATACACCAAAAGCTGAAAGACCTTTTTCTGTTGTAATTAAGGGTCTATCTAATACTTTTGATTCAAGTGAAGTACTTGAGTATATGCAGGGCATAAAGATTAACGTGAAGATTATGGGGCTTCACAAGATAGGAGGAAATAGATGGCTTTTCCAATTATCTAAAGAATCTGATTTGAGAAGTTTTAGGAATATAAACTACATTCTTCACTGTAGGGTGCACATAGAAAATCACAATCGAAGAGATTTAGTACAATGCTACAATTGCCAACGCTTTGGACATGTCGCAATTAATTGCAACATGCCCTTCAGATGCGTTAAGTGTGGGGCTTCTCATGACCCAAAAAATTGTCAGGTTCCTACAAAAGGAGAAAACAATATCGAGACACGTATGACTGATCCAGTCAAAGGTCAAGCAGTAGTAAAGGTCGGCTTACCCGTAAAATGCGTAAATTGTGGAACAGAGGGACATGTTGCCAGTTCAAAGGAGTGTTCAAAACGTTTACAAATTCTTCAAAGAAAGACTGCGAAAAAGGGTGTAAGGGCTCCGGTGAGACGTCCCACCCCAATAGTCCCTTCTACAAAAATAAGTGGTGTATCATATGCCGCTGCTGCTAAAACAGCAGTGACAAAGAACACCCAACCAAAAGTCGCCAGCACTCAGAGAGCTGGCATATCTGTCAAGTCTGCAATGGCTGGTTTTGATATTCTTGATAAAGATTGCAAGCGATTTTTCGGCGATGATCTACTAAGCTGTCTAGAAAAGATGAAAGGTTTTGCTCGTGAATACAGGGCGCTTAATAATGATGGTGAAAAAACTCGGGCACTACTAGGGATGTTAATATCTTTACAGCACGATGACTAATTCGATAAAGTGCATATTTATTAATGTAAATTCTATTGACTCTAGGCACAAGAGGCATTACTTGAATTTTTTTTCTTAGCGAACATCGGCCGGATGTTCTTTTAGTAGCAGAGCACAAACTTTCATCAAGACATGTTTTGGATTTTAGGGGTTATAAGATCTTTAGGCAGGATCGACTAAATGGTCGTGGCGGCGGGACTGCCATTTTTGTAAAGGATAGTATTTGTTGTAATAGGGTCATTGTCGACTTAGGCCCTGTAGAGAATACAGCTGTCAGGATATACAAGACTGATGGCAGCAAGATGATTGTGGTTTCGATGTACTCACCCCCACAGAGTACATTCACACTTACAGATTTAGATCCATTAATGGACTTATCTAATGGGGAGGGGCTTTTAATAGGCGCTGATTTAAATGCTAAGCACTCATACTGGGGGGTAATGTATGCAACGCTAAAGGTCACACCCTTCGTGAATTTCTGCTCTAGTGCCCTGATATATCTATACACCGCACCAGTGGTCCGACACGAGTTTCTGGAACCACATCTTCGTTCATAGACATAGTTATGTCATCAACTGATATCCTACCGGTAGCAGTTGGGGGCCAAAAACACTGGATTTCCAATCTGATCATCTTGCGGTAGAAATTGTTGTTGAGATAGGAAACGTGCGAAGAACAATACTGCCTGAATCTTTTGACTTTAGTCGTTTGAATATTAATAGCCTTAATAGACTATTGGCCCAGGACCTTCCGAGTAGTCAACTTCCAGTTGACCACAATGTGTCATTTCATGAAATCGATGACTGTATAGAATCTATGAACATAGCATTTTCAAATGCTATGAATGGAGCGATTCCTAAAATCCCTGCAAGTAATAGGGGACTACTAAGACTTCCGGATAATATCCTACATTTTATCTCTGAGAAAAAGAGACTGAGAAGGATTCTGTGGCGTACCGCTGATCCTAGCAGGTGCTCAATTTTAAAAGCCGATATTAGAAACTTAGACAAAATTATTCAAGGGGCCATTGGAAAATTTGAGGATCTTTATTGGACCGATTTTCTAGAAAATATTCGTCTTAATAGTAGGACATTCGAGAAAGTAAAAAGTGGTGCCGGTCTTAGGAGGCGGATGCCTCTTTCTAGCTTGAGAGCTTCTGGGGATTCTTTTCTTACAGAAGATTGTGATAAAGCCAATATCTTGGCTGATCACTTCTGTGAAGTTCACAGAAGAGGCGTTAAGTTACGATCGCCTTCTTTTGAGAGTATGGTTTCAGAGGAAGTATCCGCATTAACAGATTATTTGCCATCCCTGACTTTCGGGCAGGAAATCATGGCTGATGGCAGGTTAATGGATGGCTGTTTTCAAACAGGCCTAATTTAATTACATCCCACGATGTAGGATGTGCTCTAAAAATAAGATCAAATAAGATATCTAGCAGTGGTGATGGAGTTCCTGACTTTATCCTGAGAAAGGCGGATGTTACTACATGGCGTTACTTGGCAATAATTTTCAACCATATTGGTTATTTTCCTAGAAAATGGAAGGAGGTAGTAGTAGTTCCCATTCCAAAGTCCGGCTTGGACCCAAAGGAAGCTAGCAGTTATAGACCTATCTCTCTCCTATCATCGTTTGGAAAACTGATGGAATGGTTTTTGTTATCTCGAATACGAAATGAAATTACAGATGGTGGTGTAATTAATGACTGTCAGTTTGGCTTTAAGGGAGGCCATTCAACATCACATGCCCTAATGGTCTTCACAGACTTTGTGACCAGGGGCTTGAACAAAAGGTATCCAACTCTTGCAGTAAGTCTTGATTTCTCAAAGGCTTTTGACACCGCCTGGCAAGAGGGGATTGTTTTCAAAATGATGGGCTTAGGCTTTGAACGCTCTACATGTAGGATGGTAGCGGATTTTCTTAAGGATCGTTATTTTAAAGTAAAAGTAGGAAATGAATTATCAGACATCAGAGCAGTGGTGGCAGGTGTTCCTCAAGGCTCCTTATTGGGGCCGGTTTTGTACAATATTTTTGTTTCTGATATTCCGCAGCCACCTGCGGGAGATCTTTTGCTCATGTATGCTGATGATGTATTGATTGCTGCTAGTGGTCCTAGGGCTAAAAATTTGAATACCAGGGTCAATAATTACCTGAACATCCTTCATGAATACTTCATGAAATGGGGCCTGAAATTAAATATTCAAAAAACTGATGGGGTAATGATAAAGGGTAGGCGTGGTAATCTCTACCCAAATGCAAGAAGTTTTGTGCCAAGCTTAAGCATTGCTGGTGAACGTATCAGCACCTCTGATAGGATAAAGTATTTACGGGTAGTATATCACGAGACTTTTGAATTCTATAGACATCTAGATTTCATAATACAACGAGCTAAAAAGGTTTATTTTTTGTACCATAGGATTTTACGCCGCAGAGGTGGTCTAAGTACCAATGTCAGGCTTCTTATTTACCGTCAGATAATAAGACCTATTATATCTTATGCCTTTCCAGTCTGGTTTGGAATATCTTCCAACCAAATGGAAAGGCTAAGGATATGGGAGAGACGTGTTCTCTGCTCCTGCCTACGGCTACACCCCAGGGTGGGCCCTGATGGCATTTTTCGAAAACCGTCCTGTAGAAAAATCTATAGCATCATAAATTTTGAGAGGATTGATGATTTTCTCATGAGATCTGCACTCAGGTTTCTCGACAAATCATCTTCTTTAAATAATAGCTTAGTAGGGGAATGCTTTCACCGGGCCCCTGATCTGGAGAATTTGCTTAGGGATAAGTACCATTCCCCAGTTAGCCTTTTGGCTTTGAATACTGGAGGTCTTCTCTTTGGGGATGCAGGCCTCTTATTTTATCATAGGAGGGTGAAAACCCTTGACATAACTGACTTGGTGTACAACACCGCACAGTAGATTTAGGACTTTGAGATAGATATTATATATCGCTTATTTTATTTGTTTTTAATATTAAGTGTTATTTAGTCTGTAGGGTAGTTTAAGTTATTAGTATTAAGTAAAATTTTAAAAACAAACGAGTGTGTTCCTTTTTATCCTTTTTTTTTGGAAATGTAAACAAATGTAATAATTAATAAATGACTGTATACAGCATATCTGTAATGTAATTAATTAAGTGCAAATTAGTCTTAGAAAAGTTGTAATACGTTAAGAAATATTTATAAGAAATGTAGTTTAAGAAACATATGTATAATGAATTTTTGGAATAATAAAGAAAATCGTAATAAATCGTAATGCTGATTCATTACGATTGTGAGCGTCACCTAGTTAAGATCTTGTGGTACAACAAGTAAAGTTGCCAGCTTGTATTATTAATCGCGAATAGTTAAATCGTCAAATAATTAATTAAATAAAATGTAACTTAATTAAAACTCTAAAAGTTGTGTGTGTGTAATTATTTTGCAAATAAAGAACTCATAAATAACACGTTTATAATTTAAATAAACGTAAGCAAACGAATTGCTTACATGGTTATTCACAACTTTATATTTCCTTTAAGATTTTATAACCACTGAATTATCACTCAATCACACAATAGTCACTAAAATGTTATAAAAACTTTCAGCACAAGTAATCTTTGCAAAACTCATTGTAAAATCAACATATTTGTAACTTATTTCAATTAAAACATAGTACTCTCGATTCCTGGAGTGGACTGATATATTTTTGTGCACCTTGTTACTATATTTTAGAAGTCGGTCTCAAGTTATGGTGAAATCTGTAAAACAGTTCATAACCTTTAAAATATTAATCTCTTTAGTATTATGAAATCAAAGGCGGAACATCACTCGGATAGAAATAAAAAACAGATCGGACACGGATCACTGTATTAAAAATACATTTAACCAATTCGTATATATATATTATTGTTCGTAGCTTGGAACTTTTTCAGTATTATTCACAAAAATTTTAAACTGCTTAATAAGAGGTTTATAAACATAAATCGCTAAAGTAGTATTCACAAATGCTTAAGAGCACTATTACGCTGTTATTAATCATTAATAAATTTCAAACATTTAATGTAGCAGTTACCCTTCTTTAAATCTTTAATAAGTCGGTATTTCTGTTTTAAAAAGCATTTTACCAGTAGAATTTGTAAAAAAGTGTGAAAAACTATTAATAAAAAAATACAACGAATATAAAAAATTCCATTTCTACAATAGGTAAGTTCTTAAAACATACTTTAATATAAATGCAAAAATATCATAAAATGAAAAATTATTGCAGATACTCTTGCCCAAAATGTCAAAACGTCCTAAAACTTAAAAGCAGAAGTGATCCGTTTCAATTACCTGACCATCTATTTAATTCAAGATATAGGTTAAGGAAACGGCTCAAAACTTATAAACATGGCTAAGTAAGAGATAGAATAAGATAAAAGAGGCTGTAGAACTTCAGCCAAGTTACAGGTTTTGGTGGCTTTGCTTTGTTGGGGCCGAAGAGAGGTAAGTATGCGAGGCGAATAGTTGTAGGTACTTGCGAAACACATTTTATGTTCAGTGGCAAGATGGAGAGGCAGTACATATGATTGCCGAATCTTTAATAAGTCAGTTATCAAGCAAAGTTTTAGAAATGGCGATTTAAGAGGACGCTTGTTTGGTAACTCCGGGTATATATTACAACTATATGCATGTATTTATTTACACCATTTAAGGCCACAAAATGCAAATAAAATCAAATACAACACCCAAATTATTTTGGGGTTTATTAGATGGACTTAGTTTATTAGATGGACTTACAATTAGTTTTTCAAATGCAAAAAATTTAAATATCACTTTATCTGTCGTGCACAATATTGCAATTAAATAAACGATACGTTTGCAGGTAATAAATATCAAATTAACTATTAATATTTGGAAAAAATATGTTTTGAATAGAGAAAATATCATAATTTAATTAACTGTTCTGTAATAATTAAAGCATTGTATTTTATTGATTTGAAAAATAAAATAATAAATAAAAAATTCACAAATTTGTATCATAAATAAATAAAATAATATAGTGATGTAAGACAGTAATGCCGAGCTCGGTATTTGGATATTTTTTTGTACTCGTTTAGTGAATCATTGCATAAAAAAAGGTTTAACACCATTTTTTTATATTATTTTAAAATTATTTCTGATGTGCAACAATAAATAATAATAAAATAATGGTAATTTAAGTTATGTCAAATATTATTATTGCTGATTTAATTATTCTTTTTTAATTATTAAAACATTATTCAGGTATTTGGTTCATTGTTTTATGTATCACTAAACGTAAATTGACATATAATATGACATGATGTTGCCAACATAAAACTACAATACTCTAAAACCCGTTTAATAGTTAATTTTGCGTTATTAAACGTTTGTGAATAAAAATTCTTTTTAATGGTTAATAAAACAAAAAGTGTTTGATAACTAAAGTACACATTAGGCTTACTATAAGAAATTTTTGTGAATAAGACTGTTTGACTTTTAAACCGAGTTAAAATTTTTATTTTTTTATGGCAAAAGGGTTCTGGTCCCATTGTAAAAAAGTAAACAAAAATGTTTGTTAATTCCAAGTAACAAAAAGTCATTGCAAGTGTAAATTTTGAATTAATTTTGTAGAAATGATTCTAGGATCCCGAGGACGAAAACCTTTCATGGTTTGATTTTTTCATTCAAAAACTAGATTTTTGAGGTTAGCTGTTTGAACAGAATGGATTTTTCTTTAAGAGATATGTACTAATTAAAAGTCATAAAAAACGAGATGTAACCATGTGTGGACTTATTTATTGGAGAGCAATAGAAAGACACTTGAAATTAACAAAGAGGTCAAAAGGTTCGGCAAGCAATAGAAAATATGTGACATACAAGATTTGGTTAATACGCAGACACTTGAATCTAACTCCAAATGGAAAGAAATATATTTGTGATAACAAAATTTTTATATAAACTTTACACAAGTTGCATTACTATAACCCCTTTGACCTTTTTTAAAACAAGCACTTACAGAGTGGTCACTTTTTAATTTTACTTATAAAATTAGTTTTGAAATATTTTTCTTCAAATAATTTTAATTACTTTCTACTTATTTCATTAAATTTTTTGTGGGCAAATTCAAGGTAAATAAATTTTCAAGTTTATTACATTTCTGTTCCAGTTTCTTCAATCCAATTTCTTTATAACTTTAAATAACCATGAGCAAGTTTAAAGATTTTAAGCATCCGATAAATATCGAGACAACTATTGAATAATTGTGGAAAAATATTTTCTCGTATTAAAATCTTAATTACTAATAGTAAAGCAAGTTAAACTTTAACCAAAAACAGAATATTGTAAATAAACACTTGTATTCCTGCGAAATAGATGACCTACAATTAGTTTGTTATTCCTGGCAGCAAAAAAGTCATTAAAAATTCCAGAGTTGTTCGCATATTACTTAGAATTATTTCTAAAAAGTTTGTTCAATAGCAGGCAATATTTGAAGTTTTATTGCAGTTTGGCGTTTCAGTATGTTATCTTGCCCAAGTATAATAGAATTCTCTCTAGTGAACATCAATTGTCGTAAATGGAATTTCACTGTACACATTCATGTGTATGACCATGAATAAAAACAATTCTTTCATATTTATGGGAAACTAAATATTAACAATTGCTTTGAGTGCATTCGTTGAATAAACTGAAATATAAGCAATATCCAGTCAAGGGGCAAAATCAATTTTCAATTCCAATGTCCTGTGGTTGACAACTTTTTCATTGACATAATATTGTACACATGTACACACATTTAACCAGATAAGATTGTGAAATGTTGACATCGTTTATTTTGCTTTTGCATAAAACAGGCTGTCCTTATAATATATTCAAATTTCAATATAGAGTGTGTTCATAATTGTTGGTGGGTAAAGTGTTTGTTTAATTCAAAAATATTTCTGAATATCGTTATATATTTTACAAATAAATCTTTATATTAAGATATTCTCACTTCTAGAATTTTAAAGAACTTTTGTTGATGACAGTCTTTGCTTTTAATTTTGACAAAGCGCGCGTTCGTACGTAAATTGTCCTTTTATGTCTTTTCTATTAAATGGGTTTATTTTGCATCACTGTCCCTTGTACGTTGTTGGTGGTAAAGGCACCAAGCCAAAGAAACAAAATTTGAATTAAAACCAAATAAATAAAATACGCCTCTGTGCGAATAGGAATAAGGAAATGTTTTTATAACACAACTAAAAAACACCAAAAATTTTTTTAACCAATGCAAATTTTTAAGCTTCAATGCAAAAAACAATTTTGTTGACCTGCTTTTGTAAAAGTTAGATGCCGCTTTGCTATAAAAGTAGTATCAAAATATCCAATGCCAAAAACATTTTATCATCGTTTCATGTATATAAGTATCGACCAAACATTGATTTCAAAAAATATACCTTACGTTTGTATCAATGTGTACCAGTTAATTGCCATTCTGGGACAGATTTGATGTTGTAGTTTTAATAACTCTAAAATCACGAAATTTAATTAAATGGTAAAACTTTATTCAAAATCCGATTTACTATAAGCAATCTTAATACTTTAAATAATATTTTAATTTCCAAAATAATTTTTAAAATTGCATTATATGCGATTGCCCATGGCTTTTCGGAAATCTTAGTTTGTAAACGTGTTCCTTTATTTTTATCACCCCTTACGACTGCATTTAAGGTTTGCTTGAACTGAATCGGCGTACTTGTTGTTGGTAATATTTGTGTAGATATAAAGACGACAGCGGAGTAAGCAGAATGACATAGCTTGAATTTTGAGGAGTTGTTTTGAGCCACTTTATATTAAGGACATTGTATCAGCTACAAAAGTCATGATGCGAAAGTTTCTAGGCAAGAGGTGTAGAGAAGCTTTCGGGGTACAGTACAATACGTATATAAGAAACTCGCTTATAAGAAAAACACTGCTATAAGAAACAAATTTTTATGAAAAATTATATTCCTTCCATTGAAAATTGTACGTGTATAAGAAAGTATTCTCACAATGAAATTTTTTTCAATTTGGGGAAAATATAAATTTTTTTTATTAAATTTTACAATTTACATCTGTGAACACTGGTCCAAATGTCAAGTAAGTAGTTGTTTTTTGTGAAATAAGCCGGCTTCGTTTTTTTATGTAAAATGTCAAACAAACCAAGGAACCAACGCGAATTAATTATAAGGTGATAGCGGTGGCGAATTCATTTATTTTCGCCTGTATTCTAACTGTCAAACTCCATATATAAAAAAACTGTATAACAGTTAGATAATTTTTTTATACATGGAGTTTGACAGTTAGAATACAGGCGAAAATACATGAATTCGCCAGCGCTATCCCCTTATAAATTATTCGCCTTGCAAAGAACCAAAATTAAAGTATTGGATTCTTATAAATGTAGAAAAATATGAAAAGATATTTGTAAGGAGTTTAAAATAGCGGAAAGTACTTTGTCGAAAATGATAAAAAAAAACTCAAAGGTACTTATGGCCTACAAATACTCGGGAAAAAATTTAAACATTAAAACGAAGAGAAAATCGCAATATGAAATTTTGAATAAAACTACGTCCAAATAGTTTGCGCAAATGGCTGAAAAATAAACAACTATTACTGGACCAATAATTCTCTAAAAAGAAGAACAATTGATTTTAATTCGGGATGGTTACATCGCTGGAAAAGGCAGGAAAATATTAGGTTTAAAAACGTTTATGGAGAGGTTAGTTCCGCCAACGTTAAAACTGCCGCTCTTTTCAAAGAAAAGTTTCTTCCAGATTAGTTAGCTGAATGTGAGCTTGACGAAATCTACAATGCCGGTGAGTCTGGATTAATGTACAAGGCTATTTCTAATAAAAGATATGCACCAGCTAATATAAACTTTCGCAGACAAAAAGTTCCAAAAAATCGCTTAACATTGCTTTTTTTTCTGTTCCGACAAGCATCTTTTTTCAATTGGAAAACCGAAAAATTCACGATGTTTTCGTAGGAACAATTTTCCTCTGGCCTTCAAATTTAGATGAAATCCTTGCTAAGAAGAATAAAAAAAATTTGTTGCTGATTGATAATTGTCGTAAGTTAAACTTTACCCCAGGAAACTTTGAAGCATTATTCTTCCCACCTAACACTACAAGCCTAATACAGCCATTGGCCCAGGGTAAATTGCTTTTAGTTTCAGGTATATTAAGTCCACAAGCTAATTTGTAATTGTTTTTTTCTAACAGGCATCATCTTCTTGATTAAAGCACAGTTTAACTAGCAAACAAGTACTAGCAATTGAAAGTAGATAGTATGGATACTTTTTTAAAAAAGTTTAGCATTTTAGATGCTTTGTATATTGTGAAAATCTGGAATTTCGAAGAAAATGGTATACGAAGAATTATGTCAAAATGAATCGGACGAATGTGATGAAGAGTACTTTTGTAATGATTTTGATGGAAAAGAGAACGTCTGCTTCAGAGAAATTAATGAAGAAAAACTAATTAATGAAATCCTCTGTGAGCAGGTTAAAGAGGTGGAAAATGAACAAGAAGCACCCGACAAGCCAAAAAGAGAGGATGTTATTAAAGTCTTTATCATTCTCAAAGAGTATTAAGACTTTGACGAAGGTCACGATTCTATTCTATTTATAAATTAGAAGATAATCTCTTCAGAGCTCGTGAAAAGGAGTTTAACCAAAAGAAACATCAAGACTATTTTAGTGCTAATAATTTCTCAGCAAAGGTTATTTTTAAACTATAGATTAATATTTTTGTTACCAAATTTATTTATTATTTACCAAATGTGATTTTAAGTGAAGTGCAATCACCTGTTTTGTTTTTGTTTTTATGTATAGATTTGTACAATATACGAATAAAAATATATCGCACAAAATAATGTGTATTAATCTTATTTCAAATATATATCTGCATACTCTATGGAAAATTTTTTAAATTTTGTTTCTGACACATATAATATGCGTGTTACATATTTAAAAATTATCTTTCTTATATGCGTGTTCTATTTATATAAAAAACAAAATCTGTACGTTTTCAGACTTTCTTGTATGCTTATACCAGTGTAGCAAAAGCAGCACGAAAATAATATTCATGATTCTTTTCAGATTTTTCTCTCATTTCTGTTTCTATCTTTCGTTTTTTTGCAATTTTATGCTTGAGTGGTGTTACCAAAATGGCTGTTTTTATTTTTTGTATATTGTTGAAAAATTGTTGAAAAATTAATACGTTTATGGCAACACTTGAAAAATTAGTTGATAAAAAGTCATAAAATTCTCTCACTTGCTACAAAAGAGTCATAATGTAAACGCGTGACGATTTACGGAGATACTACAAACGAGAAAAAAAGTCAGCTACATTGCCCTTAATGCAAACTGGCTCTTTGGCACTTGGTTTGTGTTCGTTCGCTGCGTATTTTTTGTAGTTTTTGTATTATTTGAAATAACACGAACAACTGCAATACTCGAAGCGATTGTTAATTAAAAGCAAACTGTACAAATTTCGATGCCATGAAAAATTTTATGGTATAGGGACGATCTAAAACTCGCTAATACTTTAACCTGTTAACTGATTATGTCGTATATATGGGTCAATTTCAAAAGTTTAATTTTTATTTAATGTCGCATATGTGCATCTGCTCATGTCGTAAATACGCATCTTTGCTTGAAATTAATTCAGCCCATTAAATCGAGCTTGCAAAGAAAAACTAATCAGTTAACAGGTTAAAGGTGACTTTTAAAAATTGGCATGTTGTAAATTTGGATATAGGTTATGAGGCTCGCTTCGTTCTTAATGTGTATGTCCGAAATTCTGCATCGAATTTATACAGACGGAGTCAAAGTCAGAAACGGAGTTCGGGGGAGGCGTCTTTTTTCCTAGATTTAAGATCAGGATGAAGTTTAGGCCACAGGACCAATGTAGCCTAATTCAGACTGAGATCTCAGCTGTTAGAAGAGCGGTTTGCTGGATGATGTACCACAGGATATACAGAGGGAATATCCGGATCTGGGGGGTTACTATGTATCTCGATTCGAAAGTTCAAACAGCTCGAAAGTTGTATTCGATCCGAATTTGAGCTCTTACCATGTAACACTTTCGGATCGAGTGAAAAGTGCTGCCACTAATTGGAACTATTTTTGGCAGTACTTTCGAATGTATTATTCAAACTTGGCAGAATTTCCTACGCAAAAATCTCAAAAATATCAAAATAATAAAAATAAAAGTTAACAAGAAATATTTGTTTATTATAAAAATGGATTCGGTTGCCCTTTGGTTAGAAAGTGAAGATGAAATGAAATGATATAAAAAACAATTTATAAAAAAAAGTTAAAGTTTTTCATGTTCGAATTTCCTTTTTGCAAGCTTATAATTTTTCTCGTCTATATCTACTTGCCTTCTTTTGTATTAAACTAGAGATTTTAAATTAGTACTTATTTCTTCTAACACTGATATGGAGCGCTTGTGGTACTCCATTTGACTATTGACTAGCTGTTCCAGTAATGTTTGCTTTTTCAGCACAGTGCGATTGAATGGTGCTCGTTGTGTGATGGGTGTGCGAGCAGTTGATGAACAACGCGGTGGGGAAGGGGCAGACACCAATTAATCTGTCTCCCCCATATCATGTTGGTTACACATGTAATCATGTACAGTGTAAACATCTTGCTCGGCGTTGTTACTGGTTCCCGCAACAGTGTCGTCACCAGTTGTGTAGGACCTGTTTGCTCCAAATTTTCTCACCCCACTCATACCGTCAAACGCCTCCTTCATTTGAAATAAATTAATTACAATTTCTTCAAGTGCGGCGAATGAACACATTTTTGCCAGGCCACCGCCTGTGCCCGAAAAATTAATGCGGTTCTTCCACAATTTGGCCTTAAGGTGGGTCTTGTGATCTACCCAAACCTAAGGAGAAAAAATTAATTTAATTTATGGACAAACTATGTATTACTTACCTTTTTCCAACCAACCACTTCCCGCATTGGTGGACCGGCTGCATTTAGGTCTTCTACCAATCGTGCCCATAAATCATTGGTGTCTTGTTTGGCGTCCGTAGTTTTTATATACCCTTTAGCCAACTGTGGATGCTCCGTCATAAAGTTGACCATGATCTCAAATTGGCTTTGCTTGGTATTTAAATTTTTTGTAGTATTTTCCCTATTGAAAAAGACTTGAATATATATATATATATATATATATATATATATATATATATTTAAAAATGCTTACATTTTTTAGCGTCTGCTATCGTTGTTTCGATTTTTTAAAGATTTGTTTATGTATCATCCGTTAACTTAACATCAAACAACTACAAATTTCAACTTTCGACCGACTTTGATATCTAAATTCGAAATACATAGTGATGCAAATCCGAAAGTAGAGTATGAGTTTCCGACAATCGGATATGGCAACTCGAAAGTAGGAAATGTATTTGCGAATTCGAGTTAGTTGGTAGAAAAAATCCGATTTCGTAATATTTAGCTTTCGAATCGAGTTACATGGTAACCCCCCTGTAAATACAGCAAGGCCGGAATAAACTCCTTATCGGGTATCTACACCGTCATATGGGGAGGAAAAACTCTTAATTCTGTTTAGACCGAAAATAAAATCATCAGTGGAAAAATTACTAGGAATATACACAATTCCTAATAGAATTCTTCTGGGTAGACCAGAAGAATCAATCACAATTCTTCAAAGCAACTTAAAAGTTTTAAACCAGGCATATTTACAACACAAAAATCTATATTTTTCCTAATAAAAATGGCTGTGCCTAGAACAGAGCCGTCCTGAATACAGTTATAATTAAATAGTAGGAGTCCATCCTCCGACGAAATTCTAGTCTCCTGAATAAAGGCCACGTCTACTCCATTATTTAACAGCAATTTATTTAACTCTGTTCTCCTACTTGTCTCTATTATAGTTCTTACGTTAAAAGTTATAACAGAAAGGTTATTACGCGCCATATTGCATAAGTTCCTCCTGCAGAAGGATGCCGTATTCCCATTTAGCCTCATCCTTCGGCATCGACCTATAAACATGTAAAAATTTCGAGATCCTTGTTTCCAAGAAATCCTTGCCGAAAAACTCCGCTATTTCAAGAAACTTTTCAATTATAGCTGGTTTACGGCCTTCATTTTGTTGACTATAAACATTACTGGCAAATGATCTGCCTGGAACTACGTTATTTTGCACCGAATCTGCCTTAACGTTCTCTGTTTGCAGCGCGTTTCTTTCAAGAGCAGAACTTAAAATAGCCTTCCTACCTTGCCTATACAGCTTAAAAGATGGACAATCCTTAAAATTTGCCGTATGACCCTTACTCTTACAATTAACATAAACTGGGACAGAACCATTCTCCTTTCCTATTAAACACTCCCCTGGGACGTGGTCTTGATCACATTTAACGCAACAAAGTTTCTTGTTGCAGTTTCTAGCAGTGTGACCTCATTTTTACAACGAAAACACTGAATTTCCCTTTCTTTGACATGCGGTAATTCCCAATTTACAGTCTGATGAAACAAGTACCGAATGCGAATCAAGTCATCTTTTTTCTAACCAGGTAATAATGTGATCAAAAACAGGCCAGTATCATACTCTCCCTTGACAGATGCAGGAGTCTTGAACTTTGAAACTTTGTCCACTGTATCGGGGATCAAAGCATCCAATGTATTTTTGATATCAGTAAGATCGGTCAAATAATAAAGACCCCTCAGCACTAAGGAAACTTGTCTTAACTGTGGTGGCGTAAAAGAGTGAGACTCTATGCCTTGGCTTCTTAGAAATTCCATCATCTCAAGATGGGCAGACAAATCCTCAAAAAAAGTGTACTTTTTTTTCTACCCTTACTAACAATTTTAAATGATACATTTTTCTCGTTAAGCTGGTCAACTAGTTTCTTCACATTAACATTATGTAACATAATAGGAGGACAAAAAGATCTCTTTCCACTCTTATCTGTTGAATTTGAATTTCTGGCCTTTTCAGAAGTCGGACCTTTGCGCTTGCCTAATGGAGAAGTTGCAGCTTCCTCCTGCTCTATACATATCCGACCCAAAATGGCAAATCTATTGCTATTAACACCAAGAGTTCTAAAAGTAGATACGTCAGGCTGGTTCGTGCTCGAAGAAAAAACTCTTTGTCTTTTACCACCAACTCGCATTTTTTTAGAATCCATGAAACTTAAATCAGTATCATCCACACTAACTGGAGAAGGCATGTTATTTAAATCTTGATTACGAGAAATTAAGGGTGGAGACACAACAGCTTCGGAACCAACTGCCATTATTTTGCTAGGTACTTAATTAGGTTCTTTTCCATCATTTGATCTCGTTTTGCTCAATGTGCCACTTGGCTTAGTTTGCTAGGATGCTTCACCAGAGCCGTCCTATCATTACAAACAACTGGAACTGCGTTCCCTCTCTCGCGCATGGAAACAGCAAAACCACCCTTCAGAAATAAAGTCCTCTCTCAAATTCTGTTCCAATAGTATAAATTTAAATGCGTACTTATATAAGCATTTCAATTCAAAAAATTTTAAATTAATTTCTGAATAAATTATAATAATAATTTAATTACTTTACTTTATTCGTGCTTGATTCCTTCAAATATAAATATTTCATGATATTCTCATGAAATATTTATTATTTTAAACTAAACTACAAAATGAAATGTATTACTGCGGGGAAAGCATATCCATATGGCCATTTCACTACTGTTCAAATAGCTCATCAGTGGATTTTACCCAAATTTTGTATAGAAAAACAGAAAGTCTTATATCAAAAGCCAAACTGATTAAATGAGAATTCCATTGAATCAATAAGACAAAAGACAATAACAACTCAAAAATGTTCTACACAAAAACACAGCAAACATTTAGTAACTATTTTTATTTTTTCTTTCATTTTTCTACATAAGGGATCCCATTGGGAACCATTCATATGTATTTGAAAGATTCAATGAATTCAATTCAATGTGGGGTCAGAAATGCATATTCTAGAAATTACAGACGGAACTACAAAATTAGTTATACGCTTTTTTCCACTTTTTGTTGTGAAGGGTATAACAAGAAAATGGCAAGCGAAGCTTGAAGAGGAAGACGTTGGCGTTGAATAAGGCCAGTCATGCAGCCCTCGATTTGTGGCTAGGTCGTCTGAAGGAAATTCATAGGCAAAGAAAAAACGGACATGTGTATGCCGAGATGTCAGAAAAACGAGGCATTCAGGTAAAGTTACAGAACTCTACACAACGATACATGTGTGTAAAAGTAAACCTGTATTAAAATTTTTGTAAAAACTTCATTTTTAAAATATCGCAGAAAAGGTGCTTGATACGGGTACGTCATTCTCATCAGAATCTGCGAAGAAAAAAAGAAAGCTGGAATTTAAAACAACAGCTATAGAAATGTTTAATAATTTGGCAATGAGTATATCAGCGCATTTAAAAAAAGTGAATAAAATAAAAAAAACCCATTGCCATTGAAAAAAGACAGGCAGATAGCCTCGAAAAAAATAGCCAAAGACAACAAACAAAAAAAAATGCGTCAATATAATTTTTAAATAAAAACTAAAAATTAATATTTTGATTCCTTTTTTACTAACAAAAATAACAGCGTAGGGCTTGTCTTATGTTTTCAGCAGTTGGTTCGTTATCACCACATGCAACATTGTAAGAAGGACTTTATCGATTTTTCCAAATATTGCAGACTCTCCAGCCACACCTGAGCTGGAAATTGTGCAAAACGCAAAGAGCACATATAAGTAATTGGCGAGTTCCCAATTTTATTGTCTAAACCTTTTCCAACTCGACAACAAAATGTCTTTGAAAGGCCGAATGCATTCTCTACCACTCTTCTGCACCGTGACAGTCTATAATTAAATAACTTCTGTTCGGGCGACAAGCTCGGTCAAAAAGCATAGGACTTCATTAATTTGGAGGAAAATTTAAAAGCAGTCTACTAAAATACAAACTGGTACTTGGATGCCACTTATATTTGTCTTATTGGCTGCCAATACTTCATTTTCTGATAATAACTTCTTTAATAGAGAAGAATTATAAATTAGGAAGTCCATGCAACGCCCAGGAGCAGCAATTTTTGAGTATAAAAAGCAGTATCTGTATATATTATATATAAAATATAATATATATGGAATTAAGCCACAATCATAATTTGTACTTGTAATCCACAAGAGCCAGAAAGTCAAGAGAATACCATCCTTAGTAAATATAATAGTCAGCGGCATCATTTGCACTCGGTTTTATTTCGAATGACATCCATCAAAAAGTATCAATCGCCTTAGTA